>OX596264.1:11467162-11917337 GCA_951394255.1 Polyploca ridens | reverse complement strand
CAGACACTTTTTCAACATTTTGAGAAAGGATTATTGTTTTGTGATGCCAATGTTTCTCAAATGTTGATTTTGAGAGCAATCGGATTAGTATCTAAAAAGTTCAACATAGCGGACACTTTTTCAATATTTTGAGATAAGATTCTTGTTTTGTGACTCCAAGGACTCACAAATATCGATTTTGAAAGCAATCGGACCAGCACCTAAAAAGTTCAACATGGCGGACACTTTTTCAACATTTTGAGAGAAGATTCTTGTTTTGTGGCCCCAAGGACTCACAAATATTGATTTTGAGAGCAATCGAACCAGTATCTAAAAAGTTCAACATGGCGGACACTTTTTCAAAATTTTGAGATAAGATTCTTGTTTTGTGACCCCAAGGACTCACAAATATCGATTTTGAGAGCAATCGGACCAGCACCTAAAAAGTTCAAAATGGCGGACACTTTTTCAACATTTTGAGAAAAGATTCTTGTTTTGTGGCCCCAAGGACTCACAAATATTGATTTTGAGAGCAATCGGACCAGTATCTAAAAAGTTCAACATGGCGGACACTTTTTCAAAATTCTGAGATAAGATTCTTGTTTTGTGACCACAAGGACTCACAAATATCGATTTTGAGAGCAATCGGACCAGCACCTAAAAAGTTCAACATGGCGGACACTCTTTCAACATTTTGAGAAAAGATTCTTATTTTGTGACCCCAAGGACTCACAAATATCAATTTTGAGAGCAATCGGACCAGTATCTAAAAAGTTAAACTAACTGCAACAAAACTTGATATTTATTAGGTATTTGTTTATATTATTTTGATGACAATTGCGTTTACATAATATATGAATAGAATATGGATCCATTAATTAGTATTCCACACTAGTAATTAGCTACACATAATACAATGTCCTCTCATTGTAACTGATGTCAATCAACACTAAATATTATTATTTTAAAATTTTAACTTACTTACTTATATCGTGCGGGTGCAAACGGTCAACCGAGCTGAGAGTACTGACTGTTGTGTGTGTGTCGACACACACAACGCTAACCCGCAGTAAAATACCTATTTGCCGCGCGCTGCCTTCGCACGACGCCCTCTTAACCAAGCTAACCGTGATCCAAGGTTTAAGTGGCTTTGTTTTTTTAGATATGATTGTAGTCAAAACAATATTCCTAGAATTAATAGACTGTAGTAAAGCGTTGAGAGAATTAATATAGTTTGACGTATTATTAAAAGACGGGGGTCTATATGTACATATAATATGAAAGCCGTTGGAAACATTCAGAAGCTGACAATTACCATCCATTATTTTAGGTTCTTCACACGATACGGTAATATTAGACTTAACATAAGCAACGACTCCATCATTTTGATTATAACTTATTTTACTAGTAAAGGTATGATAGCCATCAATAGACGGCACCACTGAGCCTGGTTCAGTCCAGCATTCGGATAGCACTAGAATATCAATTGGACGACTGAATTCCGTTAGAAATAATAGGAAACGATCTAGATTACAATTTATACTCCTGATATTGACCGATATAATGCTAAAACTGCCATGATTTACATCAATGGTGTTGAGTATTGAGTTTAAGGCGGCCCTCTGTGGCCGGCGCAACTTCAACGCAAGCATAGTCTAAAAGCTTGTTGTTTCATCCAACGTAATGTTTGACTGCGAAAAAAGAGAGACAGCATCAGAGCCGTCGGTTATCAGTCGGTAAATTCCGCTGATCACTCGCGGCCGCTTCGCTAGGTCGTCATTCATGATTTCGCATTCATAAAACTTGCTCCAGGAGTATACTTCTTGTGAAAAAAGCTTACAAGTTTGTGAAAAAAAAGTTAGTTATTTAGAATGTCCAATACATTTGCAAGCCTGGTATCTAAATGTTTTCTTTACTTTTACAATTTATAGGTACATTAGATATGGCCAAAGTTCAGGCAAAAACGCTGTTTTTCGGAGGCTTTGACTGAATTTGTTTCACACTTTTTTTAAATTACGCCTAGATACACGGCTAGATATAGTGCACAAGATACTAATTTGTTCAAAACATCTAACGAAAAATGTTTAACAACGCCATAATAAGTACAGAGGTTTTGTATGAAAAGTATGACGAATTGAGTCCTCTTAATGCTAAAGGACAATCCAAATGTGTACAAGAGATTTGGTCTATTTGTTCAACCTCTGTTGAAATTATATGTGTATTAGTATTGAATTTTACGGCAAAAAAGTAGGTTGTTTCTAGAATGCAGTTTAATCAAGGTTCTGATAGGTGGTATAAAAGCAGATATACTAGTAATAGTCATTGTGAAGCGGATATTATTAATGTAGCTTACATAATTAATATATTTAATCGCCCAGAATGTTTGTTGGTGTTTGTGAGTAAATATGTGTATGGTGGATAAATGTGTTTTTTTTAGTTTGTGTGGAGTTTTGGATGTGTTGATGTGTGCGTGATATTATCATTAAACAATAATAAAGATTTATTACCAATAAAAAATATAATCGGGTGAATCGGCACATAACGTATTGGTTAGCTAGTCATTTTGTCGCCTTCTCAAGATCTGTGTCTTCATTTATGCGAAGAGCTGGAGTGCCATCGTCCTTACGCAAAAAAACGCAGCCACGGGACGTCCAACAGTATTTAAAGTTGTGGGTTTTGGCTATTTCTCGAGCCATCGCATACAGTTTTTTGTTTTTGAAAGTAAGACTATCTGCTATATACAGGGTGTTGTTTTGGTCGGCGACAAGCGACCCAGGAGCGGTAGTACAAGAAATATATTCCCCAAAAATGGACTTAATTCCACTATATATTGTAAATGCGTTGAGAATTTACCTTATTCAATTTGAAATAAAATTACCGCAAAGTATGGTTACTCGGCACGTGCACAGACTAGAGCTAGGTCAAGCCGCCATCGGCCCACCCCTTTACTCCCTCGCACTCCCGTTGAGTGTTACGTCTACACTTTAGCTTTTTACATGATTTTCAAAAAAAATATTTTTTTATTTTTATAATTAAAAAAAAATAAACTATTTTTTTTATATTTTTTTAGCACCAGTATCATTTGTATTATCGACCCTGAGTCGCTCGTCGCTGACCAAAACAACGACCTGTATATCTGTCTAGGCGGCCCGTCGAGGGAAAGATGCGTTGAGTTCAGCTTCCTGTCTTTATGGGTTTTATTGAAATTTTTATTAGCTGCAATCAGCTCATCCTTTTTAAACACAGTCAAAAATTCAGCTATTATTGGCTTATTTGCAGGAATCGCAGTAGAAATTCTATGGACATTTTTAACTTCATGTTTTTCAATAGGCACATTTAGGACACGGCCAGTCTTTTGTATGAGATGAAGTAGGTCATTTTTTGTCTCTCCAATTGATACGGGCACATTTTTTATTTCAACACAGGTGGAACGTGTATTTCGATCCATATATTCTATTTTGCTTTCGAGGAAACTTATATATTATCCAGGCCGTTGAAGCGAACAATAAGCTCGTCATATTTGCTGGACATGAACTCGACAGAGTTTTGTACTTGTCATCTGGGATTTCATGTCTCTCATAAAACTCATAATCGTATCCAATTTACCATCTTGTGCCGAGAATAGCGATTTGATTGTCTCTTCCTTAGTCGGTGAAATTGTTAGGCTATCATTACTTTGTACACGCAAACGCTTTGTTTTGTTACGATTAACGGCAGGGTTCCCAGAAGGCTGGCAGCGTTTCCTCTTTGGATAGCCAAGCTGACGCGTTGGCGGAAAAAGCTCCCCGCCCGCTGGTCTCGATAAATTTTGATGACAAAGTGCGAGCAAAACGGCGAGCTTTGGACCCTGACGGTCCCATGATCTCGACTGCAAAAGGCAGAAAAATATAATTGGGTACAATCGATGTCTATTTTTTGAATTTTGAATTTCCGCACTGGCCGCAGCTGCCCCTGCAGCTTTACACGTCGCCGGTAAGTGAGATGGCGCGAGTGTATCGACACATGTGGCATCCCACACCAGCGACCTGCCGACACTCCACTACGTAGATTTATTTTCAATGTAGCAATTTAGTCAACAGTCACCATCCTAGTTTACATAATGGTACAAATAAACGTGAAAATAATACAGGCTGTTGTTTTGGTCGTCGACAAGCGACCGAGGAGCGATAGTACAAAATATATATTCCCCAAAAATGGACTTAATTCCATTAAATACTGTAAATATGTTGAGAAATACCTTATTCAATTTGAAATAAAATTACCGCAAAGTATGGTTACTAGGAACATGCACAGACTAGAGCTAGGCGCAAGCCTCCAGCGCTCCACTCCTTTACTCCCTCGTACTCCCGTTGAGTATTATGCATATGCTTATTACATGATTTTCAAAATTTTAATTTTTTTATTCTATTATTTAAAAAAAAAAAGTATTTTTTTTATATTTTTTTTGCACCAGTATCATTTGTATTATCGACCCTGAGTCGCTCGTCGCTGACCAAAACAACGACCTGTATAATACAAACCTACATACTTTGTAATAAGGTGTACTTTCCGCTCCATTTGGATAAATTAGAATGTTTGGTTTTTTATCTAGTCACAGAGTTTTTATAAAGACAGGACATTTTACGCTCTGTAATTAACTATTTTAGTTAACTGTAGTCTGTACGTGTATTTAAAGGTCTGTGCACACGAGCGAAGTTTGCGTTTTAATAAGTATTTATTTAATTTTTATTTAATTTGCAATGTATGTATGTTTGTCCGGGTGGAATCTTGCAAGTCGAATTTCACCCACTTCCAGTGGTCGGATTTGGTATAAATTAGTATATTGGATGACAATTCAAGTACAGTCAATAAGAGGTACAGTCACTCAAAAAAAGTTTGTATTAAAAATGATTTTTTAACTTTTTTTTTTTTTTTTATACGACTTTTTTTTTAACAAAGATCTAATTTCACAGATGTATAATTGGTGACACATATTGTTATTTAAATATTAATTGAAACAATTATTGTACTATAATCACCGCGAAAACTATGAGAAAATGTTACCAGACACATTTTCTCAAAAGAAATCTACTTTTTATTCCGAGAATGTAAGTAAAATTGTTCTGCATAAATATGTGATAAAAACTTATAACTCTATTTAAAAAAAAACATGTTTTTTAAATATTTAATTTACAGCAATACGTAAAACTACACATACATGTACTTGGGTTTAGCTGATACAATACAAAGTGGCCCGTATGAAAGTCGCGACTGTTGTAAAACGGACGAGTTTAATTAAGGAGGGGTATAAAAACGTTGACGGTGACAGTACGTACACACGGCAACACATCAAGCTATAAATTTCCAGTATAAGCTGATCTCGCATTGTACAGAATTTCCGTACAATGATAGGTCAGCCTATACTGGAAATGTATAGCTTGATGTGTAGCCGTGTGTACGTACCGTACGAGATAAAATGTACTGTGAATACTATACTTTTGATAATACGGCTTTTCTGAATTAGAATTATTAGGGTTTATTTTGTTTTAGAATTTTAATTATAAAAGATAACGTGGTGAGGTAAAGATTTATATTACCGTGACAAAAGATTACTCTGTGCCGTGAATAAGTCAGTTTTATTTTAGAATTTAGATTAGCATTCCTATTGAATAATAAAGAAAAATCGTTTTATAATTGATCGCTTTTTGGTCAGCTTAATAAAAAAAAACACCAAAAGGCAGAAACTGTAGAAAACACTTCTTCTTTTTAGTTTTAAGTTTGGCAACCAAATCCAAATTAGGACTTATTTCTGCCAGTGTCGAGTTATATTATAATTTCCAGTCACAATAAATCACTTTCAAATATAGTCCTCAGTCAGTCACCGTCCATAAAAGTCATGTTTTACTACAATGGTGGTTATTGTACTAAAACTCTTTACGGACTTTTTGAGACAACTTGAAAAGCCACGATACACATAATTCATTTCATATCACTTCACTGGTGCACATGAATTGATCTCTATTGGATAAAATACCACCGACAATATGCAATAAAACTCAAAATACACGTATTTATTCACTATTATGTAATATTTATTTAGTCAATCTGCAAATTCCCGCCAAAATGAAAATACCTGTATCAAAGTGTGTCATTTGTGTGACATTTTGTGTTTATGAAATAAAGTTTTTTCACCTCATCATCATCATCAGCCTATAATGTCCCACTGCTGAGCACAATCCTCCTTTCACAATTAAAGGTGAAAGGGAATGGGCAATACTCCACCACGCGTGCCCACTGCTGATCGGTGGAGGTAGGTGAGTGGTCAACCTACTGTTGGAATTTTTCACAGAACAGATAAATAAGGTTAGAATGGTAATGTGGCCGGGGCAAGCGCGCCACAGTTATGATTCGATAATCATAACTCGACCGATTCGCGGTCAGTGCGCGTCGGATTACATTGGAGAACAGAGCTCTGCTTATAATGCCGTGTTGTGCTATAATAACGTGTAAGACAAAAAAGTCAGACCTCAAGTATAGAGCGAGGAGGTATATCTTTCCATCGGTAAGTCGAAAATAACATTTAATTACAATATTATTAGTAAAAAACATAAAAACATATTGAACACTATGAAATACCAAACATTAACAAAATTATTACAACAAGTTATGAAAAACATACATTGACCGATGTGTACTCGCTCAATCAGCGCAATGACCAAATCCGCTTTCAATGTACTGCATACATTGCGTCTTCTACACTTCGTCCTTTGCCCTGATTGGCAGTGATGTAAGGCGCAGCATGTTTATCGATAGTGACGTGACCATGTGGTTTGGTTAAATAAAATCATCGATAGAATTCTAGACTATATATGATATAATTACGTTTGACAAAGATAATTTTGGAATTATTTTATATTTAATTAACGATAGTACATTTTTAGTTAGACGTATTTTGAAATTAGATATTATATTAATCATTGAATGAATGTGACCGAATGATATAAATGGACATATAAGACCCCTCCTCATCTACGAGTATTTACTATGATGTATTTAGTATTATAATCTAAGTAAAATGTAATTTGACTAATGCAATAAATTATAAATTGTAGGTTTCCTAAAGAACCTAACGCCAGGGAACAATGGATTGGCGTGACAGGTAGAGGTAACTGGAAGAGCCGATAACCGATGTGGAAGAAAGGTTCTCGAGTGGCGACCACGTACTGGAAAGTGCCGAGCGGGACCACCTCCCACCAGGTGGACCGACGACCTGGGGCCCAATTCTCACTTCCCTCGAACTAGCCTTCGAATCGAACTTGCATTACGAGTTCTATTTCGACCGTAAAATTTCGAGGGGCGGAGTCTATTTTTCGATTCCTGTATTCTCGGCACTAATCGAACTAACCTTCGAAATAAGTTCGAGTGTAAGGAGTAAATGTTGCCATTATGATGGATACAAATTACACGATGCGTTTCGTTTCACTTGATAATTGCGTTTTGTTAACGTACGTGATAATTTTATATCTTAAATTAAAATTTAAAAGATTTTAATGAATATTTTAATAAAATATTAAAAACAACGTTTTACTCTTATTATATCCGGAATTCATAAGTTAATCAATTTTATATAATAATTATAAATGAATATGACAAAATATTTTCTGTGAGTAACGGAAATCCTTAGGCTTATCTGTCATTACGTTTCCAAATGACAACCTAACTGTTTGACGTTTGATAGTTCGCATTCGAAATACGTTTCGAACGGTCCCGACCAGACGAAGTAGTTCGAGCGCTAGCCCTCGAAAAATAAGAGAAAATGGCGGCTCCGAAATTCTCAGAATAGCCTAACTTGATTTTCACTCGAAAAAAGTACGAATTCGAACTTTATTTGGAACAAGTGATTAATTCGAGTGAATGAGAATTGGCTCCCTGGTCAGATCTACTATCCGATTCAGTTCTACAAATTGTGGTACACTTTACGAAAAAACGATCACACCTCTACAGATGATGCACAATCAAGAATTGAAAGTATAGGATCAAATATATATTTGAAATTTAGCATAGGTAATTAAAATGTTTGTCTAGATGATAAGACTTACCATATACATTGAGCTATAGTGATAATAGCTCAATAACCATATATGGTTTTCCGGGGTGTGATGATGAAGTAGGAGGGCATGCGCTGGATGGGGTTGTTGGAATTGTCGTGAGATGAACTTTGACCACATGTGGTATCCCTGGTCTGATGATGGAGTAGAATGGTAGGTATTTAAACTGTATAACGGAGCAACTTATCCTAGCCGTGTTTGGGGTTGTTGGAATTGTCCTGAGAACAGCTTTGACCATATATGGTTTTCGGGCTCTGATGATAGAGTAGGAGGGTAGGTAATGGAACTTTTTTTTTTTTTATTTATTTATTTAAATTTTCTTAATTCACATGTTTTACATATAGTTTCTGCCAAACTGTAAGACAGTTTGTCGGCAGTTGTTCCCACTTCAACATTATACATTTCAAATATGTGTATACATGTGCTATGCTATTTTAAAATGCTACATTAATTCTTATTCTAAAGGTGGCTTGCACAGCGATCCCAAACAATTTCAAGCCAATAATTTAGAAGCCAATTCAAGGCATGTTATCGTTGTGCAAGCTGGCACAAAGAACTTACAATTAAAATTAAAATATTAATAATGAATAAACTCAATAAATATTATGGTATCCATATATAAATATACAATACATACAATGGGTTATGGACACAATGACAAAAAATGCTTCTTAAGATTTTTTTTAAGTTGATTTCTAGATTGTATATCCTTAATTAAATCCGGTGCCAGTTCGTTTACTAGTGTCGGTACTATAAATTTCCTAGTTCGTTTACCATAATAATTTTTAATTTTGGGTACTTTTAGTTTTCTTTTTCTAGATAAGCGAGTTGGGTATTTATGTTCACGTTCTATTTTATGTTTTGGATTATTATATTGTTCTACTATAATATGTAATTTAATTTTTTTATCCACCGGTAATATTTTACAAACTTTAAACAGTTTTTCATAATCTTTGTTCAGTTCTATTTTAGTTTTATTATTAATGAGTAATTTAAGTAATCTGATCTGTAAAGCTTTAATTCTATTTATATGTGTATTGAACGTAAGACCATAACCACCCAATCCGTACTCTATAGTGGCATCAGCTAGCGCATAATACAAAGCGTACATATTTTTTTTACTGACTATGTATTTAAGTGATTTTAATTTACCTAATATGGAACGAAGTTTATTACAAACATTATTGATATGCATATTCCATGAAAATGTGCTATCTATCGTTAACCCTAAATATTTGTATGATTTTACATTTTCTAGGTATTCACATTGACAATTTTCCTTTTTTTTATGTAAACATTCGTATGTGTGTCCCTTAATGTTGATTGATACATTTCTATGTTTATGGTACGGTGAGTTAATAAGCATGCATTTTGTTTTGCTAATATTTATTATGATACCGTTATCATGCGCCCACTGAATCACTCTGTCAAAATCAAACTGCATAGCTTCACGTATGGAGTCCGGGTCATTATGGCTGTAAACTAGGCAAGTGTCATCAGCGTACATATATGCTTACATTTTGACAATACATTGGATATACTGTTGACATGCATTATGTAGCCTATTGGCCCATACACAGAGCCAGTTGGAACTCCATATTTAACTTCACCCTGTGTGCTTTCCGTACCATTAACAACAACTTTGAGAGACCTATTTATTAAGTATTTGCTAAACCATACACTAATTGCTCCCCTTATTCCACACTCATTCATAGCCTGCAACAAGCCGTCGTGGTCTAAAGTATCAAATGCTTTTTTGAAGTCTATAAATATAGTCACAACTAATTTTTGTTCATTTAAACAGTTGTTAACTTCATCTGTAAATTTTTGTAATGCTGTTGCAGTACTTCTATTTGGCCGAAATCCATACTGGACATCGTTTAGAACATTATTTTTCTCTAAAAAGTATGTGATCTGCTTAACTATAGTTTTTTCAACTATTTTATTAATCGTATTAAGTATTGCTATGGGCCTATAGTTAGTATAGTCCAAGTGAGAACCTTGTTTGTATATTGGTCTAATTATCGATTTTTTAAGTTCATCAGGGTAGTATCCTTTCTCTACACACATATTAATGAAATAGGATATCAATGGACCGATTTCCTCCTTAACTTCTTTAATATCTTTCATTCGTATACCATCAGACCCCGGCGACTTGTTGCAGTCTAATTGATTTATAACATTAATTACATCTCTCGGTGTCACTTTTCTAAATCTAAAACTCATATTGCAAACGTTCACATAACTATCCCTATCTAAAAAATTATAATTACATTTATGCTTAATTGTATCTATTTCTTTTGTAAATGTTTCACAGAAATTATCACAAACCCTTTGCAATGGCTCTTTTTTTAGCATATATTTTTCTATTACTGAATCTACTCCCAAATTATTCCTCCCTAGCCAGCTATTAATATTAGCCCATATTTTTCTCATATCCCCTTTACAATTTTGTAATGTGTGGCGTCTGTGCTCATTTCTAGCCATAGTTACAAGTTTATTAGTTTTATTTCTACATCTAGTATACTGCAATCTTAATTGAGAGTTTTTTGGATTGTTTTTCCATTGTTTAAAAAGGCTATCTTTTTCCTCTAACAATATTCGTAGTCTTTCATTAACCCAACTATTTGATTCGCGTTTATTTACATATACCGATTTAGAAGTTTCGTAAATATCACTAAAAATTGCAGAAATTTTATTATACAACTCAATTGGATCGTTTATACATAATAAGCTTGACCAATCCGTACTATGCAGTTTTTTTCTTACCATTCTATTATTGTACGAAGTTTTACAAAGGTGAACGCGTTCTATGTGTTTATCAATAACAGCTGAGAGTCCCGTTAGATAATGATCGGCTACCTGGGTGGTGAGTGTGTAAGCGCAGACGTCGCGAGCCCCACCGCTGGCAGTTCGCATAAACACGTGATCAATGCAGGACGTGGTGCGTCGCTGACCTCTGACCGCCTCTCGCGTTATGTCCTGTATGCCGCACTGGAGCCCTAAATCAGCTAGTGTATTCATATAATTGTTTGTTGAATTGGTGAAAAAACGATCACACCTCTACAGATGATGCACAATCAAGAATTGAAAGTATAGGATCAAATATATATTTGAAATTTAGCATAGGTAATTAAAATGTTTGTCTAGATGATAAGACTTACCATATACATTGAGCTATAGTGATAATAGCTCAATAACCATATATGGTTTTCCGGGGTGTGATGATGAAGTAGGAGGGCATGCGCTGGATGGGGTTGTTGGAATTGTCGTGAGATGAACTTTGACCACATGTGGTATCCCTGGTCTGATGATGGAGTAGAATGGTAGGTATTTAAACTGTATAACGGAGCAACTTATCCTAGCCGTGTTTGGGGTTGTTGGAATTGTCCTGAGAACAGCTTTGACCATATATGGTTTTCGGGCTCTGATGATAGAGTAGGAGGGTAGGTAATGGAACTCCATAGCGCAGCAACGTATCCTAGCCATGTTTGGGGTTGTTGGAATTGTCGTGAGATGAACTTTGGCCATATATTGTATTCAGGGTCTGATGATGGAGTTGGAGTGTGGGTAAGCACTGAAACTCCATAGTGGAACGACGTATCCTTATCCTAACCATATTTGGGCTTATTGAAATTAAAATATTAAACTTAGTTACAAAAAAATCTTACGAGCCCTTACAAAGCTGCGCTTTTAGCTAGTATATAGTAAAAAAATAAAATAAAATAATTTCTTAATATTAATTTCATGTTACATTTTTCCCCATGCATTCATCAGATAATTTATCGATAAAAATATCGACTTTATCAAGCAAATCAAATCTGTCAAATTTAGCTTCATAATTTTAACAGCTCACGCCTATGAAGTATCGTATTTTTTCGGTAATTACTTACTAACGATAATGTCGTTCTTCATTGACGGGTCCCACCCACTTAGTGAAGTGCCACGCACAACGAACAACCAGACTATCAATAATCAGTTTAGAAATAAAACAAATCGAACATTAGAAGTTAAGATTTAGTTAACTATATAATTTGTTGTAAAAAATTTCGTTATTTGCGCACTATAATATAATATATTATATATCTATCACGCAGTTATCCGTAAAAAAACCACTACATACCCTAATAGTTTTATTAGTTTTTAATTGTCACAAATTGATTATTGCCGGTCCAAAAAATCATTATGCTGAATAATAATATAATTAATTCAATAGAAAAAGATATGTTAGTTTTGTGTAATCCGTACAGCATAACCATGCAACTATCGATTCCAAGTTCTATGAGAATAATAATTGATAATCGAACCGATTCATTAACGATTATACACTACCCATCCCTACTGTAAGTTGTCAACATTTTTGACAGGTGTATGCATTTTTGCGTGTGTGAGTGTCTATGCCCACGGTAGCTTAGTGCTAGTGGGCGAACGAATATCTGCCCTGAGATTTATGTGTGCGTGATTTGGTTGTGTGCGAAATATTTGTAAAAATATGATTGCGTATGTGTAGAAATTAAAATAGTGGGGGTCAAGCGGCGACACTGGTCCTAGTACAAAATTGTAGCGAGGGCCTTTCCAACCTTATTTATCTATTCCGTGGAATTTTTCAAGCCGCCTAGGAGGCATCCAACTAGCTTAACGACTATCACAATTAAGTGATAACCGGCCACAACGGCTTTACGTGCCTTCCGAAGCACGGAAACGCTCGATTTGAAATACCACTAGGTGGTCACCCATCCAGGTACCGACCACGACAGGCGTAGCTTAACTTTGCCGATCGATTAAGAACGGCTAATCATGTTACACCACGAGCGCTTCTTCAAGTTTTTTCACCTAAATACTGGCAAATATGAAATTAAAAAATGGAGCAATTAAGCGATGATACTCAGTACACAAACGCATTCACAGGGGGATGCTAAATGATCGATGAGCAAGATAACGATACGCTCCAGTTATTTTATACTGGCGTAAGATAAAAACTTTTGCGGTTTTTAATACTTTTTTGTTTTTATGATCTTATTGATTTTTCTCCCATCTTTTATTCATTACTAATGTCTTTACCCCTTCTTAATTACTTTTAATCGTCATCAAATACCGAAACAATTATTGTGATAATAACTTGGTTAACCGTATTATTAGTGACCTAGTTAGAATTTATGCCTTTTCATGGTAAAATCAATAGGTATACCATTACCTATTTTTATACTTTATAAAAAATATATAAATCTTTATGGATTTAAAACGTTCAGTTAATATTTTTTTAATAAGAATATCCAACAAGTATTATAAATATGAAAGTTTTTGTGTATATTTGAGTGCATATTTGTAACTCAATCACGTATTAATAACTAAAAGGATTTAGATGAAATTTTGAATATAGATACTTCACTTCTTGGAATAAAACGAAGGTTTTTTTGCCTGATTAGTATTAAATACTTTACGAACTCGGGTAAACCATGTAGCTGAAGTAGTATCCTACTATCTTACTGATACGCCACGCACTTAAACAATACCTACAGATTTATTAATCTTAAAAAAAGCTTTAAATATGTCCCTATTAGGCATTTCGTATTTACCATATCACTACTCACCCTGGTGAGATTGTAGTCAAACAAAGTAATAAATAAAATAAAATAAAACTTGTAGTAAAATAAAGTAATTAGTAAGTATCTGCCTTGACCGCTCCTGCCTCAAGGCACGCGTCAGAGGCACGGCCGTGGCATCGAGGCAGCGAACAGTGCAGTCGGGACACGCTGTATAAACAATACAAATTAATTTAAAATACGAACCCAAGTAAATACAGTTTTGGTACATTGCCGAGTTAAATATTATTTTAATTGGCGCCATTTTCAATTACTATGTTGTGACGTCACGAGACTGATATTTTTTAATGATGCTGAAATATTACAATTTCATCAGTTCAGTCACTGACCCCCGAATAATGGTAACTGATTAAAAGTTTACCATTATTAACACTCGAATATCGATACTAATAATATAAAGCTGAAGTTTTATGTTTAAATGCGTTAATCTCAGAAACTATCGTACCTAGTTTTTTGAAGAAAATTAAATGCTTTATAACATCACGCTAACGCGAGTGTAACTTTGTGATTGTGATAGTTAAATTGAATTTGATATTTTTTTGGGTAACTGTAGACTCTCTTATGGTACTGGTAATATGTGTTACATCTTTCGTAGATAATTGAGCAAATTTCATACTTTATTTAATATAAAAAAATATATATAATCCAAAGTGAAAATGACACTGACAAACAAATAAGTTTTTGTTACGAAAATTTTCGTTTGTTTGGTTTAGCATTATATCTATTATAATTATTTATAAACATAAAAATGAAACCCGTTTTCCGTTGTCACGACATAACATGAAAACGGCTTGACCGATTTGGCTTTTTTTTTTTTGTAGTTTTCTAATACTCTGTACAAGGTTCTTACGGAAACAAATATTAAGAAAATTGCGCAGAAACTTAGAAAATTTAAGAAAACTTAACGGTAGGGTGGCTTAGGGTAGGTTAGGTTATAGGGTAGGATATTACGCAAACGAAGTTGCGCCGGGCAGCTAGTTATTTATAAACATGATATTTTTTTTTCAGGATTTTCCTATTAGTCCAATTTTAAAATTCGTGTAAAATTATATAACAAATTTGTTATAGTTCTACTCTATAATTTTGTTTTATGATATCATCATAAAACGGGAGAAAATAAATAAATTGTATTATTATTTTATTATTATCGTAAATATCTCCACATTTCATCAGAAAAAAGCAATAAATCAAATTCGAAATTCAAAATACAAAACACTGGTATGTTACAAAGCAACACAAACGAAAAAGTTCACACTTTATAGGTACCTCTATTTTTATTCCCGACTGTACCCCACGCATGCTTGTATTTAAAGCTACTGTTAAAGTTAACAGTACCGACTTGGAAAACAAACGGTGTGGTTTGTTGTCTTAATAGTTCGATACAAAGAGTATTTGTTCCTTTTGGAGTAACACCGTTCGGGGAACAAAATACAAATAAACTTGTGAACGGTAACGGTAGGTTTCAGAATATTTAAACGTTGTAATGAATGTTTATTGATTTGTGATTGGAACTGTACTTTAGTTCCTGGTTGTTTTTTTTATGCTTGTATGATTAATAATAACTACCGGACTTTTTTACGGCAACTTGCAGAGACGTTGCGTTTTCGTTTTTATTTTCATAAATTCGTGTTTTTTGAGTTTATTGCATATCGGTGGTAATAAAGATCAATCCATGTGCACCAGTGATGTGAAATAAAATGAATTATGTGTATCGTGACTTTTCAAGTCGTCTTAAAAAGTCCGTGAAAAGTTTTTGTACAATGACTACCATTGTAATAAAAAATTACTTTTATGAACGGTGACTGACTGAGGACTATGTGAAAGTGATTTATCGTGACTAGAACCTAGAACTTGGCAAAATCAATGTTATTATAATAAAAAGAGGTAGATATCGCATTAACGCACGCTAATTGTTGCAGACAAATTCAGACAATTGTCGTAATTTTGCTTAGCGGCTACATATAGCTATCTCTATCTGTACCATACGTTCCGTATTATCTATCGCATTCACCTATTTCAACAATAACTGAACGCCGCTTAGTATGAGGGTAGCATATCTCTATTATAATATCATTGGGCAAAATGCACAAGCCGTGTATTGAAAAAAATTAATAATAACTACCCTCGAATTGAAAAAACATATCTTAGTGAGCAAACATATCATGCATGACTAGCCATTCTTAATCAATCGGCAAAGTCAAACATTATAGGCCGATATATGAAGTATACCTGTACCTACCAATGTATTTCAGCAGCTGTTCTAGAGAGTCAGCGTCAGGTCTAGCGGCCAGCTCAAATCAACTCACAACTGACGCCATTTTAGTGCACCGAAAAAGAAAAGAAAAAGAAGGTTCTTGATACCTCATATCTTCAAAGTTCATAGTCGGATCATGACAAAATATATGGAACCATTGTGGGTTCTACTGTAATACAATTTTAAACCATCCAAATCGGATAACCCGTTTTCGAGTAATCGGTGAACCTCCTTTTTTATTGTCGGTTAATAATGAAATTATAGCCGCCATTTTGTTTTGCAATTGCTATTGTAGACTGTTTTTTCTTTTGGACTATATGCCTTCGGCCGCGTCATCACTTATCACGATGAGAAAAGAGTATCCTTAAAGATTACGAAATCAAAAAACCCCAGACACATTACTACCTATTCGATGTATAGGTATTTTATTCCAACTACCCCTAAACACTCAATAAAGTAAATTCATCGTTACTACACTGTAATATACCATAAAATCCAATGTGAATCAACAAAACGATAAAACCCAATGATCGTAGCTTCCTATGCTACCCGTGAGCTATGGAATTTTCAATAAACCGACTAACGTACGAAGCTGGCAGGCTGAACCGGCAAATTGTTTAAAACCGATAAAATAATACATTGTTACGGTCATTCTAAATTTGTAACTAAGCTTTTAGTTGTTTAACTTTTCCTATTTTGTCTTTATGTAGGCGGCCGCACTTTTATTTGGCTTATGTTTACCGAACCACCAAATAAAATCATTTTATATTGCCAAAAATAGTAAATGATCACCAAAATTAAATACCTACCCATTTTATCATTGAATACAACTTGTCTTTATTTTAACATCAAAACATTATAAATAAAACTATACCTACTAAATAACTTAATCTAAATAATAATAAACTAATAACCAAAACTAAAAACTAAGAAAGGTAAAAGAAAACAGAAAAAACATAACTAACCTATCCAAGTCGCTGCCAATCATCTACTTATAATAAAACTGTAATGTAAAAAGCACTAGTGCGTAATAAGCTGCATTAAGATACTAAAAACAGTGCAATAAATGTCACTTTACGAGCGAGTGTGTTGAAAAGTATTTTATGTTAATTCGTGATAAGGGTATTGTTAATT
Organism: Polyploca ridens; assembly: GCA_951394255.1. NCBI lineage: Eukaryota > Metazoa > Arthropoda > Insecta > Lepidoptera > Drepanidae > Polyploca > Polyploca ridens. Next base: position 11,900,280 of record OX596264.1, on the reverse strand, counting down.
TAATTATTAATTTAAATAGAGTCTCTATTTAAGTTTATAATGACATTAAAAGAAATAGAAAGAAATCTCTAGAATTAACGTACGAACTTAAAAGTTTTTATTTTAAGCTTAATTAGAAAAAAAATGCTTTATTATTCGCGCACTGCCAATTACTGAATGCAGATTTTTTGTACCTTTGTAGTTGACTGGAACAATATCTCTGAGCTGGCTGTATAAGCTAAGCCGGGTACTAGGTTTATCTTAGATTAGTCAGGACTTGCTTGCAAATGAAGGCAGGTGCCCTATTCTAGCGGCTTCGACATCAATGATCGATATTTAGGGCTGATTTTTAGGGCGGTATCTGGATGTTAAATTGAAATTATAAGTGTTTCTACAGGCTCTTTAGATAAATAGTTTTAACGAGGTTTATCTACTGGTTGGCAGATTAAAAAAATATCATGGTACATTCCTCACACACGGTCATCAGAGCTTGTACTATGGAAACCAGATATCAGGTATCTGGTTTCCATAGTACAAGCTCTGCTTACTTTGGGATCAGATGACCGTGTGTGAGGAATGTACCAGGATATTCACCCAACTCAAGACATACAGACATGTTCATGCACACAAATGTTTATCCTGTGTGGAAATCGAACCCACGACCCAACCACGCTAAGTGGTCCGTCAAATAATTGGATCATAATTATTATTTTTTCTAAATATATTGAGTGTGAGTTTGTATGGAAACCAGATAAACTATTCGTAAATATGCTAATTTTAAATTTAAATACACACAGCTATTGCTCAAAAACATAGATTCTTATCTTTATATACAAAATTCTTCGGCACGTGTGTTTGTCACTGAACTCCTCCTAAACGGCTGGACCGATTTGAATGATTTTTTTTGTATGCGTTTGGGTGGCGCCCTGGATGGTTTAGATTCACAAATCAGCCCGGCAGATGGCGCTGCAGTCGTTGTAGGGTAGGGTAGGGTAGCACCACGCGAACGTAGTGGCGCCGGGCAGCTAGTAATTTTTATAAATTTCAGCCATGTTTTTCAGCTAATGTCGAATGCGAGACCGATATCGAACACATGAGAATCAGGCAATTTGATGACAATGGCGAAAAATAAATTACGTGCTTTTCAAGTCTTAGTTATGTAAAAATCTGTTTCTTATTGCAAATATTTATTAATAATTTTACATTTTCAAGTTAAAATAATGGCAATCACAATTTTGTTGCTATTTTAGGTCCATGTATAAACATTTGTTTTGATAATTTAATTTTTTCTGTGTTTATAGGTTTCTTAATATTTATAATAAACCAGTTTAAAAAAAACTCATATATTTTTTGTGTATTCGATTTTATAAATACTAACAATATTTTTAGTATTACATGATCATATAAAAATTAAAATAATTACAAATGGGTTAAAATCAAAAATAAAAAAATAGACAGCCGTTCATAAAAAGGAAAGCTGTTTCAGATCGCTACCAGTTAGTTAATATTAACTTAGCTGGCCAATTAAATAAAATAAATACATGAACATTCCATTTTAAAACTCAAATATCTTCTGCTAAAATTTTGTGACGCATCATGAAATCCTGAAAGCACACAGATACTGAATTTTCAGCTCTGAGTTTCAGACACGTACTGTCACTTGTATCCCACCAAAAACATTTTAATGTAAAATGTTGCCAAGACATATGGCTTGCACTGTCAAAAAGTTATCAGATCTCATGTAGAGCCAAGCTTATAACTCTACATGCACTTTCTCTACAAGCCCTAACTCACAAAATCTACACCTTAGTCAAAATATGTGGCTTGGCCGTTTTGCTACCGTTACATGGGAGTAAGGTGAAAATGTATTCACTGTTCATAACTTTTTTGTTATTTAATAGTTTTTGTAGTAGTGATACGGCCAATCCACATATTTTGACTACGGTGTGTAGAGTTTGTGAAGTTAGGGCTCGTAGAGTAAGTGTACGAAGAGTTATAAGCTTGGCTCTACATGAGATCTGATAACTTTTTGACAGTGCAAGCCATATGTTTTGGCAACATTTTACATTAAAATGTTTTTGGTGGGATTTCACTTCTTTTTGTAAGTTGCTTATGTTTTTTTTTGAAATTTCCAAGTTTTATAATTGTTTTGTTGTTTGTGTATTAATAGAAGAAGAAGAAGAAGAAATAATTTTTATTTGCCCACCATAGGAATATTATATCTAAGTTACAAACAATTCATTGAAAATTAAAAAATAAATAACAATATTATTAAACACAAACAAGATAGATAAAAAAAAAAAAGAAATTATACATAGTTAAAACACAATATACATGGGGGACAAATATGGCCTACAGCTCAGCATTATGCTGCAGCACATATCTGTACCACAGCGCTGGTCTTCTGCTGAGGCCAGCCAGTGATGTTACGGACATCTTGGTAACAAATTTAATAATACAGAAAAAGTAGACTAGGTACTTACTATTACTTCATACCTACATACTTATGCATAATAACACAGTTACAAAATTATATTGGTAATATGCTAACAAAATCAAAGATTGAGAATGCATTGGAGATTTTGAATACATTAGACAAACTTAATTAGTAATTATCTTAATAATAATAAAAATAAAATAAAAGAAAAATGTGCGGAAAAACAACTAATAACAAAAAAACAATAATCTATTATGATACTAAAGTAGTAAAGCAGACTTACAAGCTTACATACCAAATTTCAGCTTTCTAGGACTTCACGAAGTACCCTATGAGTTTTGATGATCATCAGTGAGTCAGTGACGAAATCGGGGTTTTTTAGATATCAATAAAATCTAAAGTATAAGAGCGATGTTATTGAAACTTAATATGTTTAATAAGTTTACTATTGACATCATATCCTGAGAATTTTGTTTATCTGGTGTAATCCAAACCCAAGTTATGAGGGTTCAAAAAATCGACGAAGCGCTTCGAGAAAAGGTAGGTAGTGCCCTTTCGCTTCGCTTGGCTGTCTTGGCGGGGGCACTTCCGTGCCCCCAGATTCCAACTTTAAAACTTGAAAATTATATTTCGCTACGTCATAGATAGTCATAGATCTCTGTCTAAGTTTAAAAAATAACTTGTCTACGGTTTTCCGAGAAAAATTATATCTAAAGGCCTTATTACATTATTCGATATCAAGCCAGTCTTAGTAAGACTGTCTTAAAATCTAATTAGACAAGCTCGCTATTACACCTTGCTGAATATCGCATGCTAACTCATTTGCAAGGCGGACGCAGCCGGTGACGGTTGTCGCGGTGTCATGGGATGATAACGCATAACTTTTTACAGAGTAGTCAGATTTTGATAATTCTTTTTTTATTGGATAGAGTATACCTCGAAGTTGGTACCATATAAAGGATACAAAAAACCTACCCTAAGGGTGGCAAAATAGGGGTGATCTATTGTTCACTCACAGATTTTAATGCTGAGTTGTGTATTACATCAAAAGATATCAAAAATTAAGTATTTAGTAATTAGTAGATTATATACACAAAAAAATGATAAAATAAAACTTTTTAACAAAAAAATTAAACCACCGAAAAAACGGAAAAGCAAAAAATAATGTTGAATATAACTTGAATTTTATAATGTTTTGCAGTCGGGGATAAATAAACAAATATCACAAAAAAATACATACCTACGTAGGTTATTGGTTTATCCCCGACTGCAAAACCTTATAAAATTCAAGTTTTATTCGACATTATTTTTTGCTTTTCAGTTTTTTCGGTGGTTTATTTTTTTTGTTAAAAAGTTTTATATGCTATAAATATGGCATGTCACGGTATACACATCAATAACATTAAAAATCACTTCTTTTCTTTTGAACAAGCCATTGTGCACGCCACAACAAACAAACACGGACTTTACCCGAGGACTTCACTCTGCCGCCGCCGCGCGCCGACTGAACGGTCTCGCGTGCTAAGTCTTATTACACTACGCGTTATTCAGCAAGCAAGCAAGCAAGCACGGCCGAACCCATTCGGTCGGTCTAATTAGACAGACTACCTTGCTTACTCTTATTACACTTTGCTGAATCTTAGTAAGACTGTCTTGATAACGAATAGTGTAATAAGCCTTTAACACGTAAAGCATACATGAAGTTACGAGTAAATGTAGCTTAGTCGGACGTTCTTGTTGAGATGCCATGTCTAAAACTATTTAGCTGGATTCCAGCTAACACTGTTCTAGAAAATAACCCTGTCCAAAAATTCTGAGTTCAATGTCACATACCGTAAAGGTCATGGGTAGGCTAATGTGGTTAGGCGACGCGGGCGGTGTGGCTACTTTACCATGGTGGACCATTTGCATTCAATATTTAATTGCTAAAACGAGTAGGTATTATATATTACATACAGGCAGTCCCCCGCGGTTTTATCCGCATTCCTGTAGCCTGATTCTCTTCGACTTCTAAACGATTTTACAATTGAAACTGCTTTTCGTATCGTCGTAACACATTATGCCAGGTTGAAAAACGATCCTATCAGAGTTCGACTAACTTATCGTTGCAAGCGTATTCCAGTAATTAAATCGAACTCGATAATCGAAAAAGTACCGATTTAATATTATTTTCTCAAATAAAGGTTAATTGGTAAATTAATTAGGATTAATATGGCAATTTTTTTTGCTCAATTGAGTAGTTATGTAATTGCTTGCTTGTCGTTGAGTTTCAATCCTATTGAGTTATCGTTCGATTGGAGTAGCACGGGATTTCTAAACCCTAGCGACTTTTGGATCGTTTCATATTATAAGAATCGGGCTACTGGTCGCCAGTGTTCACAGACAAATCTAAATAGATAACGCAAGTCCCTCTATCCGTATGAAAACCAAGCGTGCCACTTTTTTTCTACCTAGAGCGCTTTAGTTAGGTCAAATAAATAAAGCGATCCTAGTTGTCAGCTAAACACATCCCTCGCTGCACATGTCTGGTGGACATGCAGCCTTATGCGAGTTCCCTGTTCGCGCGAAACGTCATTATGATAAGCAGAATGCCGCAGAGGTAGCCTAAAACGTAAAATCGACTCTATCTTATACTCGGTTTAATTCGCCAAGCCAATAAGGTGCGTTGCGTTGCAATTTTTTGAGTTAAGTTCGCATTCCGAACTTAATTTTTCAGAAGTCTATGATGTTATCTCTCAGAAAAATCATCATCATCCTCCTACCCTGTTCCAGTTGACTCTTTTATCCGTGATTAGCATTCATAGCTTTCTTACTCATATAATTTTCCAAACAATCCCTCTGACTCTTTCTTGGTCCACTTCCTTACATATTTCGAACTTTTTTAAACATATTATAAGTTAGCACATTTAGATATATGATATTTCCATACTATTACCTCAGAGTATATAAATACTACGTACAACTATTACTATTTGTGTAAAAGCTAGGAATTTTTTCAAAGTATGTTTACGAGTTCTAACGAGCCGTCGGAAAACTTCCGAGCCCCCACACAAACGTAGTTTTTCATTATACATAATACCCGGCTGAATGTAAAAGCGAGTCCAAAACTAAATGTCTATTCTAAAGTCGATACGCTCTGAAAACAACCGCGTAATACTACGGTACTGACGAAGGTGCAAGCAAAGGTTTATTTTATTTCAGTGCGCAACGGGACTTCAGTGGGGGCAGGCGTTTCGCTCTCGCATTTTCTGGGATTATTCCCGATCGCGAAGGAACTTTTTTTAAGTGACATTATTGAAATTTAATGTGATATATACTGTGTGTTTTTAAATGCAATTAATGGTTTTTAAAATGGAGATATAGAGCAAATTCTTCGATTTATTTGTAAGTATTTTTGGTAAACTTATCAAGATTTTCTTAATGATTTCTTAACATGTAAATTTATTATTAGACTGTTAATGTGATGTTTTAATATAATTTAATTAATGGTTTATGAGATGCTCAAAATATAAAATTATACTATTTTCCTACTATCTTTAAGATATATTTATTTGAAGTAGGGCAGGAGCCCCGGTTTTGGCCACTTGCAATTTTGAAAGTCAATAAATAAGGCGATGAAGCTTGAATCGTTTATTGTCTATAGTAAATAAAATGTTTGATAATGATCGCTTTTGACGAGCAATTGTAGTGGCGCCGTAAGTGTATAGGAACTTTTTTGTGACACTGTAAAAGCAAAAATAATAATTTCCGTTTATTTCTTAACAGACATGATTAGCGACCCTTGGTTATTAATCGATAAATATCTTGCTAAAATTTTTATTTGTTGCGTGAATTCTTATTGAAGCATACTAAATAAATGTCTAGGAATTTGATTTTGATGTTATTTTGACAGTCAATGAGTTCTCCTAATTGGAAACTTAGGTAGCCAATGGGTGGCGACCACTGGATCAGTAGTGATTTTACACCTTTCATATTTAAAAATAAATATTAAAAAAGTCTCTTAATACATAATTCTACAAAACCTGAAAGCCTAATGACCTACTTTATTAATGTAACTAATCAACACGATATCCATTTTTGAATTAGAGGGGATTTTTTTAAATAAAAAATTCCTTAAAGTGGCCAAAGCTGGGGCTCTTGCTCTATATACTTTTACAAGATTACATATATTAAGATTAAACTGGAAAGTACATTCTCTAGAATTAGAATTGAAAATACAAAATCAAAAATATAACTGAATGTAATTGTTTTTTTTTATTTGAGGAAATATAAATGTTGTTTTCTGAAACTGATCATTTAGTTTATGACTATATCATTTTCTGATAGTTATTTGACTATGTTGTTTGCTTTATGAATTATCTTGTAGGTTACTTATTTTAGGTTTTGTTCTTGTGATTTCTTAAAATGTTAAAATCTGCAAACTGTATGACTAACTTTTGACAGGCCAGTTGGCGCAGTTGGTTAAGGTTCACCTTACGCGCCGCAGGTCGTGGGTTCGATTCCCACACAGGACATGCATTTGTGTGCATGAACATGTCTGTATGTCCTGAGTCTGGGTGAAATTATGTATATTAAGTATGTATTTACAAACAAAAAGTAGTATATGTATTGTATCAGTTATCTGGATTCCATAGTACAAGCTCTGCTTAGTTTGGGATCAGACGACCGTGTGTGAGGAATGTCCCAGGATATTTATTATTATTACTAACTACATGATACATGTTATTTTGGTAGCCCAGCTAAAATAATGATTAAATAGTACCAAGAATGTTTGATTGTTTTCGTTAAATAAATATCTTTTCTTTCATTCAATCAAACTCTTGCTACAAAAGCGTATTGTAATAAAATGCGGGCCCAACACGCTCTTTGTCGATGTTTTTATACTAATGTATTACATTCAGAAAGGTTCTTCAATTAGAATAAGTGATTGCACTTGAGGTTTATCGCTTACGGATCTCTTGACACCGGGTTATATAATATTTATTGATATATAATGTATTTAAAATACTTTACCTCATTTTATACATTATTTACCGATGTTATAATTAAATATTTTTAGATAATTATCGTTTTTTACCAACATTTTAACAGATTTGTAACAATTTAGTAGTGAAGTTATTTATGTAATTAAGATCCCACCAAAAACATTTTTATGTAAAATGTTGCCAAGACATATGGCTCGTACTGTCAAAAAGTTATCAGATCTCATGTAGAGCCAAGCTTATAACTTTACACGCCCTAACTCTACAAGCCCTATCTTCAAAAACTCTACACACCGTAATGTGGGTTGGCCGTTTCACTTTTTGGTTGTTACTCTACACTAAAAAAAATACATTAACAATGGCTTCCGGATCCTGAACTATTAGGTAATATTTTTCTTGACTTTACGATATATTTTACGACCCCGTTTTTTACAGAACATTAAATCTAGTTTTTATGTTTTCTTATCCTATAAGGAACAAGGAAGGCTTTCATTTCCGAATCAAGGACAACTACAGCAACATCAGCTTTATTTATATATGTATAGAGGTGTTATTGTTTTGTCATTCTATACAGCCGCGGGACAAAGCGCACAAAGCGGGACGTTTTCTGTCCTCTGGCTATAGAGGGATATGTCACTTTAAAAGTGGAACGTCTTGTCTAATGCAGGGTTAGACTTCTCTTTACATCCTTTATATTCCTTAAAGCTGAATAATGGTGAGATAAATGCGGCATTTAGAGCTATTTTAGAGCCAAATTTGTAAAAAAAAAATTGAGGATAATTTATTAATTTTGTGGCAAAACCATACAATATAATAATTTCTACAAAAAAAAATGTAAAAAAAAAATGCAATTTAACAAAGTAATTTTATAAAGTTTTGTTGGTCAACAGCATCGTTTTTTGTTAAAAAAAAACTTGTACGTAAGTTTTTAATTTTGGAATAATTAACTAATTAAATAAAAAAACCAGTATGTATTCATAATTATAACTACATAATTAACACAAGCTTTCTTATTTACAATATTTAATAGGATTCAAATAATTCTGTTTCCCATAATTTTGAAGGATATCCATCATTACTGAACCCATGTCAAGAATAACCTTTATTTTAACTGATACAATACATAAAACGGAATATAATCAGCAACATCTGATCCTATTAGCATAGAGTAAATAATATACTACGTCTTTAGGAAAAGGTTGTCTGGTATAGATCGCTTCAAAAGAAATTTCTCCGAAACCTTTATAAAAAAATATACCACTATTATCCATATTTATACCCTACATTATTTCTCCAAGGTCAGTTAGGATATGATTCACTTGAATTAAGGAGAAACGTCCACCTTGTGAGATTATTCGTAGGCTTAATAAGAGATAGTGTAGATTGCATGGATCTGTTAGCTAAGACACTGATGTTATTTGTGCCTAACAATTACGTGCGGGCTCGCAGACACCGGCTGCTGGCGGTGAGCGCGCCGCGCACGCTCCACCGCCGACACTCGCCCGTGCACAGCGTAATGCTTTTTATAAACTCTCTGCTGGAGGACGCACCTCACTGTGACTTGTTTGTGACAGGGATGGTACGATTGATGAATGAATGGAAAAGAATGTTAGAACGATGAATGGAATATTTTAATGCGATAATGTTTTTTTTGTTGTTCTTGTAGCGTTTTGGCTGCTTTATAATGCTGTTAAGCTGCAAAACTAATAAATAATTAAATAGATGGCGGGCTATTATTGTCATCACTTCTTATGTTCCTTAAGTAGCTTATTAGCTTCTGGGAAGGGAATTAGCTCTTAAATGCAACTGCCGATCATAAGAAGGTAGCATAGATGTATAAAAAATCTGGACGGAGCGCTGCCTTATACGAAATGATGCACTTCAAAATGCTGGGCCGTCTTGTAAATACACGCACACATGTATACCATAGTCGGCGGTCGTTATGTATAGAGACGTCGACAGTGACAATAAAGCTCAGTGTTATTTGTGTGTGTGCCAGTACCTACTGATTTTACTGACACACGTTTTGATAAGGCGATAACGTCAATACCGAGACGAAGAACCAGACTGGGTATGAAATAGAATGAGCTTGAGCTTTTGGTGAAGGAAAACATCGTTAGGAAACTATAGCTCGTTGGTAGAGTACTTTGTAGTGGTTGGCTACCACCCTCAAGTTGAAAATCTGTCGCCAAGCACCTATCGGTTTGTTCCGACAGCTGCACTTGAGAGCCAGTTCCTTCTATATAGGCTTTGTGTGCCTAGATGGGAACATCTTGGGCCACATCATCACTTACCATGGCAAGATTGCGAGGTCTATACACAGTAAAAAAATATACGTAGAAGATATTGTGTTCACTTTCGTATAAGGTGACAGCTCAGTCCAGATTTTTTGTACGTCTATGGCCGGTAGGTACCTACCTACTTATCGACAAAATTACAACTGGAGGGTGGTACAAAGGACCCTACCACGGATCGTATATCTAAATCTGGACACCGCATAACGTATGCAAACGCGAACGAACCCCAAAACACTCTCATAAAAAGATCCATTCGATAAGGCAGCGGTCCCATTACGAACGCGGAGCGTGTAATTCTGGCACAATAAGGCCACTTTACGTATCGGTCGAGGGAAATGTACCAATAAGTCACGTCATACTGTAATTTAGGGTGAAGGCGTCTTTTGAATAGTGCATTTTGTTAAGTAGCAATTTTGTATCATGTGCCCTAATTATAAGTTTTATTTTAAATTTATAAGTTTCAGAACTATTTCGTATTTTGATTTATTAACTAAGTAAAATAAAGTGAATGATGTCTGGGCTAACGTAAAACTTAAGACTACAGTTTAAGTGATCAAAAAACTTAACCTTTTAAGATGATTAAATCGAAACTCGAAACTATTTATTCAGTTTAGTTTGAAATTCAATGCTTAAAAGGATTATGTGTTCATAAAGCTATCTTTTATTTTATTGAGATCAGTTATTTGAAATACTACACAATACCCCAGAATAATGAGTAGTACATACATAATACCATAGAGTTTATAATATACTACGTACAAATAATACTTTATATTTTTTGTATATATTTATACATCCGGTTTAAAGGTACTCCAACACAGCAGAGAAATAAAATATATTAAACTAGCTGCCCGGCGCAACTTCGTTCGTGTGGTGCTACCCTACCCTACCCTACCCTATCTAAACTATCCAGGGAGTTAATTCTACTGTACGTGTGTATGTTACTGAACACCTCCTAAACGGCTGGATCGATTTGAATGAATTTTTTTGTATGCGTTTGGGTGGCGCCCTGGATGGTTTGATTCACAAATCAGCCCGGCAGATGGCGCTGCAGTCGGTATCTAGGTTATATTATCGACTGCAGTAACATATAGTGTACTCTGAACGTTGTTTGTTCAGTATCACTAATAGAACCAATTGCCATTGTTTTTAAATAATTTTAAATGTCAAAAAATAGCAACACCTTGATATTTTGCTCAAAATTAACGCTGACACTCGCACCCCAACTCACTCGCGTATTGAATACAATGCAAATAACAATTCACTGGCGGACAGTGATAGCGGGTATTAACATACATTGCTGGTGTTTGGTCCGTTAATCTCGCCGCGAACGGGTTACACTAGAAAAATGTCCCCAACGTGAATGGGGTTACTGTTTTTACAGTTCAGTTCGTTGAGGGTTACTTTTCATCGTTTGTTTTGGAGGGTTAAGGGAACGTTTGATATTTGAATTTCAGTTGAATAGAATTTCGGGACTGATATTAATTGGTCGTTTTTGGGACGAGAATTGGAAAGGAGTATAGTTTCATGAGAAGCGCTCGTGGTGTAGCATGATTAGCCGTTCTTAATCGATCGCCAAAGTTAAGCTACCACCGTCGTGGTCGGTACATGGATGAGTGACCGCCTAGTGGTATTTCAAATCGAGCGTTTCCGTGCTTCGGAAGGCTCGTAAAGCCGTTGGTCCCGGTTATTACTTAATTGTGATAGTCGTTAAGCTAGTTGGATGCCTCCTAGGTGGCTTGAAAAATTCCAACAGTAGGTTGACCACTAGCTACCAATTCGCAGTGGGCACGCGTGGTGAAGTATTGCCCATTCCCTTTCACCCTCATTTGTGAAAGGAGGCCTGTGCTCAGCAGTGGGACATTATAGGCTGATGATGATGATGATGATAGTTTCATGGATCGTAAATTGAGAATTATAAATGTATGTTTTTTTTCATTACTAGCCTCCGTGATCTTCTCTTTTATACCCCTTAGCGTTTAATTTCAGGAAATCCTTTCTTGGAGCACTCCGAGAGTACTTCAGGATTATTTTCTCCTTTAAAATCTCTAGATCCGGTTTACTGCTGGTTTCTTACTTACAAGCTTTTATTTAGTTTCATCTGTCCGTGTCTATGTGTATGTAATCAAATCTTGCTTAAATTTGAGACATTTCCAAATTTCCGAAGGAGCTTTTAAATAAAAAATTGGATAACAATGCAATATTATTATGAAATGGTTCTGATCTGATGATGGAAAGGGAAGGTGGCCACGCAACCCCGTCGGGTTTGAGCTCGTTTGATTCGTCTTGATAAGCCCTGGTTCTGATGATTATGGTGGTTGAATATTATGTTATGCTTGTTAAAATATGTTTCTTACATTCTTTGCGATTTTGCGAATTTGTACCTATTCATATTTGACATAATGAGAGGTAAATCATTTTAAAATGATTAATAATAATTTTCCAATAATGGTGGTAAACATGAAACAAAACAGCCTTACTGTCTTTTGATTGTAGAAATTATTATATAAAAACTGCTACATTTCGCAGTTGATTGGTTCGATAACAGATTAAAATTATAAAATGAACGCAGGGAGAAATTTGCCTTCTGCCGCCAAAGAGACGTGGGGTAAAAAAATATTGAAACTGGAGGGAATAATATTTTAGATAAAATCAATGTTTTCGGAAAAAGGTATCGTTTACGAAATATTAATGTAATTTTGTCTGTAAAACGTTTTGCGATCCATTTCTGTGGAAACTTAGGTACCAACTGATATGGCGCGTCGTGAATCTTCGTTTGCACAGAAAAGAAAGTATGGCCCCGAAGATTAACGAAAGAATGCTGAAAACTTACAATCAACCTTAGATCACTACTATAAGGTTTATACATAGGAATACACTGCAGCTGTTAGCTCCGTCTCACTCGCAAGTCACGCCCCTCCGCACGGCGCGCGCTAACATGGCGGCAGCTGCCGACCAATAACGGTTTCCCGCAATTAAAAATGTACAAAAAGTAAATAAGTAAGCCATATCAGTTGGGTACTACTGTACGTTATTTTATATACCTATTGCCTATCTTAACATCTTGTGATTTATCACTGGATTTTCGATGGAGGAAAGTAGAGAACTCAATGCTTTTGTCTTTAAAACTCAACGGGACATGTGGACAATGGTAATAGTCCTAGCCCTCTGAATACGGGAGCTCGTACCCCAGCAGTGCAATGACATGTACGAAAGAAAATAACATGTATTTTTTCTTAATTTCAGGTACTAATAAAACAGAAAAATGTAGGTAATCTAAAATGACACAGTGCCAGTGATTCCAAAATGGCGGACGTATGTGGCAGGGGATGGCGGTTGCTGCTTTTTGCCGTCATTCTTAATTATGTCATCTGTCGGATTGGCTGGGCTGATGATAGTGATGATTTGGGTAAGTTATATGTAATTAGTTTTTTAATATTTAACCTACATATTTTTTGGAAAACGCTGAATTCTGCTAAACTGCACCGCAGTTTGTTGGTCGATACAGTTCTCGTTTTCATAGTTTTATAATAGCTATAGTGATATTACATAGCTATAGTGATATTACATAGCTATAGTGATATTACATAGCTATAGTGATATTACATACATTCTACCATCGCACCTATTGCCATCGACTTGGAACTCATCCTATACATTGGAACCAAAATGGTCTCGCATTGTGCGGGTTTAAAGGAGCTACCGCGTCCATTCAGGTTGTGGAAATAAGCGTGAACCCAAGGGATTATAGCTTATTAATATCTTCTAGAAAGCAGGGTCGGCAAAGCTCAAGTCATATCCCTGGTGGAATACCAGGGAACCTCTTAGCTGACCGTATGCTCATGTTCCACATTAGTTACCAAATCCTATTTCGTTGTGCGATTTAAGACATTTGCACTCTAGCGCTATTTCGGATCTAGGTAATTTTTTTCACCTTTAAGGCGCGGACTGACTACGATTTTGACAGCACTCGTTCTTCACTGGAATAGGGTTGAAAATGGTAAATCATAAACGTGTCGACTCTATGAAATGGACTGTTATTTACGGGTTTTCTTTAGATTATAAAGAATATACACATTAAATTGAATAAGTGTTCGGTTAACATTCTAATATAATTCTATATCTTATATATTTTTAAAAATAAAATTGTTGTCATCACTGAAAAAAAGGAGAATTTCGATGCGAAAGATTTTTTTTGACGTAACTTACGATTTTTTTATTGGGAATATCAAAGCACTTTTTAATATTCTACTCGGTTAACATTATTTTCAAAACCCTCTTCTGTCCACAGTATTTTTTGTGTTAGGTATTTTCATTGCGTTACGTCATACTCGACTCTCAAAGAAACCCATTTTTGTGAATTTGAGCTTAGACCTGGCCTTAAATAAATATCGTTTTTATGTTTATTGAAATAGAGTTGTCACGAAAAGTACGCTAGTCTGTTTCTCATTGGTACCGATTCTATTGTAAATCGCACTAAACTAATTTTAGTCACATCACATCTCTTTCTTACGAACATTATTGAAAATGGATAGAACATATTTAATGCTGTCAAATAACCGCGATAGATGGCGACTAAATTTATATTGAAAACAAGCATTGGACTATTTTGCCAGGACTATATTTCTTACATCCTTTTCTTATGTTATTTGTTAGAAGAGACATAGTGAGACTAAAATTAGTTTAGTTGTAAACAACAGAATCAGCACCAATATCTTTTGCATATTAAATGTAACTTTATCCAAATAGAATAACCACGTTTTTACTTAAGGCGGCCCTCTGTGGCCGGCGCAACTTCAACACAAGCATAGTCTAAAAGCTTGTTGTTTCATCCAACGTAATGTTTGACTGCGAAAAAAGAGAGACAGCATCAGAGCCGTCGGTTATCAGTCGGTAAATTCCGCTGATCACTCGCGGCCGCTTCGCTAGGTCGTCATTCATGATTTCGCATTCATAAAACTCGTTCCAGGAGTATACTTCTTGTGAAAAAATCTTACAAGTTTGTGAAAAAAAAGTTAGTTATTTAGAATCTCCAATACATTTGGAAGCCTGGTACATTACGGCTTGTCGGTACGGGCAAATATGATAGCTCGCAGGTTTGTACGATGCTCCAAGGACGCAAAGGTCACGCTTTTCAGAGCATATTGTACGTCATTTTATACGTGCAGCCTGTGGGCAAATTATACTCTGAAATCGTACAACGCCCTCCGCGTCCAGTACAATAATGCGTTTAGGGCGATGTTGGGGCTGCCCCGGTACTGCAGCGCCTCGGGTATGTTTGCAGAAGCGCGAACTGACTGCTTCTATGCGACTATGCGCAAGCGGTGCACGTCTCTGGTCCGCCGGGTGCGGGCCAGCTCCAACACCGTCCTGACCATGATAGCTGACAGATTGGACTGTCCATACATGCGTCGTTGTTGTGACATACACGTAAATATAATAAAATAAATCAAAATCATAATATTATTACTTACTAACATATAGATAATAAGGTGTACCTACTAACAATATTGAGTCTTGTTACTTGAATAAATGAATTTTATTATTATTATTATTAGATTTTTTTTTTTTTTTTTTTGTATACTACTTAGGTAGCAAACAAGCATACGGCCCGCCTGATGGTAAGCGGTTACCGTAGCGTATGGACGCTTGCAACACCAGGGGAGTCACTCGCGCGTTGCCGACCCTGCAGAAATCTCTTCACACCCTTTTTGAAGAACCCCATGTTGTAGTCCATTGGGAAAACCACGGCAGGGAGCTCATTCCACAATCTGAGCGTCCGCGGAAGGAAGCTCCTTTGAGACCGCACAGTTCGAAACAATTCTGGTTTCAATGTGTGGGGATGGACTCCCTGTCGATGGCGAGAGTTGCGATGGTGGAAGGTAGCCGTGGGCATCATCTTAAACAATTCTTCAGAACACTGTCCGTTGTACAAGCGGTAGAACACACATAAGGAGGCAAAGTCTCTCCTCAGACTGAGCGGCTCTAAGCCGCTTGTGAGCTCGGGATCGTCCACTATTCTAGCGGCACGTCGCTGAACCGAGTCTAGAGGCCCAAGCTGGTATGGCCAAAGTTCAGGCAAAAACGCTGTTTTTCGGAGCCTTTGACTGAATTTGTTTCACACTTTTTTTAAATTACGCCTATATACACGGCTAGATATAGTGCACAAGATACTAATTTGTTCAAAACATCTAACGAAAAATGTTTAACAACGCCATAATAAGTACAGAGGTTTTTTATGAAAAGTATGACGAATTGAGTCCTCTTAACGTGGAAAAATGTTCGAGCATTAGTGCAGGGATATCTGAAAAGTCAAATGTCAAGAAACTACTATGGACTACTGGTAGTCTAACCACAGGGTGATAACTATATTAATGACTACGATGTAGTTATTTCAAGTCATAATCCCGAACAATTTACTATAATAACCGATATTCAAAACGTTTTACAAACAAATTGGTTTACGGTAAAATTATAACAGCTTAACTCCATGTTAAACCGGTTTTATTAAGCCCGGTGCAGTAACCACAATGTTACGCCAGTGAGTTAATTATGGTATTAAATCTAATAAAGTTTATACAGCGTGTATAAAAAGTTTTTTACGACCTATGGGTAGTAAGTTTTGAGTTATGATTTGTTAATGGTGAATGCAATTTTGAATTACATTGTACTACATGCAGGAAAAATTTAGTAGGTTTTTGTATGTTATTTATATTAAAATTGTTGATCAAATTCTGTATTAGACTTACGTAATACCTTGTATGTGGAAACATCATCTCGCAGATGCCATTTGTTAAACGAATGGGATAAAGGTGAACTGCATGCTATTCATGTCAGGAATATGGTAAAATCCGAGTGGGATAACTAGTTTTGTATATTTGGAGGCAGCGTAAAAAATCATAGGCAACCCTTGATTCTTTTTCGCTGATCAAAACTACTTACATTCGGTTTTCTACAGGATACATTTTGGAGAGTGTGCAGCAGGAATTTTTCTACCTAATTCCACCACTCGTACCTATACGATTCGTACCATAAAGTAAAAAATTCGTCCATGACCCGTACGTTGTTGACATACCGAAAATACGGACAAAGCTCATTGCATCCTCATTTATAATGCGGACAGCAAGAGTGGAACTTGCTTCCGGGTCTGTTTCCTGACTCATACAATCTAGGGACTTTCAAGGCCAGAGTGAATAGGTTCCTTCTGGGTAAGCGTGTTCCATCTTAGGCTTCGTCTTCGTTCCTTATGGGTGGGTCAGTGGCTAAACGCAAGCCCACAGATAGCTTAGATTAATCTTCAATCATTATTTTAATGAGTTTTCGCGCAAACCTATTTTGAACTCGCATTTTTTTTGTAAAAAATATATTAGAGTATATTACACCGGAAACTAGTAAGTAACAATTGATAAAGCGATATCTTTGATGAATAATTTATACTGTTTCATTGTTACATCACATGACAGAAATGGGTCGTAATGGACTTTTATAGCACGCTGTATACAATGTTCCGGGATTAATCAGTTCGGATTATAGCGCTAATTTTGACGCCTTGATTATTTCTGTGGCTTTAGCGTCAGGCGTAGAGTTGGCAATCTGATATTTGAATATAATATTATTATATTTGAAATATAAGTATGTCCGGTTATCTATCAGGTACATACTAATAATATTTAGATATTTTTGACTATATAATTTTAATCATTTAATTTATATTATACAAATTAATCGAGTATTTACTAAACACACTACCTTTTATCCACACCTTTAGAGTCAATACTAAACACACTTCCTTTTATTAACACCTTTTGAGTTAATACTAAACACACTTCCTTTTATTCACACCTTTAGAGTTAATATTAAGCACACTTCCTTTTATAAACACCTTTAGAGTTAATATTAAACACACTTCCTTTTATTCACACCTTTAGCGTTAATATTAAGCACACTTCCTTTTATTCACACCTTTAGAGTTAATATTAAACACACTTCCTTTTATTCACACCTTCAGAGCTTTTATTTAACTTCACACCCTTCTTGAAGAACCCCAGTCTTACGTCAGTTTAGTGACCGTCTGAATATTCAAATTCAAAACAAAAAATCTTTTTTTGAATTTGGGCCATAATAAGCCATTTCTTGTCGAAGTCTATTCTTTTCAGTTTTGCGAAACATTGGCAGAGACAACTGTAACGGTCAAAAGTGCCTTATCAGGGCTTAACTCGAGTTTTGAGTTCAAATAAATCTCACGTAACAAAAATAAGCAGAGATTTTGCATTCTGAATATTGGACGGTAAACACGGCGCTATAATAGTTGGTCAGCTTAAAATTTAATGTTGCAAAACTGGGACAAACATCGTCCGAACTATGGTCCATCCCAGGTATCCTCGGGGATTGTGAAATATCTCCCTTTAGAGGTATTTGTGGTCATCATTACGTTATGCTGAATGTTTAATTGCTGTTTTAATATCACCGGCATTTTTGTGATGTTCTGATCATGTATAATCTACTTCTACATTAATAATAAAGAGAGAAGATTTGGATTTTTGTTTGTAATGAATAAACTCAATAACTATGGCCCAATTTTACATAATTCTTTCACCAGGAGAAAGCTAAATTATCAATGAGTAACATAGGCTAAATATTATTTAAAAAAATAAAATAGGGATCCTAGGAAAACTCCAATAATGTAATCAAAATTTCACCCGGGCGATGCCGGCTACGAACAGCTAGTACGAAATATATTTGATCATAGAGTGCAGGTTTGGATCCCTTATTTGCACCTCTCAGTTACTTCTATGTTCTCATCTTTCCACTGACTGAAAATATGGTTATAAACCTGCATGACTAGAAAATAAACCTTTACTCATATATTTTTATAGGTCTACTTAAGAGCCAGTTATAACTCATTGTGGTCAAACATATGGCTGTCTACAGTAAAAGAAAATATGATATAGCGTAATTTTTTCGGATTATTTGATTCAAAGCAACATTCTTAAAAAAGCAAAGAAATAATTGAAACCAGTATAAATGTAAATTGTAAAGGTAAAGTGCAAATAACTAACGGAGTTAAATTAAAAAAGGGTGAAAATAGGGGTGAAAAGAACGTAACTTCGATCCGCCCTCGCCGGGCACATAAATATCGCTTCGCCCACCAAATTCGTCGCTTGCATACTTAATTCGAAAAGCCTAGAAATCTCGTTTCATTAAAATTTTATACTCCTTGTGTACGTTGTGGAACAGTTAATGAATTACCTTTTTTCAATCTTTACATTGATTAATTCTTTGACGATATTTTGCAGTGAAGTTTTACATGTTTTCCCTACTAATACCGTCCATTTTCGAAGTTTGTGAAAATGTATGTTATGTTGCAATGGGTGAACGGATTTTTACCGTAAGGAAATATTACATCTCTCGAGAAAAGCTGCAGCGCAGAATCTAGCAGCAATCTTATATCAATCATAGTTCCCAATTATTCTCCGTCAGTCTCTCAAGAATCCACTTCGTTATAGGTATATTCATAAGGCTTTAAGTTTTTTTAAAGCTTTTTCAGAAAAAAAAAAACTACGAAATACTTTCAACCTACTTTTCATTATTTGTTTTACAGATTTTAAATTATTTATTCAAATAGATTTTTGGAGGAAATTATGAATAGTCTGAATCTAGGTTAGCAAAACCATTTCTTTATCGATGGGCTTATTTTACCACAATTTCATAATGTGGTCGATAGTAGTACAGGATTACCCAACTAATATGGCTTACCGATGCACCTGCACAGAAGAAACATTTTCAAAGCGCTATTGGTCGGCAGCTGCCGCCATGTTAGCGCGCGCCGTGCGGAGGGGCGTGACTTGCGAGTGAGACGGAACTAACAGCTGCAGTGTATTATGAACCTTATAGTAGTGATCTAAGGTTAATTATAAGTTTTAAGCATTATTTCGTTAATCTTCGGGGCCATACTTTTCTGTGCGAACGAAGATTCACGACGCGCCATATCAGTTGGGTACTACTGTAAGCACCCTGACGGAAACTATGTCTTGCGTGCTCCACCCAAATAATGTCAAAGTGACAGATTTTCAACTTGTTTTTCACGTGATGTCTGTAGGTTGACTATTCTTTTCAGCCGTGTGTACGCATTAGAAATTCAGTTTTCGCCGCTGTCCGCTGTCAATTATAGCAAAATATTGTTCCCGCGAGTTTAATTTCGTAAAGCGCCGTGGCTTATTTCAACTTGGGCTGGCTCTATTTTGTCGCAGTTGTTTTAACTTGCACGTTGTATTGTTGGAATTATTACACAAAAAAAAAAGAATTTACTTATAACCAGTTTTTGTATTCGATGGTAAGGGCGGTTTCATGTTTGTGGGTGTGGTATGCATCTTTGGAGCCTTTGGTGAATTTTAGTATAAACGTACAAATCCTTGCTATTTTTATCAAGTGTAAATAACTTGAAATGTTATCTTCAGTTGACTTTTATGTAACAGATCTTTAGACAAATATTACAGTCATTTTATACGATTAAGATTAAACATCAGTTTACATATTTAAACATCACCGAGGCGGGAAGTTTGAATTTTTTCGAGTTTTTATTATTTTTTACCTTCTTAGAACAATATGGATAGATATTTCATTGATTAGCGACCGTAGTAGTTCATTTAGTATATTGTCGAATCAATGATTTTCATAGGGCATCGTGCCTCTACCCAGATGGATAGTCAGCCTTACATAAAGCATGACATTTAATATCACTCCGCTTGAGGGGCTCCTGAGCAAATCGCTCTCAGTTCGTATTGCGCACGGCTGTCATCGCGTCATACTCGCTGTACTGATTAAATAAAAAATGACAACTTGCGTATTAAAATACTGTCACAACACTTATAAAAACCAAGGAAAATCTAAAAAACGAACCTTCCATGTGTAAGTATTGCGATTTAGTCACTTTTAATTACCTAAACTTATTACTTTTAAATACTGTCAATTATGGCTTGTTTATTTCGTGTTCCCATAGAGGCGACTATCCTTCTGGACGTTTTAAATTCTTTGTGTCGAATTGATAGTTTTTGTTTAAGATTAACTAGTTTTGTACATTTCCCAAAATAGTCAGTTTTACGGTTTTTAGAGAAACCGTGAGAAACGTTCAAATATGGCTCATACATATTATACAAAAAATATTCATAGCATAATGTACCAAATGAACTTCTACTGTCGCTAATCACTGAAACATCTATCCATATTGTTTTGCAAAGGAAAAAAAATCAAATTTCCTGTCTTGGAATTGATATTTAACCTTAAATGGGACGCGTGAAAATTAAGCTATCCTATTTGTCAGCTAAACACATCCCTCGCTACACATCTCTGGCGGACATGCAGCCTTATGCGAGTTTCCTGTCCGCGCGAATCAGTTTCAAAACAAGAACATTATTCTCACAGAGTTTGACACGCGAAGTACATACACTCGCGTCATCTATTTAGATGTATATCTGTGATACGAACCGTATTTTAAGTAATTAAAATAAAACACTATTATATTTTACCTACTAAAGAGTTTACAGGAAATATTGCCGGCGTACCATAATTATACACTAACAAGATTAACTTTGCTGATATCGTTCCGAGTTGGGCATACTCTGCGCATATTTCGGATAACTAAATTATAGTTTTTAATTTATCAATATTATTACTGGTTAGTTTTAACATTGGTATTTTGTTCGTTAGTAAAAAATTGGGGAGGGTCGGTACCATGTGAGGAAACCATAGATAGGGTACTTTGTGGTACCCGACTGGTTGGCTAACATAATGTTGAAGCAACTACCGGTGTGTTCCAGCGGCTGCACTTGAGAGCCGGTTCCCTTTGAGGCGGATGTGTGCTTACTACCTTCGGTCATATTAGAGACTATGCAGTTTATCCAAATATCTTAATTTCAGGAATTCAAAAACAGCATGAATTTGGCAGAAGTGTTTCTCGTGACGTCAAAATCCATTCCGCCATAGTAATTTGTATGAGGTGAGCTTGACCGTTTGAACATGGACAATGCAGTCACGCGATTTATAATCGCTGCATCTTAGTAATTTTCACAGACATGTCGAAAAATATATATATTAGATGAGTAAATGTGCGAAATATGAACAAAAAAAAAACGTGCACATCTATATCAAACACAATTAATTCTGATGGATTTTGGCATACAGATATTGTGACCCGAACAAAAATGTTACTTTTTAGAAGCAAGCTAGCTACACCCGCTTCTCTAATATAATTTATTTAAATTATGTTCGTGCTTATTTAAATAAAAAGCCTTTTCTTTGACCCACAAACCCACAGTCAACCTTGCACATGGTCCTTCGAGCCGGATGCATAATATAGACATGGGGTACTTTTTATCCCGGAAATGCGGGTAAAACCGCGGCAGTAACATATACACGATATTTTTCCACTTAATTTGTTATTGAATCAATAAATACATACAGATACTCAATAATGTTTAACCTCTTTATTCCTGAAGGATGTACATTTAGTATTCATAACGTATTCCGTGCGGGCAGC
This sequence comes from Polyploca ridens, assembly GCA_951394255.1. Taxonomy (NCBI): domain Eukaryota; kingdom Metazoa; phylum Arthropoda; class Insecta; order Lepidoptera; family Drepanidae; genus Polyploca; species Polyploca ridens. The sequence goes on along the minus strand of OX596264.1, from coordinate 11,878,050 downwards.
CTTACTGAGAATTTGTGAAAGCCCTAGAGTATTGATAGGGTTGTCTGCTTGCGGTATAAGAATATGATTTATTGGAAAAACGTTTAGATATTACTAGAGTTTGACGTATAAGGTAGTAAGCAGAAAATCATAAGGGGTTTTCTTTGAATGTTATATTCTAACTTACAAAGAAAATGCTTTATTGACAGTGATCAGTTTCATTCTTACGTACCTAATTTTTGTAACCTTTACGCATCTATTACTAGTACTTATAAGTTTAACGTTTACAAGCGACTTAGAACCTTATTGATGATGTGTTCCTTCAGAAGTAGTTCTTGAAATAAAGAAAACGAAAAAAAAATACGCTCAGCATTTCCATAGCTGACGATAAAAATCGAGCGGGGAAGTAGGTAGTTCTAAATTCAAATTAGAATATTTGAATAAAAATCGAATCTCGCTATGTGCTCGCTACATAATAAATGCACTTGTTTTAAATTTGGAATACAACCATACTAACACCACGCATAGATTCAAATCCATTTCTCTCATTTATCTAGTATAAAATACAAGGAGAGGAGTAGTGTCTTGGCTTTATTTGTTTCATCAGATTCTTAACGTTGTAATTTATTTATCCAGCCTGCACTTGGCTTTGCTCTCTATAATTGGAGTCGACTTAATCATACTGGTCTCTACCAATACCACATTTACACTTATGTTTTTAATAATCTTCATTTACAATTTAATAATCAAATTTTACATCTCTCCTTTTCCTCTAATATCGAGGGGTGACTCACACCCACAAAATAAATTCCCAACTACCAAAATGATATAAAGGACTTATAAATATCAGCCTATATAAATATTCTAGGAGGCAACCCTTTTCATGGTCTAACCAATATCGCTGCGTGTTTGTGATTTAGCCGAATTATTCTATTGGCGTTCCGTTTGACAGTTTCCCGCGTTTTTCGGGTCCCGTCGGTCCAGGAAAAATTGTTAGTAAAGCAATTTTGTTCTTATTGCCTTGGTTATCCGAGTTATCGGGCTCGTGACGTTGGCAAGGGTTCTCTATATAATTATTTCTAGACACCAACTAGTTTTTGATGTATTTTGTTGACCAATTGAGTTTAGTTGGGAAATTTAATACTTTTGTTTTTGATTGATTATAAATAAAAGATGTTGTTATCCGTTTTAGTTTTAAGTTAGGTAACCTGACTTTTGGAGGGATTTTGCAGTGAAGTTGCGTTTTCATTTTTATTTTCATAAATTCGTGTATTATGATTTTTATTGCATATTATCGATGGTATTTTATCCAATAAAGATCAATCCATGTGCACCAGTGAAGTGAAATGAAATCATGTGTATCGTGCCTCAAGAAGTCTGTGCTAAAACATGACTATTATGGACGGTGACTGACTGAGGACTATGTGAAAGTGATTTATTGTGACTAGAACTTATAATATAACTGGAAAATGGCAAAATACATAAGCCGTGTGACTTACTAACTCTTAGATGTATGTGTGTGACACCAACATATTAAACAATAAAAAAGTTAGGTAACAAGTAGGTAACCAAATATTTTTTATTAGGACTTATTTTTGCCAGTGTCAAGTTATATTCTAAGTCACAATAAATTACTTTCACATAGTCCACACTGTCAGTCACCGTCCATAAATGTTTTAGTAAAATGGTGGCAATTGTACTAAAACTTTTCACGGACTTTTTGAGACAACATGAAAATGGTCTCTCTTCAATGGTGCACATGGATTGAACTTTATTGGATAAAACATCACCGATAATATGAAATAAAAATCAAAATACACGAATTTATGAAAATAAAACGAAAACTCAAAGTCAAAAAAGGTTTTTTGTTTATTTGAAACGATAGACAACCAGTGCCGGCGCCAACTATCATTCTCCCGGGTTATGAGAAGAAAACTAATTTATAATATTAGTTAGGATTACTTATTTGATCCACTTCGCAAGCCTTTTGCTAGCTATTGTAAAGACATTTCATTTCTTCAAATATTTATTTTAACTTTATTAAGTATCAAAAGTTTTGAAATCTCTCATGTTTTTAGATTTCTGTAATAAAAGCGTACTAAAATAAATTAATCTACAACAACTTTATTTCTAACTTAATGTTTATTAAATATGCGTTTTTTATACGACGATGTCGTTATACAAGTGTACGGCCCGCCTGATGGTAAGCGGTTACCGTAACCTATATATTAGTATACTTGCAACGCACTAACGCGTTACCGACCCTTCCCCTTCACCAATGAGCTATGGCGACCTTACTCACGCGCAGGAACACAACATAAAGTTATTTGGGTGCGGTACTCTGCAAGGTGGAGGTAATTCCCCAGCCGAGCTGATCTTTGAGCGAATAAACGTTACGCTCTACCTCTTCTATTTTTTAATTAAGCCCATCACAGACGTAGCTATAATATATATTAATATAAATCATAGCAATGCATATTACTATATATTTTCCATACTAATCTTTGAGTGACCGCACACGCAGCTATAATATATACCTATTTCTGTTACTTCACCAACTTGTACTGTAATTTATAATACTGTAATTTATATTTATCTGTCTGTGATGGGCATAAACCTTCCGAAATTAATTTACCAAATGATGACAGAAACTGCATACAAACTTATCGCCACTGAAAAAGACAATTTTTAACCGACTTAAAAAAGGAGGAGGTTATCAATTCAGATGTTTGTAATTTTATTTTTAATTTATGTATATTCGGGCATAACTCCGTCATATATAGACGGATTTGCAAAATTCTTTTTTTGTTCGAAAGGCGTTTATTTCGAAATGGTCCCATATAAAGATAAATTAACTTTTTAACAAAAAAATAAACCGCCTTCAAAGTTCACTAAAAAGTATGAAATAACTCTTATCTGACACTGTTTTGAAGTCAGCGAAATATTTTCTATAGAACAAACACATCGTGCGATTTCGCTCACTTCAATTAATTATTTTAGTGTACTTTGACGGCGGTTTATTTTTTTGTTAAAATGTTATATTCTACAGATGTGTATAGCAATAATTTGGCTCATTTCCCGAACTATTCATACATAATATACAAATCGGTATTGGAGCTGCAATCCCCCGCAGGCTCGACCAATGCGCCGGCCATTCATCACTGAACGTCAATTCTAATCATGACACTGAAATGAGGAGCTTCCAAACGCTACGCCCGCGCCACGCCGACCAACTACCTAAATGCACAAATGCGGTGTTCTGTATAATATGAATCGAGTTTACATATACTTAAATATAGGGTGACTAGTAATTAGTAAACGATACTTAGACACATGATTGTACTCATGATAACAAACAACTTTCCCGAAGAAACAAATAGGGACAAATAACTAAATTAAATAAAAGCTGATGGTGTATTCTGGTTCTTGTTAGATACTAAAAATGGTTTGTTTTATATGTGGACACTGAACACATATATTTAACTAGCTATTTCCGCGTTTTCACCCGCGTTCCCGGGATAAAAAGTAGCCTATGTCCTTCTCTATACCATAGGCTATCTGCATGCCAATTTTGCCGTATTCGGACAAACAAACTCACATTCGCATTAATAATATTAGTATAGGGATAATATAATTAATAAATACACAAAGATCACATTAATAATAGAACTGGCTGTACCCTGCGGTTTCACTCGCGTTCCTGGTATGAAAAATAGCTTAATAACACTGGAACAATATAGCTTCCTATTGGGCGATGCGCAAACGTGAACACTTTTGTGTTTTGTGTCGGATACAAGCTACCATACAGCTTGGTAGGAACAACTTCAAAAAGGAAGCCGATAGAAGAATACAACTGGGCTGGGCAGCATTCGGAAAGCTTCGCCGAGTCTTTACATCACCGATACCGCAGAGTCTCAAGTCAAAGGTTTTTGAACAGTGTCTCCTTCCAGTGATGACCTATGCCGCTGAAACGTGGTCTTTGACAGTTGGCCTGATCCACAAGTTTAAAGTCGCTCAGCGGGCAATGGAAAGAGCTATGCTCGGGGTTTCTCTAAAGGACAGAGTTCGCAACGATGAGATCCGGCGGAGAACTAAATTAACCGACATAGCTCTGAGAATAAGCAAGCTGAAGTGGCAGTGGGCAGGCCATATTTGTCGCAGAACGGATAACCGATGGGGTAAACGAGTTCTTGACTGGAGACCACGCACAGGCAAGCGAAGTGTGGGACGCCCCCCGCTAGGTGGACCGATGACCTGCGAACCTTGGCGGGCGGTGGGTGGATGCGAAAAGTGGAGGACCGGAAGAGGTGGCGACTACTGGGAAAGGCCTATGTCCAGAAGTGGACGACCACAGGCTGATGATGATGATGATGACAAGCTACCAATGAATATTTGAATTCTATAGAACCAGTGTGAAATCAGCCACTCACCGTTTACGCAAACGTAAACTTTTTTGTGTCTAGTTGCTTCCACTTTACACAAACTCGTTGACAATCAAAAAGTGTTCAGTGTCGGTAACTGGAAACTAAAAGTCGTCAGTTGAAGACAAGCAACGAATTGTATCAGTGACCAGAAGTAGCGACCGGTGACTGTGTCCGATCACCGCCACCGGACACAGCAACTACGGTTACCAGTGACCAGAAGTAGCAACCGGCGACTGTGTCCGATCACCGCTACAGGCACCTACAGGACACAGCAACTACGGTTTCCTGTGATGGTGTGCCATGCCGTGTCGGTAACACGTTTGCGCAGCCGCTTAGTGAAATTAGAGTTGTCGAAATCTAGAGACCAGCAGGGCTATTTTAAAACGCTCGGGTTCGATATCGGAAACGGATTCAAAAACTACCGAGGCGATTTTCCGCAATTGCTATTATTATTTCCGAATTCGAATGTTTTGGATGTTTGTTTACGGAAATATCAATTCGATTCATCGAAAAGTTTTCGGAAATTAAAATAGCAATTGCTTAAATTCGCCTCGGAAATTTTTGAATCCGTTTCCGATATTGAATCCGACGTTTTAAAATAGCCCCGCAGGGGGGCTAAAAAGGAAGCTAAAGCAATATTGCTAATGCGATTCATTTTTTCGAATTCTCGTCAGATCCTACGTAATTTCAATATTTTTTGGTATACTAGTTACTCATTATATACAATTCAATTCAATAAAAGATTCGGAATTGATGAATTGCATAAGATCTGCCGTAAATTCGAAAAAATGAATTGCGTTAGCAATATTGCTTTAGCTTCCTTTTTAGGGGGGCAGTACGTGGATTACGTAACTTTATTGCAATGAATTCAGATTGAAATTACCTCTGAATCGGTAGAAATATTACAAAATCGGAAATGGTTCCATTTCTAATGAACCACTGTTTGTATTTACAGTTATCAGAACGTAAAAAAAAAATCAGAAAACCACTATATTGAACCGATTTCAATTCGAAAATGATTGAAATTTAGTTACGTATCCGCCCTACTGTTGTGATAAGAGAGCGTCTCTTTTTGTCGCACTATGTTTGTCTCTTTTGGCCTATTAGATCTTGAACATGACTGACTAAACAGGTCGAAAATATGCAATCTCGAAATCTCCGCCCAGTCTAACTCAAAGCTCATTTCAATTTATTATTATAGTATAATAACGAGACCTTTTCCTATTAGGTACTATGCTTCCATACCCTAAATAAATACGAATACTCCAATTCCAATATATTTCCATTAGAGTATTAGAATCAGACGTGCCTGCGAAGGTTTATTTTAATAAATGATTTTGAATTTCAATTTTGAATAAAGGATACAATCTAGGTCTGGCTGGATACAAGACAAATATGTTTAATTCCATAAATAAATATCTTTAAAAATAATTATAGTCCGGCATTCAGTTCCTAATAGACCCGGATATAAACCACTGCCCAGCTAGACTAATCAATTACCTACCATGTGTCACATTTGGTAATCAGTCTCCCGCGGCCACCGCTACAAACTTAGGCGATTATCAATGATTTACATAATCGAATCGACTAATGGATATTTCGATAATCGATTTAGGAATTTGTACATGAGTTGTTTCTATAATCGAATGGTTACGCTCGTATGAAACATTCGAGGTAATATCTAATGAGAGATTATGAAATTGGTATACGCATAGCGTTAGGTCTCTCAGATTACATATTGTGAGGACTTAATTAATTTGTAGACTAGACTTCAATTTACAAATAATATTAGGATAATATAATAGGTATATAACAATCCTAACTTCCTAACTAATATTATAAATGCGAAAGTGAGTTAGTTTGCTTGTTACGCCTTCACGCCTCAACTACTCAACGGATCAACATGAAATTTGGCATGCAGATAGGCCATGGTATAGAGAAGGACATAGGCTACTTTTAATCCCGGGAACGCGGGTGAAGCCACGGGGTTATACATGATGGAAATTTTCGACGGGTCAGTGAGAGCAGCTAACTTAAGGGTTGAAGCGACGCGAATATCGTCTTAGGAGAATATGCCTTACTTTTGAGTTATTACTATGGGTACACGTATTAAAAAAATTATAGTCAGGGAAAAAAAAGGCGATTTTCAGCTCACACATCTAAAAAATACTTTTCCCATACGTTTTGTTAGAGTTTCCAGTCTTAGAGTGGAGACCGCGTCTTGGCAAACGTAGAGTGGGGCGCACCCCAGCCCGATGAACTGACGACCTCAAAAAAATGGCCCGACTGGGCTGGTTGCGGGTGGTAAGAAACAGGAAGGAGTGGCGCGCTTTGGGGGAGGCCTTTTTTAAGTCCAGCAGTGGACTTAAAAAAGGCTGATGATGATTATGATGATGACTATTGGTAGAATATGATATAAAATAGCTTTTTGCTGACATCAAAAATATTTTTAAGTCTTAACTCAACTCTCGTTATAACTTTACTAGCTGTCCCCCGTGGTTTCACCTGCGTTCCCGGTATAAAAAATAGCCTATGTCCTTCTCCATACCATAGGCTATTTGCATGCCAAATTTCATGATGATCCGTTGAGTAGTTGAGGCGTAACAAACAAACAAACTCACTTTCACATTTATAAACTGAAAAAAATGATCTACAAAACTAGTTATGTAAGTTGACGTTTTGTTGTCGGGAAACTAACTTTAGTTGTCGGGAAACTAACTTTAGTTACATTTAATCAAATAATTTAGTAACGAACAAAAACTAGTTTTGTTACTGGTAAAGGGGTTAGAACCTTTGTGGCATAGCTAGCCGCCGCCATTTTAGTTTTTTTTCAATGTCGCGGCGCACGATGTAACTCGTATATATGGGTAGAGGACACTTATACAAAACTTATAAAGATCGCCATATGAGAATTACGACAATCATTAAAAATGAACTTATTTCGTGTTTATATGCATTCGATTGTATTCAAATAATAGTTCCCAGGTTGATTTATATTTTTTTTAGAAGAGGTTTAAACTAGGAGCACGAAAAACAATATTTTTAATTACTTACCTACTAAACAGCATCGTAATATTCGCTATGAACCACAATGTGTCATACGACGTTTTTCAACACACTTGCGAGGAAAAAAGCAGACTTGTTTTTTTTAAGTAGATTTTTTGATAATACTCAAATTAACACAATGAGAACGTTTACAAATATAGCACACAAGGTTTTTTTTGACAGCGGTGAACTGTCATACTATTTTACCCGTTTAAATTAAGAATGCTTGGTCTACATATCACTTGCAGTGAGGTACAAACTTATCATAATCGGGATTATACCTTCATAAAACTGTGCGGTAATGTAAAGTAAAAAGCACAAATGGGTAATAAGCTGCATTAAGATACTAAAAGCGGTGCAATAAATGTTACTTTACGAGCGAGTGTGTTGAAAATAAATAAAAAAAACGGTCCCGCGGCCGGCCCGACCCGACCTATGAAAACTTACACCTAAATGAAAGTCCCGTCTTCGTCGAAGACTGCTCAGTGCTCACGTGCACACAATGCCCAAAAAGGGCGATAGATCAGACCCGATGAATAACAGGCCTATTGCCATCACCTCCCATTCTCTCCAATGTCATGGAGCGAGTGATCAACACGCAGCTCTTGAGATACCTAGAGGGTCACGATTCGTTGAGTGACTCACAATATGGCTTCCATCATAGTCCATTGGCTGGTGACCTTCTAGTGTATCTCTATGTGATTTGTCTATGTATACACTAGAAGGTCACCAGCCGAGTGGTCACTCGCCATCGAGAGTCAAGGTGGCGAAGGCGTTCGATCGGGTCTGGCACTGGGGTCTTCTAACGAAGTTACCAGCATATGGGTTTCCCGAGGGACTATGCAAATGGGTCGCCAATTTTTTGTCCAGCAGATGCATACGAGCCGAGAGACATAAATGCTGGCGTCACGCAAGGGTCTGTACTGTCCCAAATACTGTTCCCGCTGCATATCAATGAAATGCTGTCTATTGACGACATTCATTGTACAGAGGACGCTCATTGCAAATATTCCTAGTTTCGTGGTGGAGGAAAGCCGCGAACGGCTTGTCTGAAATCGAGAGCACACTAACTAGAGTCTCCGATTACGGACGACTAAACCTAGTCCATTTCAACCCCACTAAGACTCAAGTCTGCGCGTTCACCGCTAAGAAAACCCCATTTGCTGTGAACTCACAATTCCAGAACACGAACATCAGTGAAAGCATCGGGATCCTCGGCATCGACATTTCTAACGACGTCAATAGGCCGTCTAGAAGACAAGGTTAAGCTAGCATCCAAAAAACTCGAAGTGCTCAACAGAGCGACGCAGTACTTCACATTGGGGCAAAGGCTGCAACTTTACAAGTCGCAAGTCCGGCCTTATATGGAGTACTGCTCTTTCCTGGATACCAGTTTGGGCCTTTAGACTCGGTTCAGCGACGTGCTATTAGAATTGTCGACGATCCCGAGCTCACAAGCGGCTTAGGGCCCCTCAATCTGAGGAGATTTTGCCTCCTTATGTGTGTTACGTGTAACGGACAGTGTTCTGTAGAATTGTTTAACCTGATGCCCACGGCTACCTTCTACAATCGCAAGTCTCGCCATTGAAGGGGAGTCCATCCTCACACATTGGAACCAAAATAGTTTCGAACTATGCGGTCTCAAAGGAGCTTTCTTCCGCGGACGCTTAGACTATGGAATGAGCTCCCGCCGTGGTTTTCCCAAGATTTCTGTAGGGTCGGCAACGCGCGAGTGATACCCCTGATGTTGCAAGCGTCCATAGGCTACGGTAACCGCTTACAATCAGGCGGGCCGTATATATGTTTGTTTAAAAAAATCCTTTTTTATTTAAAGGTTTGAGGTCACGGCTTGTTTCTATTAAGTGTATTATTTTATTTTTAAAACCGTGATGCAATATTATTTTACCACAGTTTATTGCTTAAAAACAAGAAAATAAATTGTACTTAATCTACTTTAAACTATTGTCATTCTTCTCATATTATTTATACATCGATATTCCAAAATCTCGGTAATAGTATATTTTAAGACAAGTATTGTCATTTTTGTTTAATAACGGAGACATGGAAAACATGTTAACCACTACGATCCGAGCTACTTGACAACATTGTGTTTCATTGCGAATATAGCGATGCGGTTTAGTAGGTAACCATTTAATGAATATTGTTTTTTCGAGCTATTTGTTTTGCTATATTCTAATAAAAAGTTAAATCAACCTGGGAACTATTATTTGAATACAATCTAATGCATATAAACACGTAATAAGTTCATTTTTAATGATTGTCGTTATTCTCATATGGCGATCTTTACCTCCAAATATCTCGGAAACGTGACACTTTAGGTCACCATATTGATTAACATTTTTTGTTTGTATAACTGGCTTCTACCCAAATATACCACTTACACCGTGCGCCGCCACATTGAAAAAAATTCGTATCCCATACAAAAAAGTTCGTACCCCTTTAGTTCGCAAGTCACTCTGTTTAGGTTATTGGTCGTCAAATTTTGAGTTACTGTTAAATAAAATTTTGTAGTCAAGTGACTACAAAATTTAGACCGACAACTAAAGTTAGTTTCCCGACAACAAAACGTCAACTTACATAACTAGTTTTGTAGTCCATTTTTTTCAGTGTAATATAATATACAGGTCGTTGTTTTGGTCAGCGACGAGCGACTCAGGGTCGATAATACAAATGATACTGGTGCTAAAAAAAATATAAAAAAAAATACTTTTTTTTTTTTTTTATAAAAAAAATAAAAAAATGAAAATTATGAAAATCATGTAATAAGCTAAAGTGTAGACATAATACTCAACGAGAGTACGACGGAGTAAAGGAGTGGGGCGATGGCGGCTTGAGCCTAGCTCTAGACTGTGCACGTGCCTAGTAACCATACTTTGCGGTAATTTTATTTCAAATTGAATAAGGTATTTCTCAACATATTTACAGTATTTAATGGAATTAAGTCCATTTTTGGGGAATAAATATTTTGTACTATCGCTCCTGGGTCGCTTGTCGCCGACCAAAACAACACCCTGTATAATAATAACTTTATTATACTTCCTGCACATAATCTTATTACTGACTTCAAACGCATTCACAACACACAATGACAGTTTATACATGTAGTACTTACTCAACGTTTCGGAAAAGCGGTATTATGCTAATCCCCCTTTGTAAGCGTCGGCCGTCATGAGGTACCTAGAATGTTATCATTACACTTGACTGTTTGGGCAGTGTTTGCATAAATTTCAATTTTAGCTCCTACGTCGTACTATCTATTATTCAATGCCATGTGCCATTTAAATTCATGATAGGTTGTTGGGTAGTTAATGGGTTGTTTGAGTTGTAGATACTACTGTCTTAGTGGGGCCGTGATTGTGTTTTCGCGAAATACATTGGGGTAGTTCGATAGATACAGTAGTACCCAACTAATATGGCTTACATTTTCAAAGCGCGGGAAACCGCTATTGGTCGGCAGCTGCTGGCGTGACTTGCGAGTGAGACGGAACTAACAGGTGCAGTGTATAATTAACCTTATAGTAGTGTTCTAAGGTTGATTGTAAGTTTTAAGCATTCTTTCGTTTATATTCGGGGCTATACTTTCTTTTCTGTGCGAACAAAGATTCACGACGCGCCATATCAGTTGGGTAATACTGTACATTATTGATATACTACATGACTGGAGCAGCAATACACAATTTGTAATTTATACGACTTAGTCGGTAAACAAGCATACGGCCCGCCTGATGGTAAGCGGTTACCCTAGCCATATGGAAGCTTGCATCACACGAAGCATCGCTCACGCGTTACCGACCTTTCCCCCTCCCCTAAGAGCGCCCTTATCACTTAAAGGGGGGAAGTGTAATAATGAGTTATGGGGCTTTTATTTTTCATTTGTTGGCTTTTTTTTATAGCGATCATATACCTTTATGTTGTGTTCCTGCGCTTCAGTAAGGTCGTCAGAGCTCATTGGGGAGGATGAAATCAAAATCAAAATCAAAAAGTCATTTATTCAGTTTAGGCCCTAGTAAGGCACTTATGAACGTTAAATTGGTACATACAGTTGAATTTAAAAGGGTCGGTAACGCGCGAGAAAAGCCATGGGGTGTTTCATGCGTTCATATGGTTACGGTAACCGCTTACCACTAGGTGGGACGTAGCTTGTTTGTCGACTTTCGTAGTATAACATGTTTTAAAATCTGGTGGAAGGTTCTTTCAGTGGTGTTGCCCATTTACACAGACCACGTCGGACATATTCTCGCTAACAAAAAACCGTGTCTATGAGAGTCGGCCACCTCTCACGCACACATTAGTTGGCTATTCCGCTGGAAAATAGACTATGTCGCCGTGAACACAGAGTCGTTTATTCACGCTCGACAAATGCGCTGGCTTGTACGTACAGCGTGGTGGCCGACTTGACTGACACAGTTTTTTGTTAGCGAGAATATATACGTTTTTTTATATTTTTGCCTTTTATTAACCTCTTCAGTTTACTGATTTGGTATCCGAGAATTTACAAAAAGCTCATGAAATATCAAAACCCTTTAAAAAAGTAAAAACTCGATAAGTGCTAATTTCCTGAGTCGATTTTTCATTGTCAGCATTAAAGTAATCCTTAAAACTGGAGCCCAAGAATCCGGTGAAGCTAGGTCGATAGTAACACCACTTCTGCGCAAAACATACCCCTTTTAATGTACCTATGTCTAGTATATCAGTTACTTTATAAAAAGAGTCAGAGCTATCGTAAAAACTAGGTTTAACTAGACTTGCTTTAAACCATATTTTATAATAAAGAGGACAGAGTCAGACTCGCCGTACGAGGGTTTAGAACAATAATAAAACAAAACTACGCTATTATGTGGTACTGTATCTTAAATTCTTAACTTTACTACTTAACGTTAAAAGGAGAAGAAGTTTTTTGGAGGTCTGTTGTGTGAGTTTTCGACTTGTTATATTTATTATTAAAATGTATCATGATACACTAAAAGAGTTATGAATATGAAAGTGGATGGATATACGGAAAGAGGATGACCGAAAAAGAGATGGATGGATTGTGTGAAAGGTGTTATGGGTAAGAAAGGAGTGGATGCTAGTATGACGGCTAGAAGTGACGAATGTAAGAAGCGTACATATTGCGGCGACCACAAATGATTGGGAACAGGGCAGGCAGATGATATTAAGCCTAGACCCATGGCTTGACGTTATCTGTAACAACCTACCTATTACGTTACGTTGTTGTAAATCGCACTAAACCAATTTTAGTCACATCACATCTCTTTCTTAAAATCATTATTGAAAAAGCACGATTATATTTAAAGCTGTCAAATTAGTCTTTGCCGTCTTCATTTGCGGGTATTTAGACGTAACCGCGATAGATGGCGACTTTTATATTGAAAACAAGCATTGGACTAATTTGACAGGATAAAATGTCTTACATCTGTTTCTTATGTTCTTTGTTAGAAAGAGACATAGTGAGACTAAAATAAGTTAAGTTGTAAACTTCAGAATCAGGGCCATTACCTAGTTCCTGAGATTACCCCCTACATCCAAACATACAAACTTCAGCTTTCAAAAATAATAAAATAAAACTACACGCGGAAGCTAGCTTCGAACCATAACCCATTTTATACTAAAATGTGACGTAAAGACATTTTCAAAGCTCAGATTTCTTCGTAAGTCAATTTGACTTCATTCACAATCCGTCTACCGGAAATAAAGGTATATTTACATATGTTATGACGTCTTTTGAGTTCAAACGACTCCTTTTAAATACAGAGATGGTATCATACGCCTCATGTAACGTTGATAACATTGGTTTGACGTTTGGATTACTAGTATAGGGATGTGCGCTTTTCGTTGAGCGGAAAATTGGTATCAGATAATTCTGGCTTCAGTTTGATTTGACTGTGCTGGGTGCTGTATGAGTTAATGTGATTTACAGCGATGACCTGGTCAGAGACGCTGGGCGCCGCTGGATGCAGGCGGCCCAAAACCTTTCCAGGTGGAAGTAAATGGGGGAGGCCTATGTTCAGCAATGGACATCCTTAGAGCTGATAAGATGAGACGCCTTTAAACTCAAATTTAAATAAATGGCGTTTACGGTGGAGATTTGTGATGTAGCGAACCCACTACATAATGAAGTTCACACGCCGAGAGATAGATAGCGTGGCGCCACATTATACTGCATCGCGGATACATCGCGCATACAAGCTCACTACATCCTGCATCGCGCTTGCAAGGATTTCTCGGTGATCTGCATATGGTATGGACCGTGGTCCTCAGGCACGATGTCCCAGCCTGGCGGAAGATCTTCCCTTTTCAATGGAGGTGTCATCCACCTTGCACCTCCATAGTATGTTTTCTCCAACTTTTTTCATAAAGAAAATAGCTAAATAAATATTGTGTGTTTTATCTTATTTTTGCTGATCAAGAAAAGCGTACTTTTGTTATTGAAAATCGCCATATTATCAATAAATGTCTTGTTTTTATCATTCTCTTATATATAAACTTTTAAGGACCAATTAGTATACAAAAAATAGCATGAACGCTGATTGTTACAAGAAAATTGTTAATTTTATCGAAACCGATACCATAAACAGATACCGATCACGCAACAACACTAAAATAAACGTAGCACATTCAAGAAAATATCCAAGGAAATTACTACGAATAAAATTTCCTGTAAAGGCCACTCTATTTCCAATTCCTTTTTAATAGAGAAAAAGCGAGCTTATTGCTTTGATAGCGGGAATCTTTATATGGATTAGTTTTTCAGTTTATCGAAGCGGACGTCAGGCCAAAAGCCTCGGTTCCCGACGCTTGACCAAACAAAAGATTTGGCATCGCTCGGCTTTAGGTTTTAAGTCAAGTGCGGCGCCGAAACTGTATAATCAAAAGTTGTTTTAGAGTTACTGTGTTAGTTTTATGTCTAAGTTGTTTTATTAGTCTATCAGCATTTTTCTATATCTATATATTATGATAATATTTTCAACACACTTGCTCGCAAAGTGACATTTAATGCAGCGTATTACGAACAAGTGCTTTTTACTTTACATTACCGTATAGTTTTATGAGAGGTACCTATAATCTCGATTATGTTAAGTTTGTACCTCAATGCAATTAATATGTGCGTAGACGAAGCATTCTTAATTTAAACGGGTAAAACAGTTTGACAGCGAATGGCTGAAAAAAAAAACATGCGCGCCATATTTGTTGACGTTCTTATTGACTATTACCAGAAAATCTACTTAAAAAAATACAAATCTGCTTTTTCCTCACAAGTGTATTGAAAAACGTCGTATGACACGCGTGTGAATTGATCACACTCTCGGCTTATCGCTTAATGGCATATGTATCATAATGTACTATTACGCATTAATTCACTCACTTCAAATACTTGTTGTTTATAATATTCGCCAAAAGACAGGCAAAGGTCTGAGCCATTTTTCAGCTTTGTCTCCTCTCTGTTTCTCAATGTTTGTTACCTCATAATCATAACTCCGTCATTTATTAACCGATTTGGAAAATTCTTTTTTTATTTGAAAGGGTACGCTTTCCGTTTGGTCTCATTGTCATCAGATCAGGATTTCATTACTTCTTAGTGTACTTTGAAGTCGGTTTAAGGTTTTTGTAAAACAGTCCAATTATTTCGAGTTAAATTATTACAGACACAAAACAAATCACTTTCATACAGTCCGCACTGTCAGTGATCGTCCATAAAAGTCTCATAAATGTTTTACAACAATGGTGGTCATTGTACAAAAACTTTTCACGGACTTTTTGAGACAACTTGAAAAGTCACGATACACATAATTCATTTTATTTCACTTCACTGGTGCACATGTATTGATCTTTATTGGATTGAAATACCACCGATAATATGCAATGAAACTCAAAATACACGAATTTATGAAAATCAAAATCAAAAAGCAACGTCACTCTGCAAGTTCCCGCTAAAAATTCCACACTTTATATAGGTACTATCTATAATGACATCGATCAATGCATTACAAAAATTAGATAACCCTATATTTAAGGTGAACGCACACTTATCCGAGCCGAACGCGCCGACGGAACGCATCGAACGAAACGAATTTTAGAATTCTGTTTATGAAATCTTATGAAAGCTCGCACACTCGCCGCGTCGAATCGTCAGAATCTGGAGAAGATTTTCTATACAAATTCTTAAATTCGTTTCATTCGACGCCTTCGGCTCGGATAAGTGTGCGTTCACCTTTAACCATCATTATTCAAGCCTATGACAGACCGACAGATGTATGGCACAGGCTTAGTAATAAGATCCCGTTGACACTCTAAAAATCTAATGTAGACACTCTAAAACTGTAAAATACCTAATGTAGATTCTAAAATTACCTACTAACTCTTAGATGTCTGTGAAAATTACTCAATTTATAAAATAACTTAACAAACCACAGACAAAATATTTTATAGTATGCCTGTAAAATATTTTGTCTGTGGTTTGTTAAGTTAATATGGTTTGTTAATAAGCCACAACTTACGTAGTATATAAAATCCTTGGCCACAACATAATTTCACCAACGGAATATTGCGGAAATCCAAGCAAATATAGATAGAGGAAAATGTCATTTGAAAATAAACGTGGTAAGAGGCCCGCGGAGGCCGTTTTACTAGCACAAGAGTACTCTGGCAGTTAGCAATTTTCTTTGAGTGTAGCAACACTACACGTTTTCCTTCTTTTTTTTTTTACTAATGTACACTATTGCTTTATTTTTATAAACAACACGGTAGCTTATTCTGTGGTAGACACTAGTTAAGGTCAAATTCTCACGTTCATAAGTTCCTTAATAGGGACTAATCTAAACAAATGAGTTTTGTTTCTGAGTTTGAGTGCCATCGTTGTTTTAAGGTACATGGTTACCGCGAATCCCATAGAACAGGGTATTTGAAAGTTTTTCTCATGAATAAATTACATGGAGAATGTGCCTGTGAAGTGTATTTGTTTGATTAAAAATATTTTGATTATATTTTTGCATGAAATGATGCATCAATATTTTCCGGGTTTAAGAAACTTGTGTGGTTTTTGTAAGTACAGAAAAAAAAATTACCCTTCTACCAATATTGTAAAGTGTAAATGAGTTTGTTCAGCCTTCCCGTGTCGTAACGGAGAAACGGATTGACTTAGTTTTTCTGGTTCCGTATCTTATATTGGAAAAACGGAACTTTAATCCTTACATTGTTGTCCCATTTTCTCAGAAATGGCTTGCAGTATCACGTAAATAATATCGAATACCGGGGTCTATAACTTTACACTGCTGAAAAAAGTTAAGCCTTGTAAAATCATAAATACCTACATGCATTCATACCAAAATCATCCATTCAAAATTTGCAGAATAAATTGGTAGGTACCTATTTAAGAGGACTCAATTCTTCATACTTTTTATACAAAACCTCTGTACTTATTATGGCGTTGTTAAACATTTTTCGTTAGATGTTTTGAACAAATAAGTATCTTGTGCAATATATCTAGCCGTGTATCTAGGCGTTATTAAAAAAAAAGTGTGAAACAAATTCAGTCAAAGCCTCCGAAAAACAGTGTTTTTGCCTGAACTTTGGCCATATCTAATATACCTATAAATTGTAAAAGTACAGAAAACATATAGATACCAGGCTTGCAAATGTATTGGAGATTCTAAATAACTAACTTTTTTTTCAGATGTAAGATTTTAGAAAGTATACTCCTGGAACAAGTTTTATTAATGCGAAATCATGAATGACGACCTAGCGAAGCGGCCACGAGTGATCAGCGGAATTTACCGACTGATAACCGACGGCTCTGACGCTGTCTCTCTTTTTTCGCAGTCAAACATTGCGTTGGATGAAACAACAAGCTTTTAGACTATGCTTGCGTTGAAGTTGCGCCGGCCACAGAGGGCCGCCTTAAGGCGCGAGTGCCTACTCGCACTGGGTCTTTACTGCAGGTAACTTTTTTGGTAAAGCGTGTGTAAACTAGTTTAACTTTTATATAGAGTTCTTTAACTTATTTTTAACACATGAAGCATGTGCGGGAATAGAAAGTAAAAAGCACCAGTGCGTAATAAGCTGCATTAAGATACTGAAAACGATGCAATGAATGTCACTTTACGAACGAGTGTGTTGAAAAACTATATTAGTGTCCTACAAGCCACTTTCATTTCGTTGCTTGCACAGTGCAGTCTCACGAAAAGGCCCCACGTGACCGATTTTACTTTAGCAATACTGGGAAACACTATGAATGCTGTGTTCGTGACTATTTAAAATATGAAATAAAAGCTGATTATTTTTAGCGATACATGTAATTCTGACGCTCAGACTGTGGAATGAGCTCCCCGCCGTGGTTTTCCCAATGGAGTACAGCATTCTTCAAGAAGGGTGTGAAGAGGTTTCTTCAGGGTCGGCAACGCGCGAGTGATACCCCTGGTGTTGCAAGCGTCCATAGGCTACGGTAACCGCTTACCATAAGGCGGACCGTATGCTTGTTTGCCACCTTAGTGGTATAAAAAAAAACTAGCGTTCGCCCGGTTTTACCCGGATTCTCAGAGGATCTAATGGTTTTCACCAAATTAAAATAGTGTTATATTTTCCGGGATGTAATCCATTTATCTACTAAATGTAATCCAAAAATTTTCAGGAGAAATTTTTGTTGCGTTCGAATTTTATAAATATATTTTAAGGTTTTTTTTATATACAAATAAGTACGTGTGGACTAGCATGACGAAATTCCTGTTGGAAGAACAGAACGACCCGAAAACCCGTGACAGATTGTCTTGCCTCCAGAAAATTAGGAGAGCCAACCCCACCTAAAGTGGAATAGAGCTAAGAAGAAGATATGAATAAGTCAGTAAAGCATACGGCTCGACTGATGGTAAGCGGTTACCGTAGGTCGACAAAATTACATTTACTCAAATAATTTCTAATGTTACTTTTATTTTCTTCAAAACTCAGCTTATGGTTATTTTCAATATTTTCTCTCCTACTCATATTGGCTAGAAAAAGTAAACAAAAAATCCTGTATACCAACATACACACAGCATTATAAAATTATACAAACAAAATCAAAGTCAAAGTCAAGTCAAAGTCAAAGCCATTTATTCAATTTAGGCCCTAGTAGGGCACTTATGAAGGTCAAAGCTACTGAAGTTACCACCAGTTCGTAAGTCGGCCTTCAACTGAGAAGAACAGACAAGAAACTCAGCAAGGTTACATTTTTTAAATATTTTTTTTGAACAATCTGACTCTATTTGCTATTTTTCCCAGAACATTATACATACAATATTGCGTGATGTAGAGTATTGCATTGCACATCGTAGCACTTCGTAGCATTGCATAGCTGTCGTGCTACGGGCCTCTAAACGTACTTAGCTACGCCGTAGCATAAATACGACGGAGTATCAAAGTCTGTTACTAAAATATGAAATATGCATTGCAGTGTGCCAATAAAATTTACATATATCGTTTTTCCAATAAACTAAATGTATGTTTGTCACATTGGAACCAAAATGGTCCCGCATTGTGCAGTTTTAAAGGAGCACCCAAGGGTGTATGTGAGTGTGTACCCAGCATGGGGTTTTTCAGGGTGTGAAGTGTTTTTGGCAGGATCGGCAATGCGTGAGTAATTCCCCTGGTGTTGTAAGCGTGTATAGGCTACGTTGACCGCTTAACATCAGGTGGGCCGTATGCTTCTTTGATGCATTAGTACATACTTCTCCTTACTGTATTATTTAGAAATTAAAAGCTCCAAATATTATGTAATAGTTTGGGTGTGAAAGTGTATTAAACAAATATACTCACTTTCGCATTTATAATATTGAATAAAGTAAGGATTTGAACAATAATATTAATAAAAAATAAATTCATAGAAACAATAAATTGGTTTCGAAGAAAGATCTATTCTGTAGGTGGTTCTGAGTGAGTATATTTTCGTAGAATCATAAATCATTATTAAAGTTGTACTAAGAAATTTTATTACTTATACCCTGAAATCTTTTCAGGGAAATTGGAGGATCGTAGCAATTAAAATTGGATTACGCTAAATACTATTGTTATGAAGTTATTAATAGGTCCTTACCTATGAAATTGCCGTTCTGCAGTACTGGCCATTTCAAATCAAAATATTTTTTGTTTGGCTAAGAATTCTAATTTCAAATTAATTTTATTTTAAAAACATGGAATTCTTTTTCCAAAAGTAGTCATTTGTTTATTGATTAATGTTACATTTTCATCGCATTTTAATCTTTTTCGTCATCATGGATACGTTAAAAATTCGAGTAATTATGGAATATGAGTACCGTCGTGGCAGCAACGCGGCACAAGCGGCACGCAATATCAACGACGTTTACGGAGCTAACACTACAAACCAACGCACCACCTGTTATTGGTTTGCTCAATACCTATTATTATATCAGTTAACTGGTTTCCATAGTACAAGCTCTGCTTAGTTTGGGATCAGATAACCGTGTGCGAGGGATGTCCCAGGATATTATTATTACTGTGACTGCTTAACATCAGAGCAGACGGTATCCTATTGTTTGCCACCATTGTATACATTGAGATGAAGAAATAATTAACTTATTATTCTAAGGAGCTTAAGCCTTTCAGGCCTCATTCACACCACTCGTAGGGGGGTTGGAAAGTTTTATTTATAGAAAATTATTACAAAAATTAAATGTATTGTTCCGTCTCTCTTAAAATTATGATATATATTTTTAGAAAGTCCCATTAAAATATTAATTACATTTGAAAATTAATATCTCCACGTTCGGTCATTACAATACGAAATAAAATTCGCCTGTAGGATATAAATTGTGAATTCGAAAGGTTTTTTACGGTTAAATCTGTACATATCCAGTATCCATACAAAGTAAACACCATACGTCAGCGATAAGGATGTTAACATAAATTATAACCTCAAATTTAACGCTCGCTTTTTTCCGGCACCTCTGAACTTGTGTGCAAGGCATGAGAGGTGAGCGTTTTGCGTTTATAAGGCAGAACGTAGCAGAAGTGTCAGTCGCGACATCAACTTATTTATGGTATGACTTATAGAAGGACCCGATGGGTTTGCTGCTACCCTCATTTTGAATAACGATCGTCAAGCATCAACTTTAATTCATATTAATATGTATGTTTTCTTTTTTCCTTCCTTTAATGTGACTAGGTAACTTCACAGGTGTACTACATTCAAAGTTTAAAATGGCGATGGCCTGGCTAATGTAGCACGATACAGCGACAAGCCATAGACAGTAGAAGTGACAAGATGGAAACGACCTAGCGGGAAGAGATGAAAAGGGCAACCTATGAAACGTAGGAGTGTCGATATCATAGCTACAGTGGAAGGACTGGAGGAGCCCTGTACCTAAATAGTGGTATCCATGAAAGTATATCATGTGAATGAAATAAACAACGGCAAAGAAAAACATTGTTTAAAAAGTGCAAAAATATGTATATAGTGTAAATTAATAATTATGAATGCCTAGGCAATGGGAAATAAGCTTTATCACTTAATTGTGATAGTCGTTAAGCTAGTTGGATGCCTCCAGGCGGCTTGAAAAATTCCAACAGTAGGTTGACCAATAGCCTACCTCCACCGATCCGCAGTGAGCATGAATGCTGATGATGATGATGATGAATGGGAAATAAAAGGCTTTATTATTATTAATACTGTGACGACAGCCTTGTTACATTTATAAGGAGAAAGGTAGTAGACTCTCACATTAAAAAGATTTAAAAAGATTTACCGCGTCCGTAATTTTGTTGTTAGACAGTTGCATATAATATGGAATTTGCTCAAGAACTTTGATGGTACAAAGTAGAACCTTGTGGCACCATCCACTTGTTAATAGGTGTCGCTACATGTCGATCGCTGTCTTCTATCCCTTGCAACGTATCATCAGAATAAATAATTGCGGGCAGGCCGCGACCCACCGCGTGTTTTATCTTCATGAGAGCGATACGTGGCCCGCATTTACATATCCAAGTGTTTTCGCCGATTTTAATGTGACAGGCTTTATGAAGGTTTCCGTAGGGGGCGATTGAATCATAGGGGTTGTCTTGGAAACTGATAACGTTGTAGTTTTGTACGTTGTAAATCTACTGAGAATGACCGGCGTTTTTACACATATTTTGTAGCCGAATTTTTACGGGATATTGTATTCAATGATTATAAACATGTTTTTTTTTTATTGTGTATTAGTGTGTGTGACCACAATCTCACCATGGTAAGTGATGATGTGGCCGAAGGTCGTAAGCGCACAAAGCCTAGAAGGAACTGGCTCTCAGGTCGGAATACACCGATAGGATTGGCGACAGATTTTCAACTTGAGGGTGGTAGCCAGCCAGATGGGTACTACGAAGTACCCTACCACCATGCTATGGTTTCCTCACGATGTTTTCCTTCACCGAAAGCTTAAGCTCATCGTAGGTTTCGAACCTGGGACCTTCGTTTCGGTATCCGACGTTACTACCGCTGAGCTATCATCGCCTTAAGTTAAGTTCAACTCTGAAATCACAGAAAAGGCCGGGAGTTTGCTTTTTTGTATCTTAGATCCGATTTTCGGATGAGCTTCTCCCTTGATATTTATCAAAGTAATTAAAGTACAAAAAAAATCGTTATTTTAAATTAACAGCCAATTACCGCTTATCAGGCCAGACCAGCTATAAGATGTATAATAATACGTGAAATCTTTTTGTGTCGTAACTGCGAAGTATTTATTGTCGAAGCTTTTATATTGACGCGTTACCTCGGCTAACAAAGCTAAGTTAAAGCTAGGTGAACGCTGGATGTTACTTTGAAGAGCTGAACTGTTTCTATATGTGATATTGGTATGTATTAAGTAAAACCTAGTAAGTAATCACTGAAACATCTATCCATATTGTTCTACGAAGGTAAAAAAAAACAAAAAAAAAAACAAATTTCCCGCCTTCGTACTGATGTTTAATTAACCTTATTTTATTTTTTTATTTGTTTAATACACAAAATATTTACATACATTTTGTAAACGCTTAATTCCGCCAAACTGCATAGCAGTTTGTTGGCAGATACAGTTCTCATTTTTTTTTTAAAGTTTAAATTGACACACGATTTAAATACTCCTATGTGTTTTTCTTTTTATGGCCAAAATATATAACAATATTTCTTCATTAATCTTTGATTAATATCAAATAGTGACCAAATGTGAAGCCATGATCAGAACTAAAACGCATACAGTCCACTAAAACATTTCCAAAATATATAGGTACCTTCATGGTCAGAATAAATAGAGGTTTTACAAGCTACGAGTACATTTACCGCTTGTTCATTGCACTAAATGACTGCCTGTATCAAATATGCAAGGTAAAAGAAAATAAAAGAAGTCTTGGTAAAGAGTGTAAGGCCGCTTTCAGATTGGCGATGCGGTATTTGTATGCGGTATTTACTGATTTACCAAAGGTTTTTCTAACCGACTTCAAAAAAGAGGGAGGTTCTCAATTCGGTTGTATTTCTTTTTTTTTTTTGTTTTATGTTTGTTACCTCATAATCCGTCATTAATTAACCGATTTGGAAAATTCTTTTTTTTATTTGAAAGGGTATACTTCCCGTTTGGTCCTTATGTCATCAGATCAGGATTTGATTAATTCTTAGTGTACTTTGAAGTCGGTTTAAGTTTTTTTGTAAAACAGTTCAATTATTATAAGTTGGTAAACAAGCATACGACCCGCCTGATGGTAAGCGATTGTCATAGCTATATCTCAGAGTATATAAATACTACGTACGCTATATGAACGCTTGCAACACACAAGGCATCACGTTACCGAACTTTCCCCCAATAATCTGTGGCGACCTTACTCACGCGCAGGAACATAAAGTTATTTGGCTGCGGTATTCTGTTGAGGAGGTATGTCTGCGGTATTCTGCTGAGGTACATTCCCAGTCAAGCTGCTCTTTGAGCAAATTAACGCTATGGTCTAACCTCTCTTAAGTTTACCAATATTGACTTCTTCTTGTGAAATCTTGCAGAAACGCACAAATCGTCGTAAGAGTATGTAGTCTCCAAAAAAAGAAGGCCCAGGCATTTTATACCACAGAAATAATTGAATTGCTTTTGCTTTGAATCTCACGCACACGCCGCGGTGGGGCCATTGCTCCATAGGTCAGACAATACTAATTAATATATTTTTTTCCTGTACCCAAAGGTTGCCTGGAAGAGATCGCTTAAGCGATAAGGCCGCCTACATTGTATAACTTCCCTAATTTGTAATACTTTTATTTTTACTATGTCAGTGTATACAATAAAGAATATTTCATTCATTCATTCATACTACCATAAGTACTAAATGCATATGATAGTAAATATGGCGCCGCAGAGATTACAATGAATGCGGAACTCAGAACTCGGAACTCTAGAACTCATTCTGTGGGATCGGCGAATTACACCGTATTATGATGATTTCGGCGGTCCCTAGTGACCCTACTTTATGTAGTAATACTGGTAAATAGTAATTATTCTTAGACCATTGCGTGTTACATTTTGCATCCTGCTCCCGCGCATACCGCGTCAGTCAGTAAGGACGCGCTCGGTAAAGAATCTGTACAGAGCGTACCGAGTGAAACGATACCGCACCAACAAGGATGCGGCCTAAGTATAATATTTATCAACAATACTGCGTGGTTAGAACCCATCTCTACAAAATTCAGTAATATTCTCCCATCATTCCTCGACCCTCTGACCCACAAGCTCGTATTGCCTCGGGCTGGGCAATATCCCAACCCGTGACATGTCAAACAGTCATAATGCGCAATGTATTATACATACAGCCATCGCATTATTGTCGCCGTTTCGTGGTTATGACGTTGTATGAGAGATTATGGATATCTAGATAGACCTTGAATGAAAATGGACTGAAACACATGTTTTAACAAAATAACTAAATCATATTATAAATGCAAAAGTGAATTAAATACGCGGGCAGATCAAAAACTTGAAATACACATTACGTGTGTGCGTGTGTGCTGAATGTGCTTGTTTGTGTGGGAGGTAATTAGGTACCTACTTAGGTAATTGCGTTGCATACACCATTCAGTTAAAGGTGTTATAAAATAAAATGTTAATGGTATAAGTTTCTTTTATACCACTACGGTGGCAAACAAGCATACGGCCCGCCTGATGGTAAGCAGTTACCGTAGCCTATGGACGCTTGCAACACCAGGGGTAACACTCGCGCGTTGCCGACCTTGAATAAATTTCTTCACACCCTTTTTGAAGAACCCCATGCTCTACTCCATTGAGAAAACCACGGCGGGGAACTCATTCCACAGTCCAAGCGTCCGCGGAAGAAAACTCCATTTAGCCCGCACAGTTTGAAACAATTCTGGTTTCAATGTGTGAGGATGGACTTCCCGTCGATGGCGAGAGTTGTACTTATGTAGTATATATTCTTATGTCATAGTTACATTGTGTAAATCATACAATCTACGACATATAATTACAAAGTTCCACACATACTATACGGGTCAACAATCAATCACTAAAAATTTTCGAATTGAAATTCTGAAACACATTAGGTACCTATAATAGTTTCCACTATTTCGTAACATTTCTATAGTTTGACATTTAACATTTAAATTCTCAATTCAATAGACCAAAAACCCTTGTTCCATTTCACAAAACTATAACCAATAATGAAAACATTCACCAGAATACAGGTCTCAAATACAGAATACCGTCAAACCGTTGATTTGCGAACATTCCTGTACTTACCTTATGTATTGAATTGAATCGCAGTTGAGTACTGTTAGGGTTCAAACGGAACGTGAAGAAAACCTTCGAGGCATGAACTGTCTTCACGCCTCACCGATCTTATTGAAAGCAATTCGATGAAAATGAATCGGACATTTTGAGACGGGGTCCTTTTGGTCGACGTAACGTGTGACCGAGGTATTTTGGGCACTGATATGCCCTTTACATTTGACCTATGATTAATGGGCGTAATCCAGGTATATAGAACCGCTGTACCTATACAGGTGAACCTTGTGGGGGCTGGTTTGCTTAAATTTGCTATTTAATTATTACATTTCGAGTCAGTCTACTTTGTATAATACTTTTGCCGCCGCACTGGGGCACGCAATTGTTGTCAGTGCGATTAGAATGTAAATATTTTGTAATGAAACAACGTTTGTTTTCATAAGAGTAATTGCTGAGTTTATTACCGGCTCTTCTCAGCAAATCCTAACCTTCTGAACCGGTTTAGACCGGTAATAGGAAGGGATTTGACTGCTTGCTTATAATTTTGAATACAATTGGCAAAGGTGGATCCTGTTCAGCGTTGCCAGACGTCCCGATTTTGGCGGGACGTCCCGATTTTTAGCCCATAATTAAATGTCCCGCGCGGGACAGGCCCAGTCCCGCTTTTCGAGGATTACTCGAAAAGCGTTTTGTAGTTAGGTACATCTACATCATAAAACACAAATAAATAAAATAAATAATTACAACATAATCGGAAGAAAGGGGAAAAAATCTTCGTGACTCTACACCCGTGATGAACGAACTATTTACATAGCTACAAGTTTCTACGGAACACTCGGTACGCGATTCCGACTCGCAATTGGCCGGTTTTTTTAGTATGTCCCGCTTTCGACGATAGAATCCCGCTTTTTTTACTCTAAATGGTACAAAATCCCGCTTTGCCCGAAAAAAAATCTGGCAACGCTGATCCTGTTTTAAGTTGTGAACCGGATGAAACCCGGAGCATCCTTATACTTATTTGTTTGTTTGTTACGCTTTCACGCCTCAACTACTCAACGGATCATCATGAAAGTCATGCAGATAGCTTATGGTATGGAGAAGGACATGGCTTTTTATCCCGGGAACGCGGGTGAAACCGCGGGGGATAACTAGTAGTATTATATAACCAACTGTACTAAGAATGTTTTTAAGCCTTTCAATATGATTAATTTCTTTCGTGACAGAAGTTCTCAGAAATCTCTGAAAAAAACCATTTTAACTCAGTAATATTATTAAAATATGAAAAGTAATTTGGTATACAGTAGTTTGAAATGAAATCCTTCTAAATTGCTTTTGCGTTTAGAAAAAGATATCCAATTATATTTTGAAACAATTAAAATGGTTTTCAAAACTAACAATTAAGACGAAAAAGCTGACGCCACGCGACCGGGACACGTCAATGTCCGGAATATTCCGGACGCATCGCTGCGTGGGACATTCGTAAAACATCGCCAAATTTCAACTAGTGTCCGGACATGCGATTTGTTTCGCAATTTCGCAAAAAGCTAAGCTTTATTTTGGCTTTGACGCATTTTAATATAGAGAATGCAAGCGTTGTCTGAAAGTGCAAATAAAATAGATTTTTTATTAAGGATTGACAAATCGACATTTTACACGAATCGTCCATTTTGGTCATTTCACGTTTGGCGTGAAATGTCGATTTTAGATTGTGTGGTGGCAAAACGCAGCAAAAATATTGTATAAGTTGGAAATAGATTCGTGAAAGGTTAGATAATTTCAAAGACCATATTTTTAAATCATTTAGTAATAATTAATTAATAATAATGAGAAGGCATCAGAAACCATCAGGAGCCTATTGCCTATTTAAAACTTTGAGCTGTTATAACTACGTATAGAGAAGCTATCATAAGCAAAGGTTATGTCCCATTTTTTTAGAGTCAACTACAGTTCTCTTTAGCGCTGAAACAGTAATTAGTCGTCAAAGCAGACAGTAGAAACACGTCGCGCTATCAGAACGCTTTTAGGAGTATTTTTCCCACAAATACCGTGATTTTCACGGCGCTTACGTGTACTTCATCGTTCTACAACAATAATCACTTGAACGGAACATAGTTGTGATATGTGGCGTCTTCTCTATACGTAGTAATAATAGACCAATGATTAATGCCCGGTTTCAATAAACAAAAACGAATCGTTTTGCTTACCAATGGTAGGTTTTTTTCAAACTGGGCATATAGATCATCTCGTAAGCTAATTTTACCTGTGATAGCTACTTCCATATGGGAGGGTCTGCTATGCAAAGCATTGAGGTATTTGCTTCATTATTAGTAAAGATATAAGAGTCTTAATTTTAATAAATCTTAGCCGATACCGATCCGTAAATTATTGAAACCGGGCCTTAATAGGCCTTTGGTTACCGTTACTGTGAGTCTTTATATGCAACGTTACTCTGGACTGTTCACTTTTAAACACTCACAAGAGTCGACAGTGAGCTGTGTGGGAACATATTTTCTAATTTATAGATGTCCTTTCTAAAGAGGTAATTTAAACCATCACAATACCTCTTCTCGAATCATACTCAGACAACAGCTGGTCAGATGGTCCAAATCTACAATAAATTGTTACCCAATGGACAAAAACCGAAGAAAAGGTAGACATCACAAACGATGGAGTGATGACATTGTCAGAGTTGCAGGCAAAGTATGGAGCAGAAGTGCTCGAGATAGAGAAAGATGGAAACAGCTGGAGGAGGTTTTTACCGCTAACAGCGGACCTTGCACAACACTAATAAATAACTAACAAAACTTATCTTACTCGTTTATCGATCTAACACTACTAACAAAAAAAAATATTTATAAAAATTAGCGAAATATTTTCAATGGAATACGTCGTGCTCTTTCGCTGACTTCAAATCAGTGTCAGATTAAAGTTATTTCATACTTTTCAGTTTATTCTGAAGTCGATTTAATTTTTTTAAATTACTTTTTTATTTCGTCATTTTTAGTTTTTTTGATAATTTGACCAAGATTTTGAGATGCTTTTCCTTTGACACCACACCCGTAGCTCGTATCAATAAGCCAGGCCGTCCCACATATTTGTCCATATCTTAAAAACGACTGAACTGATTTCGATGAAACTTGCACTGTTCCCTAAGTTGAAGTAAATGTAAACCAATAAAAAAAGAATGGTTACAATCCGATCAATATCTTCGGAGATATGCGTGGACAAACATACATACATACAAACATACATACATACAAACATACATACATACAAACATACATACATACAAACATACATACATACAAACATACATACATACAAACATACATACAAACACCTATGAAATTTTGTATATTTGTTTGGAAGCCCTAATAGATTTTCATATGTGAATATATTGCAGTTCCAATAATATTACATACATACGTGTCGAATTGATAATCTCCTATTTTTTGAAGTCGATTAATAAATAAGGAAATAAACAATTTTTTTTTTAATATAAGAAACTTTATTTTCAACAAATATGTACAAAATACAATCTATATATAGAAAATTTCCTCAAGCTTGCCGCTGCTTACGATTAACGGCAGGGTTCCCAGAAGGCTGGCAGCGTTTCCTCTTTGGATAGCCAAGCTGACGCGTTAAAAAAGCTCCCCGCCCGCTGGTCTCAGGAGGTCTCGATCAATTTTGATGAAAAAAAAAACACTAGCCTGTAAATTCAAATATTTTATCAGATGTTCAAATAATGTAAGACAAAAATAAAGCTATTTTATTTTATTTAATCATACTCAGATACCCGGGAACAGGACAGGCAGATGATGATTAATCTGTTTCGGATAGGGGTATTTTTATTTTGTGAAAAACTATATTTTTTTCAGCTTGTAGATATTTCTATGAAAAATCTGGTCACCACAAAGTTAATTCCTAGAACCACTTTGGTCTGCGTCTGTACTTGTCTATATAAAATCAATTACTTACATTACAACCCAAATTAGTCCAATAATAGACACTGATAATATTACAAGGTTTCATCGTATATTAGACCGTATAACATTACATTATAGTATATTATCGAAATTGCCATATTTTCTTATAAGGCCGAAAGTCGAAAGTCAATTTTCCGATAGATAAGTACAAATAAGTATGTTTATGTTACTAATTACTGTGTTTGTTTTGAGTAAGCTATAATTATGATCATTAACTAGCTTAGTAAGGTTTACGACTTTCAATTAAGTCTGGTGTTAAAGTCAAAATTCAAAGCCTATTATTCAATTGAGTCAGTCTTCAATTGATAAGAAACGGAAAGAAATATTGCATTTTGTACATATTTTTTAATATGACTTGGTGGGTTTTTGCGTTAAAATATCAATATGGAAAACGAGGAGCCTCCCAGGATAAAGGTAAGGACTTACCAGGAACTCCTATGGCAATCCAATGATTATGCGCACTATTATTTCACAAATCACAAAGTTCACATGCGTTTCGATCTGTAGCGTATTTCGTACTGAATCTTGCGGGGTTGCGAGACGCGCGCGTTACGTTTACTCACACACACGCGTTCAGCGATGCGTCACCGAAGTATGTAGAAGATTCCCGAAGTTCTTTTCTCGCTCACACATATGATGTGGGAAAAGGAGAGGAATCGGGAAGCAGAGGCTCGTCATTGATACTCAATATGAGTAGGTTTCTACTATAAATATTATTATAGGTATTTTGGCCTAAACATCCTCCGCCGCCTTGAGAATACGTAGTGTTCTCAAAAGAAAGAAAAAATAATTAATTATAAGAACTAATTACAGATTATAATAATTACTAAAGTACTGAATATCAGATGCGGTATGATTAATTTTTATTGTGAGGGTAATGGACATAACTTGACAATGGGTCTTTTGAATGATCCATTTGAAGCCCTCACCAAAGCGACGCGGACATTTCCATCCCTGCCAGGACACACCCGTGACACTATGCCCAACGGCCAACGTAAAGGGGGAACATCATCCTGATGCATAAGAACCACAGTACCAATCTTAATGTTATTTTTATCAATGAGCCATTTCTGTCTAACTTGAAGACCATGCAAACATTCCACACGCCATCTGATCTAATAATTGTTTCCGACAACGTAAAGATATGGTTTCCTCGGACACATTCTGAAGCGGCAATGAAGTCAATGGTGAAGCCATTATAAAGTGAGCGGGAGTAAGAGGCTCCGGGTAGGGATCCTCAGATAAAATGCAAAGCGGTCTAGAATTTAAGACTGTTTCAATTTGGGTAAGAACAGTGAGGAGCTCTTCATATGTGAGGAGCTGCGAACCGATAACACGGTATAAATGAGTTTTAATCGATTTTATATTAGATTCCCACAATCCTCCGAAATGTGGGGCGCGGGGTGGAATCATTTTCCATTCAATGCGGTACTGATCGGTAAGTAGTTCTTGTAATTGAGCTTTAGCTCCGACAAAGTTAGTTCCGTTATCGGAGTAAAGAAAAGAAACAGGTCCTCGACGGGAAATGAATCGCTTAAAAGCGGAAATAAAAGTATCTGATGACACATCAGTTGCCAATTCGATGTGTACAGCTTTGGTTACTAAGCATATAAACAAACAAATATATGCCTTTTGGCTCTTTTGACCTCTGCGTCTACATAATGTTACTTTAATGGGTCCAGCATAGTCAACACCCGTATGCACAAACGCTTTGTCTCCTGAACGCGGCAAGAGGGTAAATCAGCCATTTTTGGGCTGAGAAATGAAGGGGAATTTTTAAAACAAAAGTTACATGAATGTACTCTGTATCTAATGACACTTCTAGCGGACAGTATCCAATATTTCTGGCGCAACAGTGAGCTCAGAAGATTGGCACCAGTATGGCAATGAGCACGGTGAAAATAGTCTATAATAAGATGAGTAACGTGGTCATGTTTAGGTAAAAGAGCGGGATGCTGAGCTTCATACGGAAGATTTGCATTTGAAAGTCTACCTCCAATTCTAATAATTTTATCTTGATCTATAAAGAGGTCAAGTTTTTTAAGAGGGGAAGATAATTTAACTTTTTGAATATTATTAAATAAATTTTGAAAATGAACTTGTTGTACAGAGCGTATTAAATATACTTCAGCTTTATTTAGCTCAGAAGCTGTGATGCGGCTGTGACCTTGATCACGAGAAATTATGCGAGAAAATCTAAGTATGTATACTATTATGCGTAATATTTTATTCCATGATGAGTATTTCAGAGCAAGCTCGTAAATTAAATTAGGCTCAACAGAAGCGGACGCGGTACAAGTAACAAGCGTTTTACTATTAAATTCAGGTAGGTCCTCACAGCATTCGGGACTAAATGGAGTGATAGGCCATTCTGAAACTGGATCTTTTAACCATTTCGGGCCGTGCCACCATAAGTGATGTGACACTAGCTGCTCAGGTAAAATACCTCTAGAGAGACAGTCGCTAGGATTTTCTATACCACTAACGTGGTAGAAATGTTTTGGGTCAAGATTTTCTTGACATTTAGCAACGCGGTTACTAACGAAAACATTCCATCTATGTGGAGATGAATGTATCCATGACAGAGTAATTTTAGAATCGGAGAATGCGAATATATTATCAATAGCGGTTCGAGCACTATAAGTCTCATTATAACTAGCGCGTAGCTGTGGATCGCGTAGCTTGGTACGCTCCAAAGCAAGTAAACGGCGGTGAGCAACGGAACGGGAATCACCTAACACGTCAGGATCCTCACGAAAAGGTAACGCGGTGCAATATCTGCCTGCGGAGTCCCGTGAGAAGTTACGAGAGAACAGCTGTTCACACTCCTTTTCGGCCGAGCTCATAAAATTTTGCGCGGGAATTTCTTCGAGCTCCCAAAACTTAAGTAGGGAATCATCTAAAGAAATAGTAAGGTCATTGGGACCAGAAATGAAAAAAGTCGCGGTATTAAAATAAGTGGATGCATTTTTATTAATATTAGAGTTAGCGGGAACGTCACCCATAAGAATATAACCGAACACGGTTTCAAGGGCAGAAGGAGCGGGAGGTGCAATAATTTTTTGACCTAATAATAAAAATGGGAACAATTGTGCCCCGAGAACTACTTCGACCTCTCCGGGGATGTGCCACAGAGGGTCAGCGAGCGGTAAGTTACCTAAATGTTGCACTATAGAAGTCTCAACATATTCAGTCGGTAACCTGTCAGTAATGCAATCAACGACAAGAGCGGTAATATTATAAAAATATTTTTTATTTTTCGGTTATTTTAAGTTGAACGTAGCCGTGAATAGGACGCGAAGTGGATCCTACACCCTTTATAAAAGAATTGCTAAGCGGTATTATATTTAAATTTAGTTGTTTACAACAGGCAGTTGTAATTATGTTGTTTTGAGACGCGTTATCTATTAAACATCTAACTGAAATATATTTATTGTCCTTATTAGACGCATAAACTTGAGCGGTTGATAAAAGTACAGTAGTATGGGAAGGATTTAATTTATTAAAAGAATCGCGTTCGTTATCATTATTCTTATCAACTCGCGCTCGGGTGCATAGCGACACCGGTTGAGGAGCGTCCGTAGCGTTAGAAGGAGACGCGGTCTGATGCGCGGGCGAGGCTGCGCACGGGAGCGGTCGCGGCGCGGCGCTGGCGGCGGCGGACGTCTGCGCGCAAAGCTGCGCGTCCTGCGCGTGTGGAGACGGCGCGATGCGGTTATCGCTCTTATCAAGACGCGTCGAGTGAGAGGGACGCGAGTCGGAAACTATTTGTTGCGATTGTGAATTACTATCCAAATGCAAAAGAGAATGATGGTGTTTATTACAAGTTTTACAACTATACGACGACTTACACTGAGAAGCAGTATGCGTAAGGCTGAGGCAGTTTACACAGCCTTTTTTAGATTTAACAAAATCTAAACGATCTTTAGTATTAAGTGCTTTTAAAGATGAACAATTAAAAATCTGATAGTGATCAGATTTATTACAAAATAAGCAAGTGCTTTTATTATTATTATCGCGTGCAAGGAAAGCATGGTGGACTGTATGTGAATTACGCGGTTGAGACCGAGAAGCGGGCGGATTATTAAGGTTGCTACCGACTGGGGCGGTTCGCGCGGAGCCAGCAATTGGCGTAGAAGTGCGGTCTAATATTTTTACTTGCGATTTAATAAAATCAACAAAATCCTTATAAGAAGGAATTTCTTTATTCCTCATAAACATTTCAAAGGAATTAGCGGTTGCGGGATCTAACTTCTTTAAAGCTAAAGAAAGTAAGATAAAATCTTTCATATCTTCAATACCTAACTGTTCCAAAGCAGATACAGAAGCGTGGAAAGTTTCAATGAACGTATTTAAAGACGCGGAATTATTTAATGCGGGTTTAATATTGAATAAATTAGACATGTAGTGTGAGCCTAATGCTCTTTTATCTTGATATTTTTGAACTAAGCTGTCCCAAATAGAATTATAATTATCACCGGACGGTATAATACCTGCCGTGATTTTTAAAGCATTTCCTGTTAATTTACCTACAAGATATTGTACTCTTTGAGAATTCGAAAGATCAGGATTTGAATGTATATTAGATTTAAAAGATTCAAAGAAGACGGGCCAATTTTCTATTTTTCCATCAAATGACGGAATTTGAATTGGTGGTAGTTTGATACGACCTTTATATTGGGACGGAATAGTATTCTGCGCGGACACATTCGACGTAGTATTTGTCTTACTGACGATAAGAGAACGAACCCTTTCTATTCGGGTGTACACTGTATCAAAGGAAATCATTTTTTTATAATCAATCTTATATTCTGGATCAAGTTGCATATTTAACGCGTTAATTGTATCTAAATTGGCACTAAATTCATGACGAATTGTACTAATAATTTCAGTGTCCGCCATGAATGTCTCTGAGGAACGAAGGTCTGCACTCGCGGATGTGGAAACATTCTTAGAAGAATCATATAAGAACGATAATTGTTCAAAAATAGCTTCATTTTTAGCTTCCAATATTTTAATTTTAGTTTCAATAGCTTCCATTGTGAAAGATTGCGTAATAATAAATTGCAAAATTACCTAATTAAAGTAAAATGACGTAGGTAAGTAGGTAGGTATATCCAACAGTTTAGGCACCTACCTATATAGGTATGAAAGTTTATTTCAAGTCGACAGACAAGGCTCATAGAATGCAATTATATGCGTAGTAATAGTACAAATAGTAAGTACGTATTGCGGTTATTAGTACACCATATGATTTCGTATAATAAGATACGAATCGGTACCTATAAAATCTAAGTCCTAAAAATATGGAGGAGCGGCGGCGGTATTGAATACCTAACTACTTTTTATCACGATTGGCGTGGTAAAAATGGCGGGAGTACGAAATATCGTATTTATATAGTCTAAAACCTATTTATGAGGTATAAGTGTTGTAATTTTACATAATTTATAGAAAAACGTAGTTTACAGTTACACAGCTTTATTTGAAGTACAATGAAAAATATGACATAGAACGATCAATACACATTTCAAAAAAGATTAGAGAAGTAGCCAGTATTTATTCCAACATACCCCCACTTAATGGCTACTTACCCCCACTTAATCTATACTAAGGCCTATGGCCCGTATACACCTATCATGGGCCACACGCCCTAAAGGCTTTGTCAATACATCAGCCGGCATTTCGACTGTAGGTAAAAATCTTAATTCTACAGTTAAGTCAGAAACCTTTTCACGAATAAAGTGAAAACGCGTATCTATATGTTTTGTTCGACTGTGGTGGATCGGATTTTTGGCCAACATTTGTGCACTTTGGCTGTCCGAGAAAATAACAGTACTAGGAGATTTACCTGTCACTTCAGTTATAAATCTCTTCAAGAAACAAGCCTCTCTGGTAGCTGAAGATACAGCCATATATTCAGCTTCGGCTGAAGATAACGCCACCGTAGGCTGCTTTCTTGATTCCCAAGAAATAGGACCGCCTGCCAGCTCAAAATAAAATCCTGTGTATGAGCGTCGACTTACTGGACAGTTTGCAAAGTCAGAGTCTGAGTAGCCACGCAGTGTGTCATCATTTGTCTTTCTGTAAGAAATACCAACATTCTTAGTAGCACCCAAATATTGAAGACAACGCTTTGCTGCGTTCCAATGAGTCTTATCGTAACACGAATTAAACTGACTCAAATAACTTACGGTAAATGCAATGTCAGGCCTAGTGTTTACAGCGAGAAACATGAGACATCCAATCAGTGCTTGATATGGATAATTACTAGACTCACCTGAACCAGGTTCTAGCTTCTTTTGTGAAAGAGGCGTTGAAACATGTTTGGACTTTTCCATTCCAAACTTCTTCAACAATGTCTCAATATAAGTCCCTTGGTGCATTTTAATACCGTTTTCGTTACTTATAATATTAATTCCCGTAAAGAAATTTATTTCTCCTAAATCTTTTGTTGAGAAATTTTCTTCAAACTGACTTTTGAAATTGTCAAATGTCATTTTATTTTTATATAAAATGACAAGATCGTCAACATAGACTGCTAAAATCAAGGAGTCGTTATTCGAAATCTTTTTTATAAAAACACAAGATTCCGAAGGAGTTTGAATAAAACCTATTGCAGACAAAATTTCTTTTAACTTTGAATGCCAGGCCCTTGGAGCTTGTTTTAAACCATATAAGGATTTCTTTAATAAGCATACCTTATTTTCATATTTATGCTGAACAAATCCTTCAGGTTGTAGCATGTAGACTTCCTCTTCTAAGTCTCCATTTAAAAAGGCTGTGTCTACATCCATATGCCGAACCTTGTAGCCTTCATGCACTGCCAATGCTAACAAAGTTCGCAATGATGAGTTACGTACAACCGGAGAAAAGGTTTCGTAGTAATCTACACCTTCTACTTGTGCAAAACCTTTAGCTACTAGACGAGCTTTATATTTTACTACATTACCTTGAGCATCTCGTTTTAGTTTATATACCCATTTGCATGGTATACAGGGCTTATGACTTGGCTTGTCTACCAAGGTCCAAGTCTGCTTTTTAAGTAAAGCGCTATACTCTTCTTTCATAGCAGTAATCCAGCTATTTTTGTCATCACTAGTGACGGTTTCATGATATGAAGTAGGTTCTTCATCATCAGCCATTTCTGTTTTCAGATTACGCATTCTATTTCTAAGTGTATATCTACAGCCACTTGTATTAGAATATTGCTCTTCAATAGCCTTTGGTGTTTGATCCTCTGGAACTTCCATTGCATCATGATCAACTGCATCACAGAAATCCTCATCTTCATGATCTTGAGTATTATAGTCAGCATCAGGGGCATCAGCTGTGGCTTCAACCTCATCCTGCCTCTGAGAATATTCTTGATACGAATCAGTTGACAGCAACAACGGAACAGTTTGGAAAGTTGCAATTTCCTCTACAGATGGACAAGTTACAATATTTTCCGTCACACCAATGCTGTTTTTCTTAAGATCTGTAAAACAATCTTCAAAGAATGTTACATCTCTTGCTTTTATCAGTCTTCTCGGATATAGAGCATCTCTAAAGAGATAGCTGTTTGGGTCTGGGTTGTACCCAACGAAAACATATTGAGCAGCTTTAGCATCTAACTTTTTCCTCTGACAAGAAGGTACATGGACTAGTGCTCGACAACCAAACACTCGTAAATGAGATAGATCAGGCTTATTCCCAGTCCATTTCTCGATTGGTGTTTGTGTTTTTAAAGCTACATGGGGACTCCTATTTTTCAAATAAACAGCGGCTTCAAAAGCATCTTGCCAATAAACCTTTGGCAATGAGCTTTCCGCCAGCATCGAGCGTGCTTTCTCTACGATTGACCGGTTAGTCCGCTCTGCAACTCCATTCTGTTGGGGGCTATATGGAACGGTGGTCTGATGCTCGATACCTTTTGACTTCAAATAATCCGTGAACCCTTTATTCACGTATTCAGTCCCATTGTCCGTCCTTAGTGTCTTGACTTTTGCTCCTGTTTGTGTTTCTACAAAAGACTGAAATTCACAAAACTTATTCATCACTTCTGTCTTTGATGAAATAAAATAGGGGAAGATTCTTCGCGAGAAATCATCTATAAATAGGACAACATATTTGTTTCCTTGGAAAGATGTTTCGGACATTGGTCCACACAGATCAGAATGCACAAGTTCCAATAAAGAAGTGGTTTTCTTATGCGGAATTGTTTTAAAAGGTTTCCTACTTTGCTTACCTTCAATGCACGCGACGCAAGGATCCTTATCAACCTCATCATAGTCCAGGCCAAGAGCTTGACCTTGTTTAAGCTTATTCATACCAAAACGACAAAGATGACCTAAACGTTTGTGCCATAGACGATATTGTGATGGTCCAAAATGCACAATGTTAGCTGATAAATCCTCTGGTGCTTTGACAGTACAATCCAAGGTGTACAATCCACCATTAATAGAACCATGTAAAACAATTTGACCTGTACAAGAAAAATCTGTATAAAAATTACAACCTTTTTTATCAAAAACTACAGTATAACCTTTATCTACTGCCTTTTTGACTGAAATGAGGTTTGAATTCAAATTTGGAACGACTGCAACATCAGTAACAGTACCTACAGTACCATCTTTAGTGCTAAACTTAAGTTCACCAACACCCGTACAGTCAATTTTTTCTCCATTTGCTACGGTTACTTTACCAGTATCATTCTGAAGTAATTTCACATTATGTAATAACTCCATACTTGAAGACATGTGATTTGTCGCTCCAGAATCAATAAACCAGTTCTCTTTCTGTTTATTCTTAACCGAATTTAAAGTTGTCGATAAGGTAACAGCATTAGCATCTTTAGAACTATTTATCCTATTAGGACAGTCAGGCCGTTTATGTCCTGGTTCATGACATTCATAACAAACAACCTGTTTCTTGCTTTTATTTTTCTTAATATTCTTAGAATTTGAAACATTACCTTTCTGAATAGTTCTCAAAGCTGATGTGCTTGGTTCATGCTCCATCCTCAAAGATTCATTAAGTAATTTACCTCTTACTAGCTCGCTTGTGATGTTTACATTTGAATTCTCCAATGCCATCACTAGGGGATCATATCGTGGTCCCAAACCACTTAAAAGAATTGCAGCGACACTTGCATCTTCAATTTCCTTCCCAATATCTGCGAGATCTTGAACAGTACAAAGTACAGCATTTATATACTTCTCCATATTGTTTTCAAATGTATCTAAGCAATATCTATAGAGTTGTCTTTCTAAAGCAAGTCTTCTGCCTAAGCCCTTTTCTTCATAGGCTGCTAAGAGAGCATCCCAAGCTTCCTTAGCTGTCTTTGCTCTACGAACATACGTTATAGCTGAACCGTTCAAAGTAAGACAAATTT
The DNA here is from genome assembly GCA_951394255.1 of Polyploca ridens. Lineage (NCBI taxonomy): Eukaryota > Metazoa > Arthropoda > Insecta > Lepidoptera > Drepanidae > Polyploca > Polyploca ridens. The sequence continues at coordinate 11,839,504 of OX596264.1, read as the reverse complement.
TTGATAAAGCTTTTAAATCATTTAAGTCTCTTACTGATTGAGGGGTAGGGTCTCCTTCTTTGTAACCTACGATCGCCTCCCAGAGAACTTCATGTACTAGATACATCCTCATCTTAAATTTCCACGACGCATATTCTTTCTTGCTCGAAAGTGTAAAATGTGGTAAAGATGAACTGCGGTGAGCGTGTCCAGCTCCATCGCCAGCTGCTTCCATCATATATGTATTCACACAATCTTTTCAATACATAAAACAAATACAGCCACTGACTTCAACAAAATTCTGATTTACCACTGTAAATACAAATTTTCCTTCGTGCTGATAACGATTTGTTGTAATTTTACATAATTTATAGAAAAACGTAGTTTACAGTTACACAGCTTTATTTGAAGTACAATGAAAAATATGACATAGAACGATCAATACACATTTCAAAAAAGATTAGAGAAGTAGCCAGTATTTATTCCAACAATAAGACTTGCGTATTATGAGGTATATACCTATTTAGAGGCATAAAACCTATAGAAAGCGGGAAATTATACGTGATTTGATATGAAATTAAATTACTGTAATGGCTGACTCAAAATGAATCCGCTCGAAGGCGTACCAGAAAAAATGGTGGGTTTTTGCGTTAAAGTATCAATATGGAAAACGAGGAGCCTCCCAGGATAAAGGTAAGGACTTACCAGGAACTCCTATGGCAATCCAATGATTATGCGCACTATTATTTCACAAATCACAAAGTTCACATGCGTTTCGATCTGTAGCGTATTTCGTACTGAATCTTGCGGGGTTGCGAGACGCGCGCGTTACGTTTACTCACACACACGCGTTCAGCGATGCGTCACCGAAGTATGTAGAAGATTCCCGAAGTTCTTTTCTCGCTCACACATATTGTTTAGGCCAAAATACCTATAATAATATTTATAGTCAAAACCTACTCATATTTATGTATTTATTTATTTATATTAAGGAAAAATAACAGAAATAGATTACAAATAGAAGTTAGAAGAAAAAGACAATTACAAATATTTAAATCTACTCCCTTAAAATATATATATTGAGTTTCAATGACGAGCCTCTACTTCCCGATTCCTCTCCTTTTCCCACATCATATGTGAAAGCGAGAAAAGAGCTTCGGGAATCTTCTACATACTTCGGCGACGCATCGCCAAACACGTGTGTGCGAGTAAAACGAGACGCGCGCCTCGCAACATTCAGTACGAAATAAGCTACAGATCAAAACGCATGTGAAATTTGTGAATTGATGTGAAATAGTGCGCATAATCATTGGATTGCCATAGGAGTTCCTGGTAAGTCCTTACCTTTATCCTGGGAGGCTCCTCGTTTTCCATATTGATATTTTAACGCAAAAACCCACCATTTTTTCTGGTACGCCTTCGAGCGGATTCATTTTGAGTCAGCCATTACAGCAATTTAATTTCATATCAAATCACGTATAATTTCCCGCTTTCTATAGGTTTTATGCCTCTAAATAGGTATATACCTCATAATACGCAAGTCTTATACCTCATAAATAGGTTTTAGACTATATAAATACGATATTTCGTACTCCCGCCATTTTTACCACGCCAATCGTGATAAAAAGTAGTTAGGTATTCAATACCGCCGCCGCTCCTCCATATTTTTAGGACTTAGATTTTATAGGTACCGATTCGTATCTTATTATACGAAATCATATGGTGTACTAATAACCGCAATACGTACTTACTATTTGTACTATTACTACGCATATAATTGCATTCTATCAGCCTTGTCTGTCGACTTGAAATAAACTTTCATACCTATATAGGTAGGTGCCTAAACTGTTGGATATACCTACCTACTTACCTACGTCATTTTACTTTAATTAGGTAATTTTGCAATTTATTATTACGCAATCTTTCACAATGGAAGCTATTGAAACTAAAATTAAAATATTGGAAGCTAAAAATGAAGCTATTTTTGAACAATTATCGTTCTTATATGATTCTTCTAAGAATATTTCCACGTCCGCGAGTGCAGACCTTCGTTCCTCAGAGACATTCATGGCGGACACTGAAATTATTAGTACAATTCGTCATGAATTTAGTGCCAATTTAGATACAATTAACGCGTTAAATATACAACTTGATCCAGAATATAAGATTGATTATAAAAAAATGATTTCCTTTGATACAGTGTACACCCGAATAGAAAGGGTTCGTTCTCTTATCGTCAGTAAGACAAATATTACGTCGAATGTGTCCGCGCAGAATACTATTCCGTCCCAATATAAAGGTCGTATCAAACTACCACCAATTCAAATTCCGTCATTTGATGGAAAAATAGAAAATTGGCCCGTCTTCTTTGAATCTTTTAAATCTAATATACATTCAAATCCTGATCTTTCGAATTCTCAAAGAGTACAATATCTTGTAGGTAAATTAACAGGAAATGCTTTAAAAATCACGGCAGGTATTATACCGTCCGGTGATAATTATAATTCTATTTGGGACAGCTTAGTTCAAAAATATCAAGATAAAAGAGCATTAGGCTCACACTACATGTCTAATTTATTCAATATTAAACCCGCATTAAATAATTCCGCGTCTTTAAATACGTTCATTGAAACTTTCCACGCTTCTGTATCTGCTTTGGAACAGTTAGGTATTGAAGATATGAAAGATTTTATCTTACTTTCTTTAGCTTTAAAGAAGTTAGATCCCGCAACCGCTAATTCCTTTGAAATGTTTATGAGGAATAAAGAAATTCCTTCTTATAAGGATTTTGTTGATTTTATTAAATCGCAAGTAAAAATATTAGACCGCACTTCTACGCCAATTGCTGGCTCCGCGCGAACCGCCCCAGTCGGTAGCAACCTTAATAATCCGCCCGCTTCTCGTTCTCAACCGCGTAATTCACATACAGTCCACCATGCTTTCCTTGCACGCGATAATAATAATAAAAGCACTTGCTTATTTTGTAATAAATCTGATCACTATCAGATTTTTAATTGTTCATCTTTTAAAGCACTTAATACTAAAGATCGTTTAGATTTTGTTAAATCTAAAAAAGGCTGTGTAAACTGCCTCAGCCTTACGCATACTGCTTCTCAGTGTAAGTCTTCGTATAGTTGTAAAACTTGTAATAAACACCATCATTCTCTTTTGCATTTGGATAGTAATTCACAATCGCAACAAATAGTTTCCGACTCGCGTCCCTCTCACTCGACGCGTCTTGATAAGAGCGATAACCGCATCGCGCCGTCTCCACACGCGCAGGACGCGCAGCTTTGCGCGCAGACGTCCGCCGCCGCCCGCGCCGCGCCGCGACCGCTCCCGTGCGCAGCCTCGCCCGCGCATCTGACCGCGTCTCCTTCTAACGCTACGGACGCTCCTCAACCGGTGTCGCTATGCACCCGAGCGCGAGTTGATAAAAATAATGATAACGAACGCGATTCTTTTAATAAATTAAATCCTTCCCATACTACTGTACTTTTATCAACCGCTCAAGTTTATGCGTCTAATAAGGACAATAAATATATTTCAGTTAGATGTTTAATAGATAACGCGTCTCAAAACAACATAATTACAATTGCCTGTTGTAAACAACTAAATTTAAATATAATACCGCTTAGCAATTCTTTTATAAAGGGTGTAGGATCCACTTCGCGTCCTATTCACGGCTACGTTCAATTTAAAATAACCGCGAAAAATAAAAAATATTTTTATAATATTACCGCTCTTGTCGTTGATTGCATTACTGACAGGTTACCGACTGAATATGTTGAGACTTCTATAGTGCAACATTTAGGTAACTTACCGCTCGCTGACCCTCTGTGGCACATCCCCGGAAAGGTCGAAGTAGTTCTCGGGGCACAATTGTTCCCATTTTTATTGTTAGGTCAAAAAAATTATTGCACCTCCCGCTCCTTCTGCCCTTGAAACCGTGTTCGGTTATATTCTTATGGGCGACGTTCCCGCTAACTCTAATATTAATAAAAATGCATCCACTTATTTTAATACCGCGACTTTTTTCATTTCTGGTCCCAATGACCTTACTATTTCTTTAGATGATTCCCTACTTAAGTTTTGGGAGCTCGAAGAAATTCCCGCGCAAAAATTTATGAGCTCGGCCGAAAGGGAGTGTGAACAGCTGTTCTCTCGTAACTTCTCACGGGACTCCGCAGGCAGATATTGCACCGCGTTACCTTTTCGTGAAGATCCTGACGTGTTAGGTGATTCCCGTTCCGTTGCTCACCGCCGTTTACTTGCTTTGGAGCGTACCAAGCTACGCGATCCACAGCTACGCGATAGTTATAATGAGACTTATAGTGCTCGAACCGCTATTGATAATATATTCGCATTCTCCGATTCTAAAATTACTCTGTCATGGATACATTCATCTCCACATAGATGGAATGTTTTCGTTAGTAACCGCATTGCTAAATGTCAAGAAAATCTTGACCCAAAACATTTCTACCACGTTAGTGGTATAGAAAATCCTAGCGACTGTCTCTCTAGAGGTATTTTACCTGAGCAGCTAGTGTCACATCACTTATGGTGGCACGGCCCGAAATGGTTAAAAGATCCAGTTTCAGAATGGCATATCACTCCATTTAGTCCCGAATGCTGTGAGGACCTACCTGAATTTAATAGTAAAACGCTTGTTACTTGTACTGCGTCCGCTTCTGTTGAGCCTAATTTAATTTACGAGCTTGCTCTGAAATATTCATCATGGAATAAAATATTACGCATAATAGTATACATACTTAGATTTTCTCGCATAATTTCTCGTGATCAAGGTCACAGCCGCATCACAGCTTCTGAGCTAAATAAAGCTGAAGTATATTTAATACGCTCTGTACAACAAGTTCATTTTCAAAATTTATTTAATAATATTCAAAAAGTTAAATTATCTTCCCCTCTTAAAAAACTTGACCTCTTTATAGATCAAGATAAAATTATTAGAATTGGAGGTAGACTTTCAAATGCAAATCTTCCGTATGAAGCTCAGCATCCCGCTCTTTTACCTAAACATGACCACGTTACTCATCTTATTATAGACTATTTTCACCGTGCTCATTGCCATACTGGTGCCAATCTTCTGAGCTCACTGTTGCGCCAGAAATATTGGATACTGTCCGCTAGAAGTGTCATTAGACACAGAGTACATTCATGTAACTTTTGTTTTAAAAATTCCCCTTCATTTCTCAGCCCAAAAATGGCTGATTTACCCTCTTGCCGCGTTCAGGAGACCAAAGCGTGCATACGGGTGTTGACTATGCTGGACCCATTAAAGTAATATTATGTAGACGCAGAGGTCAAAAGAGCCAAAAGGCATATATTTGTTTGTTTATATGCTTAGTAACCAAAGCTGTACACATCGAATTGGCAACTGATGTGTCATCAGATACTTTTATTTCCGCTTTTAAGCGATTCATTTCCCGTCGAGGACCTGTTTCTTTTCTTTACTCCGATAACGGAACTAACTTTGTCGGAGCTAAAGCTCAATTACAAGAACTACTTACCGATCAGTACCGCATTGAATGGAAAATGATTCCACCCCGCGCCCCACATTTCGGAGGATTGTGGGAATCTAATATAAAATCGATTAAAACTCATTTATACCGTGTTATCGGTTCGCAGCTCCTCACATATGAAGAGCTCCTCACTGTTCTTACCCAAATTGAAACAGTCTTAAATTCTAGACCGCTTTGCATTTTATCTGAGGATCCCTACCCGGAGCCTCTTACTCCCGCTCACTTTATAATGGCTTCACCATTGACTTCATTGCCGCTTCAGAATGTGTCCGAGGAAACCATATCTTTACGTTGTCGGAAACAATTATTAGATCAGATGGTGTGTAGCTATTGGAAAAGATGGCGTATAGAATATTTACATAATCTTCAAGTTAGACAGAAATGGCTCATTGATAAAAATAACATTAAGATTGGTACTGTGGTTCTTATACATCAAGATGATATTCCCCCTTTACGTTGGCCGTTGGGCATAATATCACAAGTTTATCCTGGCAAGGATGGAAATATCCGCGTCGCTTTAGTAAAAACTTCAAATGGATCATTCAAAAGACCCATTGTCAAGTTATGTCCATTACCCTCACAATAAAAATTAATCATACCGCATCTTATATTCAGTACTTTAGTAATTATTATAATCTGTAATTAGTTCTTATAATTAATTATTTTTTCTTTCTTTTGAGAACACTACGTATTCTCAAGGCGGCGGAGGATGTTTAGGCCAAAATACCTATAATAATATTTATAGTCAAAACCTACTCATATTGGCCCTGATTCTGTTGTTCACAACTAAACTAATTTTAATGTCACTATGTCTCTTTCTAACAAAGAACATAAGAAAAGGATGTAAGAAATTTAGTCCTGTCAAATTAGTCCAATGCTTGTTTTCAATATAAATTTAGTCGCCATCTATCGCGGTCACGCCTAAATACACGCAAAATAAGACGACAAAGATTAATTTGACAACTTAAAATATGTTCTATCCTTTTTCAATCATGTTCGTAAGAAAGAGATGAGATGTGACTAAAATTAGTTTAGTGCGATTTACAACAGAATCGGCACCATTGAGTTTCAATGACGAGCCTCTACTTCCCGATTCCTCTCCTTTTCCCACATCATATGTGAAAGCGAGAAAAGAGCTTCGGGAATCTTCTACATACTTCGGCGACGCATCGCCAAACACGTGTGTGCGAGTAAAACGAGACGCGCGCCTCGCAACATTCAGTACGAAATAAGCTACAGATCAAAACGCATGTGAAATTTGTGAATTGATGTGAAATAGTGCGCATAATCATTGGATTGCCATAGGAGTTCCTGGTAAGTCCTTACCTTTATCCTGGGAGGCTCCTCGTTTTCCATATTGATATTTTAACGCAAAAACCCTTGACCCTTTAACGCAAAACATATGATGTGGGAAAAGGAGAGGAATCGGGAAGCAGAGGCTCGTCATTGATACTCAATATGAGTAGGTTTCTACTATAAATATTATTATAGGTATTTTGGCCTAAACATGACTGTTTTTTCTAAATAGTATATAGCAAATTAGATGTCCGCGAGTCTGTCTGCTTGACCGCTTTTTCTTCTAAAATATGTAATGGATGTGATGCGGTTTTCACTATCATTTTAACATGTTCTCCCGGAAGGTTTGTTATGTTTTTCTGTCTTTCCTTTCTTTCTATTTATAAATCATGTTGAAAATCAAAACTACTATCGGGCACTTACATCAAAATAAAATACTAACCCCCTTACTCATAAAGCACTATTTAACTAATAACCTGTTTAAACGGTCACGTAAATAAATGCACATTATTTGACAATGACAGTAGAGTGACGTTATTTACGTGACCCTTTTTAATCAGTATCGCCCTTACTCGTAAAACGTTATTTAACTAATATACTGTTCTAAAGATCACGTAAATAACGTCACTGTATTGTCATTGTCGAATAATGGTGCCGATTCTGTTGTAAATCGCACTTAACTAAATTTAGTCACGTCACATCTCTTTCTTACGAACATGATTGAAAAAGGATAGAACATATTTTAAGTTGTCAAATTAATCTTTGCCGTCTTATTTTGCGTGTATTTAGGCGTAACCACGATAGATGGCGACTAAATTTATATTGAAAACAAGCATAGGACTAATTTGACAGGACTAAATTTCTTACATCCTTTTCTTATGTTCTTTGTTAGAAAGAGACATAGTGAGATTAAAATTAGTTTAGTTGTGAACAACAGAATCAGGGCCAATATGACATTATTTACGTGACCATTTAATTAGTATATTAGTTAAATAGCTCTTTATGAGTAAGGGGGTAAATAGCGTTTTATGAGTAAGGGGGTGAATCTATAACCTAAACATGTACTTATAATAAGAAATAATACGCTCCTGGGTAAATAGCGTTTTATGAGTAAGGGGGTGAATCTATAACCTAAACATGTACTTATAATAAGAAATAATACGCTCCTGGCTCTAGTACAAACACGATTAGTTAAAAACTAGGTCACACGGGGTTCAAAGTTTTTTTTATAAATGCCCACAACTTTTTTTGCAAAAGACAGCCAAATTCCACTTTGAGCTATTTGAAAAGTTTGTAAAAGCTTTGGCTTGCCTGACTTGTAGTTTTATTATACATTCTGTAAAGGTTGGCTGGTAGAGATCACGTTTAGTAATAACGCCGCCCATTGTACAGTAGTACCCAACTAATATGGCTTACCTTGAACCTTGAACCTTGTACCTACGATGGGGTTCTTCAAAAAGGGTGTGAAGAGATTTCTGCAGGGTCGGCAACGCCTCTGGTGTTGCAAGCGTCCATAGGCTACGGTAACCGCTTACCATCAGGCGGGCCGTATGCTTGATTGCTACCTAAGTAGTAGTATAAAAAAAAACTGCGCAGAAAATTCATTTTCAAAGCGCGGGAAACGCTATCAAACGGGTCGGCAGCTGCCACCATGTTAGCGTGCGGATAGGCGTGACTTGCGAGTAAGACGGAACTTACAGCTGCAGTGTATTATGAACCTTATAGTAGTGATCTAAGGTTGATTGTAAGTTTTAAGCATTCTTTCGTTAAACTTCGGGGCCAAACTTTCTTTTCTATGCGAACGAAGATTCACGACGCGCCATATCAGTTGGGTAATAGGTGAAACTGTAATGGCGCGTCCACGCTACGCGAACCGAGCAAGAGCCTAGCCGCTTTTCGTCCGTCGCTCGCGATGGCAAGTGTGGACGTACAGTCAGCTTACAACTAGCGAGAGCGATACGAATCCCTATGTCCGTCAAAAACTGACAATTGGCGGAGCGCAGTCGAGCGCTACGCGAATTCGTTCTCCGCGTCTGCTTGGCTCGTACTCGGGTCGCCTAGCGTAGACGCACCTTAACACTTTATTGTTGTTTTTTGTATTCAATCAAATGTGGTGTGGCAATAGTGTTTCACCTAGATTACAAATTATCTATAGTCTATTAAGCCTTTGTACCATGATTTAACGAATGACTAAATTAATATGCAGTGCGCACGAACATTGATTTGTTCCCTAGGACATTATTTTCATCAATTTTAAATGTGGACCAGGTGGAATCATTTATAATTTCCCGGGAGGTAGATTTGCGTCAGGTGTCCGACACTGTCCGGGAGTGTCCGGAGTGTCCGGTTGTTTAATATTCTGCGGGCTATGGGTCTGTTACGACCGTTTTGAGTTTAAAGTTAGATTCAGGTTTTAATAAATTGTTGTTTGAAAGGATCTTGAGAATATGATGAATTCTCTCCAGTTTATCGCTGTTGTACTTGTTTTGATTGATACTACGATGCGGAGCTATGTGATATAATTAAATATAATTTTCAATACACTCGCTCGTAAAGTGACATTTATTGCACCGTTTTTAGTATCTTAATGCAGCTTATTACGCACTAGTGCTTTTTACTTTACATTACCGCACAGTTTTATGATAGGTATAATCCCGATAATGATAAGTATGTACCACACTGCAAGTGATATGTGTGTATTCCAAGCATTATTAATTTAAACGGGTAAAATTGTTTGACAGCTCACCGCTGGAAAAAAAACTTGCGCGCCATATTTGTTAACGTTCAAATTGTGTGGTTGTTATTAACAAAAAATCTACTTAAAAAAAATACAAGTCGGTTTTTTTCCTCGTAAGTGTGTTGAAAAACGTCGTATGACACGCGTGTGCATTGATTATTACACTCTCGGCTCACTTATCGCGTTCGTCTGCGGCTCACGCTAATACTGCCTCGAGTGTTAATAACCAACTTTGCACACATGTATCATAATGTCCTATAAAATACTTATTCATAATGATTTTCAATGCTATTGAATTAGTAGACTACCAAAATAGTCAAACTAAAATTTTAACATCACTAATAGTTCATTGGAAAACAATTGTAATGGCAGAGTTGGGCCACTCATGTAGCTACATTTCTTTGTTCATTTGCTCTTTTAATACTTACTTTCTGGTTTATTACCACATCATTATCATCGGCCTTTTATGGCCCACTGATGAGTCCTGGCCTCCTGCATTAGAATTAGTAAAAAAATCAAAATTCTAAATTCAAAATCATTTATTCAAATAGACCTTCGCAGGCACTTATGAAAAGTCTGACTCTAATACCGGTTCGGAAGGTTGCATTTGCTGAGAAGAGCCGGCAATAAACTCAGCAATCTGGGGGCACGGAAGTGCCCCCCGCCAAGACAGCCAAGCGAAGCGAAAGGGCACTACCTACCTTTTCTCGAAGCGCTTCGTCGTTTTTTTGAACCTTCATAACTTGGGTTTGGATTATACCAGATAAACAAAATTCTCAGGACATGATATCAATAGTAAACTTATTAAAAATATTAAGTTTTAATAACATAGCTCTTATACTTTAGATTTTATTGATATCTAAAAAACCCCGATTTCGTCACTGACTCACTGATGATCATCAAAACTCATAGGGTACTTCCTGAAGTCCTAGAAAGCTGAAATTTGGGATGTAAGCTTGTATTAGTACACAAACAACAAAAAAATTATAAAACTTGGAAATTTCCATCAAAAAAAAAAAACATAAGCAACTTACAAAAAGAAGTGAAATCCCACCAAAAACATTTTTATGTAAAATTTTGCCGCCAAGACATATGGCTCGCACTGTCAAAAAGTTATACGATCTCATGTAGTAAAATTTTGCCGCCAAGACATATGGCTCGCACTGTCAAAAAGTTATACGATCTCATGTAGAGCCAAGCTTATAACTCTACATGCACTTACTCTACAAGCCCTAACTTCACAAACTCTACACCGTAGTCAAAATATGTGGCTTGGCCGTTTCAATACTACAAGAACTATTGAATAACAAAAAAGTAATGAACAGTGAATACATTTTTCACCTTACTCCCATGTGACGGTAACGAAACGGCCAAGCCACATATTTTGACTAAGGTGTAGAGTTTGTGAAGTTAGGGCTTGTAGAGTAAGTGCATGCAGAGTTATAAGCTTGGCTCTACATGAGATCGTATAACTTTTTGACAGTGCGAGCCATATGTCTTGGCGGCAAAATTTTACATAAAAATGTTTTTGGTGGGATTACTCTTTTCAAAACAAGCTTAGATTCATTACATAATATTTACATTCTAATCGCACTGACAACAATTGCGTGCCCCAGCGCGGCGGCAAAACTACAAAGTAGACTGGATCTATATTTAATAAATTCAGTCTACTTTGTAGTTTTGCCGCCGTAGTGTTTACTTTTCTGTAATACAATATTAGCGAAACGGCCAAGCCACATATTTTGACTAAGGTGTAGAGTTGGTGAAGTAAGGGCTTGTGAGATAAGGCGTGTAGAGTTATAAGCTTGGCTCTACAAGAGATCTGATAACTTTTTGACAGTGCGAGCCATATGATCTTGGCAACATTTTACATAAAAAAAAATTGGTCTTTTTCGCCCCTGGACTTCTGGACAGGCACTAAGTCTATGGCAGTGCGTAGATTCCGAGTACAAAGCTTTTAATCGCGTTCTCTACTTTACTTTTGTGGTGCGTCCATCCTACGTGAAACGAGCACAAGCCGAGCCTCGAACGAACAGGATTCGTTCGTTGTTCGCGTAGCGTGGGCCGACTAGCGAGCCTCGAACGAGCATTCGTCTCGCGCTCGACTGCGCTCCGCCCGATTGACAGTTTTTTCACGAACACATGGGGATTCGCATCGCGCTCGTTGTAGGCTCGTTGTAACGTCCACACTTGATATCGCGAGCAACAAACGAATCCTGTTCGTTCGTATCTCGGCTTGTGCTCGCTTTGCATAGCATGGACGCACCAATTTCTGGGTCTTGCGTGCAGCGATAACATGCCTGAAGAAAAAAAACAGTAGTCTCTGCCTCTGTCCCATGATTATGTGAATCTAAAACTGTTCTTAATCCCTTTATCCCTTCCTACAAAGCTAACTTTTTTAATTAAACATGAATTAGCTGTATACCTTTAGTAAAAAGTGTTTGGATAGTCCACTCGGCCGTGAGGCCTATTAAGGCCACGATAAAAAGGCCAAAGGCTTGCGAGTAAGAAATAATTGCGTCTTATTGGGATATCAAATAAGGGGAATAAAAAGTTGGTTTAACGAGACTTGTTACTTTATAGAATTTAATTTCTTAATTTTGTAAGAGTAGGTAGTAGGTAGTTATTTAGATGAAAACCTAGAATTATTGAAATTATATGAGACTTTTATAGTAATCTCTTGAAAATGTCATCGTTTCGGTCATCAGGTCGTTGTTTTGGTCAGCGACGAGCGACTCAGGGTCGATAATACAAGCGATACTGGTGCTAAAAAAAATATAAAAAAAATACTTTATTTTTTTTAATAATAAAAATAAAAAAAAACACGTGCAATAAGCAACTGACTCCAAGCAAAAAACTTTCAATACAGCCGTAAACCTTCCAAGTAGTTGAAACAAAAAAAGGTCAAAGGGGCTGCTGGGGTATTAGTGCGAGTCCCAAAATATGTTCTTCCAATATTTTACAAGTTACTCTATAAAATAATACATACCTGCCTAACTGTTTAATCCACTAAAAAGGTTTAATCACCCAGTTTTATTTCAGTTTAGTCTATAAGCTCTTTTCTACAGGCAAGTAAAAGCTCATAGCGTGTGGCTAACTGGCTACCACCCGATTGCAAGATGGAGCATCTGAAAACATAGAGCTGATACAAAATCAGGATATAAGATAGTTCAACCTTCCGTATTTAGTAACCTGGCCTGTATGGGAAACAACAGCAACTCAAGAAAAACCACAAGTATCTACCACTATAAAATGTCCCGACGACACTTTTGAGCCGAAACGCAACGTCTAATGCATGCATGCATATATCAATAAAAATCATAAAAATGGAATGTAACTAGGAAAAAATAGTATACCTGGAAAAATAGCAATGACAAGGGCTTTACTCTTAGATTAAGGTTGTAACACCGCGGATTCACGGTTCTTACTGGAGTAACCAGCCTCTCATAGTAACCAGCGCCCAACAAGAACAAAGAACTAACATCATTTTATCAGTAGGTACATATACCCAATGAAACCCCCAAGTCAGCGTCAAGACATTTATATAAGTATCCAGTTTTATAACGAAAATCGATCTCAACCCTCAGGAAAAATAATACTAGAGAGAGACCCACGCTACTGCACTGAAATATGGCAAAATCTTTACACTATATTATGCAACACAAATCTTGACAACGTGATATGGAAGGATTAAGATAGGGCACTCGAATGCACAAACTTCAAGAAGTTTTGGCAAACCGAAAACAAAATCATCCCAACGGGATCATATAGGCCATTTCAACAACCCCATCCATAATCATTTATCCCAGAAGAATATCTATATATAGAAGAATACCTAATAATAACGTATCAATTTACGGACCGTAAATAAGAATGGTGGCAAATCAATCCCATTAAACTCAATCAAGAAACAAGAATCCAATAGGACAGAAGAAGAATCCAAGAAGAAAATTCACAATAATTTTACAATAAAGCACCTCAATTGGACAACAACAATGCATTAAATATATATCAAGGCATGAAACTCATGGGAAAGGTGATGGTATCCAGAAATGGGGCTCACTGAAGGGACGGGCGTCCCATAACCATATAGGCAAATATGTCACAGGAACAGCTATTCAAATAATTAATTCTGATATTCAAATGTAAGAAACTTGAAAAGATAGGACACTACCCCAAACTTATGTAAACCACAAATCAAAAAGGCAAATATACGCAGAGAAAATGAAGGCCTATCAGGATATCTACTTGGGATTTAAGAAAGGATATTGCGGAGGTAATGCGTAGTAAATGGAACAGCACTGCAAAAAAACTATAGTAAACTATTCAAAGCATCATTATCGCACTTCCTGAAGAAATAGCCGGAATGGACCGAAAAACCATACGCTCTTTCAACGGGATGGCATCAATCAGGAACCAAGAAAAATTACATATTCACTGACATTTCACTTGTTACAACAACGGATGAAAATCGCAGATCCGTAACACAAATCTACGCTCTAGTTTCTGACATTGAAGAATCATCTGGACGGTTGATATCTCAGTACATAAAAGATATAATACATAATAAGGAAATCATCATCTGCCTGCCCTGTTCCCAATAATTTGGGGTCGGCGTAATAATAAAGACAAATAGATCTATATAAACATTTAAGGACCGTTGGAAAAATGGTAATGGAGCTATACCTCGCTATACCTACCTACACTACTGATGGACGAAGTGTAAAATAACAAGAAATAGTTACCTCACCTTAATTTAACTAATATACTACATACCCTAACGTTTTGTTTGTATTAACATCATCGCTTACCACCAGGAGGGCCGTATGCTTGTTTACTACCTAAGTAGTAGAAAAAAGATACATACTTAATATACATAATTATACCCAGACTTGGGACAAACAAACATGTTCATGCACACAAATGCATATCCTAGATGGGAATCTAACCCACGACTTGCGGTGGAATCTTAACCAACCACGCGAACTGGCCCGTCAAAACAGAGGACCTGCATTTAATCCATGACGAAAGGATCTAACGACCATTATAGTAATTTATTCGTAATACGATACTTATGGACGATGACGTCATCACATTATCAACAAGCGTGACAAAACTGATAATATATAACATTATGCTTGATGAAAACAATGGGGCTGAACACTAATTAAACCAGGACAAAATGCTCATCTATAATCAGATTAAAATCACGGAACTTCATGCACCCAGGAAACCAAAAAATACTTTCGGGAACACAAAAAGATATGTTATCCTGGATGTTTCTCATCCCATTAACGAAGATACTTTTTTAAGTTTCCAAGCATTCATCTGATAGACTACAGTCACATATTACTAAATAGTTACTACCACAGTCCTATAGGTATACTACGGCTTTGTTACGTACGGCCCTACAGTACACCAAAATCGAAACCCAGAAAACAGATATTTACTTCAAAAATCAATCGGCGCATGATATAGAATATTTTGACTACTATACTAAAAACCTTGCTGAATGTTGTGCATTTGCATTTGCAATTGACTCTAGAATAATAACGCAGAACAAGAAATATCGAAGCACATACCGAAGCTGAAATGAACAAGGAGCCGCTCAACCACAGAAGCTATACCCGTGCATGGAGGAGGTTAATTTAATGAACAACAGATAAATAACAAAATCCACCCCAGGAACAAAAAATCAAAATAAGAAAGAAAACGAAACCCCAGCACTCAACATACATCAACGCTCATCCCTCTCTATGATACCCGTCTTCCCACTTTCCAATATTGGCTATAGGCTGAACAGTCGGTCGATTGTGGTCAGCTGGCTGCGGTTGGCTGGCCGTCCTCTCCCATCCCAGAGCGTGTCACTCCTATATACCACGCACCCCTTGGTTTATCCATGGTTACTCCGATATAACTATTCAGGTACCAGTCATTATAAACTAAGTTAGTTGTATGGTGGTTGATGCTTGAATGGTTGTATAGGACATGGGTCGGTCGTTGTACTGGCTGAGGGTAGTGCTAATCATCATCATCATCATCATCATTTACAGTATATAGTTTTTAATAAATAAATAAATAAATAAATTTAATGGAATGATGTCCATTTTTGGGGAATATATATTTTGTACTACCGCTCGAGCTCCTGGGTCGCTTGTCGCCGACCAAAACAACACCCTGTATAAACCTGAATATTAGTTGAATTAAAAAGAAGCGATTGTGGTGTAGCATGATTAGCCGTTCTTAATCGATCGGCAAAGTTAAGTACCTGGATGGGTGACCGCCTAGTGGTATTTCAAATCGAGCGTTTTCGCGCTTCGGAAGGCACGTAAAACCTTTGGTCCCGTTTATCACATAATTGTGATAGTCGTTAAGCTTATTGGATGCCTCCTATGCGGCTTATAAAATTCTAACAATAGGTTGACCACTAGCCTACCTCCATCTATCCGCAGTGGGCACACGTGGTGGAATATTGCCCAGTTCATTTCACCCTCATTTGTGTGAAGGAAGCCTGTGCTCAGCAGTGGGACATTATAGGCTGATGATGATGATTATTTAAATTTGAAACGATGCATACTGAATATTAGCAAAACTTTTTGACACTTCTTAACACACCTCTTTGGCTGGACAGCGTGTTTTGCTTATATATAGTAAAATTATATGGTATTGGTTCCCATGTGAGTGAAAAAAACTTAGAGGTACTTTTAGAGGGGGCTTTAGAGGGAAGTGAGTATGCAAAATATGAGGACCGAATTACTCCTGTGGTTTTTCGTTGAGAATAACATGGTACGTCTACGCTACGCGAACCGAGCAAGAGCCAAGCCTCTATTCGTTCGTCGCTCGCGATGTCAAATGCGACTCCCTGTGTTCGTCAAAAAACAAACAATTGGCAGAGGTTAATCTTTTCGAAACAATAGAGCAAATAATAATATTCTACACTAATATTATAAAGAGGTTAAAGTTTGTAAGTTTGGATGTAGGTGGAGGTGATAATGGCCCTGATTCTGTTGTTTACAACTAAACTAATTTTAATGTCACTATGTCTCTTTCTAACAAAGAACATATGAAAAGGATGTAAGAAATTTAGTCCTGTCAAATTAGTCCAATGCTTGTTTTCAATATAAATTTGGTCGCCATCTATCGCGGTTACGCCTAAATACAGGCAAAATAAGACGGCAAAGATTAATTTGACAACTTAAAATATGTTCTATCCTTGTTCAATAATGTTCGTAAGAAAGAGATGAGATATGACTAAAATTAGTTTAGTGCGATTTACAACAGAATCGGCACCAATATCCGACTTAAAAATAACATACGATACAAAAATATAACTAAACTCAGGGCAAGAACTTAAAATGGGATAATCTCTCAGTGATCCGTAGCGCATAATCCATGTTCATTCTTATCTGCTACGGTAAACGCTACGTCAGTGCTACGTCGTAGCCGCTTAAGGATCAGTGCACACTGGTATTGCACGGCGAATGCCTTTCGTAGTACCCGCCTGGCTGGTACTAACTTCAAACAAGCGCCTATTGTGGTGAAGTTCAGTGAACCGATGACCTGAAGATGTTTCAAGACCACAATTACAGGAATACCATCCTATTGATTGCAACAGCAATTTTTAGCTTCAAAACAGTGTCAGATTAAAGTTATTTCATACTGTTTAGCGTATTTAGATGCCGATTTTTTTAATACTTTTTATTTGGTGATTTTTAGTTTTTCCTACATACACTAGAATTTAACCAAGGTTTTGAGATGTTTTCTCTTTGCCAACACACACGTAGCTCGTATCAATAAGCCAGGCTATTTGCGACTGTCGTTGCGGTTATATTTTAGTATCATATTTTTATTTTGGGGTTCTAAAAGTATTTGTAAGGTAGCTGTTGTGCGTAGGCCGGGGACAGTTTCTGACCTCAGAAAAAATAAAGATACGTTGCAAATTATAAAGCACGCAGGGCATAAGATTGCATAATTAAAACTGAAAAAAAAAACTAAATCATTTATTCAAATAGACCTTTGCAGGCACTTATAAAAAGTCTGACTCTAATACTCTAATACCGGTTCGGAAGGTTGCATTTGCTGAGAAGAGCCGGCAATAAACTAAGCAATTACTCTTTTCTAAACAAGCTTAGATTCATTACATAATAGTTATTTACATTCTAATCGCACTGACAACAATTGCATGGCTCAGCGCGGCGGCAAAATTACAAAGTAGACTGAATAAATATTTAATAAGTAAATAAATAGCAAACTTAAGCAGACCAACCCCCACAAGCAGCACCTGTTCACAAGTATAACGCGTGTGACAGCCATCGCCCTCCTCGCCATGTTGGAGGGAAGTTAACGACCCGTCACACGACGCCGCCGCAAGTAAAGGCCAAAAATATTTATTAAATTAGTCATATCACCAACCTGTCCATCAATGTGCGCTGTGCCTAAATGCACTGTGGTATTTTCGCAACGTCCGCCCAGTAAATATACATTGCCGCACAAAGGCCGCTATCTCGATGCCCGTATACTACTGCCCATACATAAGTGTAGATGAATACTTTTCGATTGGAACTGAACGTATTGCCGGTCCAATGAACCACACGAGCGTACCCAGAGTTAGTTTTGTGAACAACTAGAAATGACAATATTGAACAAGAATTAAATATTGTTTGCTTTCCAATAAATAAAGTAGTTAATACTGAGAAATAAAATACCTACATTTATTATTATTCCATTTATTAATTTTAAAACTGTATGTTTAAAATTAATGAATGGACTAATTGATTTTTTTGAATTATTTCAATGTTTTCTATTTTATGAAATATATTGAAAATAGTACCTTACCACATAATTTGCAGGAATTAATTTGCAGGAATACAAGGTTTTTATGAAAAAAACCTGGTAGATGTAAACGATTTAAGATACGGTTTCAGTGGCGTGGAAAGCCTTAAAAAGCCTACTCTTTAGTCACATTTATTTGAAATTTTTGTGGTATAGGTGAAATTGCGCCTGAAATATTGAAGAATACCTACACATTTTCATGCATAAACCTTTGAGCCTATCGCGACAAAATTTGGAACTTATTACCGGTAAAATAAAAACTACTAATAATTTTTAAGTTAGACCGTCGCGTTTATTCGCTCAAAGAGCAGTTTGACGGGGGAAATACCTCCAACTTACAGAATACCGCAGCCAAATAACTTTATGTTGTGTTCCTGCGCGTGAGTAAGGTCGCCAGAGCTCATTGGGAAGGGGGAAGGGTCGGTAACGCGTGAGTGACGCCCCGTGTTGCAATAACCATATGGCTACTATAACCGCTTACCACCAGGTGGGCCGTATGCTTGTTTACCGACATAGTCGTAAAAAAAGTAACATGTTGGCCCATCTAGCGATCCACAGTCCTCGTCCAATAAGAACTAGCAGAGTAACAGTGAACAAACTTGAAACGTCCCATTTCCTACCCTTAGCTTGTTAATGTTTCGCAACTTGCGGTTCCCTACATTGTACTTGATGTTCAGCGATACAATCTATGAACCCTCTGTACTATTTAATTAGTCTATGTTATGGAATACACATGTTTGGAGGCACGTTTGATATGGCAGTTGTTTGGATTACTGGGAGTGATTTCTGTTATTATAAATCTCTACATATAAAAATGAATCCCTATTTCCCTTGGTGGCGCCATAACTTGAGAATGACTTATCGATTTCATCCATCTTAGAATCTGGAGAAGGTTCTTACGAAAAAGAAATATTAAGAAAGTTGCGTAGAAAATTAGAAAATTTAAGAAATATTTGCGGTAGGGTATGGTAGGGTAGGATATCCCTCGGGAACGCGGGTGTTAAATATCAATGTTTATCTATAATTTGTCTGTTTGTAACGTCTATTTATCCGATTGCCTTAAAACTTTATAACATAACAGCATGGGGTTCTTCAAAAAGGGTGTGAAGCGGTTTCTTCAGGGTCGGCAACGCGCGAGTGATACCCCTGGTGTTGCAAGCGTCCATAGGCAACGGTAAATGCTTACTATCAGGCGGGCCGTTTGCTTGTTCGACACTAGTGATACAAAAAAAAAACTTTTGTGAGTTTTTGTGGGGCCTTGAAAAGTGACATAGGATAAAGCTAGTAAATTATAAAAAAAAAAACGAAATACTGAGAAGCTAAACAAATGGTTAATTGATTTAGGTAGTTAAAAGGTCAACAAAAGCCCGTGATTTAACGGTTTTCCATTTTTATAAATGAAGCTTTCTTGCATAATGGATTGTATCAGTGATTCACGTATTTTTTTGTTGTTTAGTTAACTACCTAAACCAACGTATAAACTGATTATAAATTGAAAATGTGTCCCAAATTGCTGTCAAGCGGAAGCATGCCAAGAAAGCAGCATTGCCACGCTTAATGGAAATGCCAATTAATTAATTTGCATTTCCACCATGGGCTTTCGTGCTCTCTGAGTGCTGGTCGAATATCACGACACTCGGCGATTAATGACATTATCCGCAGGGCTCTTGTTGTCGCTAACGTGCCTTCCGTACTGGAACCAGTCGGTATTGCGCGGGGCGATGGCAAAAGACCGGATGGTATGTCTTTGATCCCTTGGAGTGTCGGCAAGTCGCTGGTGTGGGATGCCACATGTGTCGATACACTCGCGCCATCTCACTTACCGGCGACTTGTAAAGCTGCAGGGGCAGCTGCGGCCAGTGCGGAAAATTCAAAATTCAAAAAATATGCATCGATTGGACCCAACTATATTTTTGTACCTTTTGCGGTCGAGACCATGGGACCGTGGGGGTCCGAAGCTCGCCGTTTTGCTCGCACCTTGTCATCAAAATTGATCGAGACCTCCGGAGACCAGCGGGCGGGGAGCTTTTTCCGCCAACGCGTCAGCTTGGCTATCCAAAGAGGAAACGCTGCCAGCCTTCTGGGAACCCTGCCGTTAATCGGAAGCAGCGGCAGGCTTGAGGAAATTTTCTATATATAGATTGTATTTTGTACATATTTGTTGTAAATAAAGTCATGTTACTATTAATTTGCTTTTAACTATGTTCGAAATATCGACATAAGGAATTATGAGAAGAAAAATAAGATATAACACACCTGAAAAAAAATGTGTAAAGTCGTTGTTTTGACTATGAAGCGTCAGATTCAATGGCAGATAATATAAATAGTTAGCGGAAGGAATATGATACCTATATCCTGCTATTTATATCTGTAAATAAAAAGATTTGGAAGGACTAGGCTCTCCAATGTTTATCTCGTGTCAAGAAACTTTTTATAACAGAATGTTTTTTTTATAATCTCATTGTGTATCCTTTAAATCCTGGTATTTAAAATAAAATAACAAAATATATTTGGTAACTTAAAGACCTTTCTCTGATAAATACTAGTTATTTTTGAATACCCTTCTCGTTATACAAAACCTGGGTCCCGATTCTCGCATCTTTGTTTTCACAAAAAACATGGCCGATAACTTAAATATTCTATAAATTTTGTCAGAAGACCTCCATGTCTTCGCCAAATGTCTATTCGACATGGATGTCGAAAACGCGAGAAAAGTGGGCGGTATCCAAGGAAGTGTACCTTTGAACAAATGCTACGAGTAAATGCACCCATTTCAGGTCATGTCTGCTAATGTTTTATAGCTTGCGGTTCCGTTTCTACCTCCTTCTACCCTCCTTTCAGTTCAATCGATCTTGTATGTTTACTTTTAGTTTGATTGTATTGTATTTCATTGATAAACTGAAATGTAAATTAATCGCTTTCTTTGACGTTTTAGATTTTCGTACCAGTTTTTTTTTAGTTTGAAAGGTTTTTAGTATTGATTTATTAGATGTCTGGTGTCGGTAAATTTATGTATTTGAAGTTATTTTGGGTATAACAGTGTATAAATAATTTAAAATGTAGTACTTAAAGTGTGTAGTGTTAAATAACCTTAGTAATTGCATTTTCTTTCTAGACATTTTGTCGTCGCTATCATCGAGCAGTTCATCTATATTTAAAAAACCTTTTAAAACTATTGTCAAAGTCAAAGCCATTTATTCAATTTAGGCCCCAGAAGGGCACTTATGAAGGTCACATTTACTGAAGTTACCACCTGTTCGAAACTTGGCCTTAAACTGAGAAGAATCCGGCAAGAAACTCGGCAAGGTGAAATTTTTTAACTATGTTTGGCTTTTTTTCCAAATAATTAACAATAAAAAAGATATACCTAAGCATAGATACAGACGAAAAATTTATTAAAAAAATCATTGTAAATAACTTGTCGAAACTATAAAATTATAGTATCGTTAATTTTCTTCTGATACCTTAAAACAATGTCTTTCTAAGAACCGAATTCTACGACACAGCAGTCTATAACAACATATACTTAGTGGATGCTTCGAAAGAATTTTCCTACTTGTAAGGTTTCAAGCAATTAGTTATCGAAAGAGAAGCCTAATAACTTACTTTTTACAAGAAGTAAAAGTGTAAACGAGGTTGAAACTTTAAACAAGTTATATATAGATCAAATACAGAAACAAGTTCAAGAAAATTATTATATAAAACTTGCTGTTTACCGCAGTTCACACGCATTATTGGATTAATAAATTGGACTATTTTACAAAAAACTTAAAATTACTTCAAAGTACACTAAGAAGTAATCAAATCCTGATCTGATGACAATGGGATCAATCGGGAAGTGTACCCTTTCAAATAAAAAAGTATTATCCAAATCGGTTAGTAAATGACGGAGTTATGAGGTAGCAAACATAAAAAAATACAACTGAATTAAGAACCTCCTCCTTTTTTTGAAGTTAGTAAAAAAGACGCCTTTCTATACCATAGCCTATCTGCGTGCCAAATATAGCAATCAGTTCCGAGGTTTAGTCATGAGAAAGAAAGAAAGTAACAAACATAAAGACATAGTTACATTCGCATTAATAATTGAAGTGGGGATACAAAAAAACTCAATTTATTGCCAAGGTGAAGTAAGCGTAGAGAAAAATGTTCAAATAATTCGTATTGTTTTGAATTTGACATCAAAATAACGTAGCCTAGGTAATCCGTCAGTTCCAAATATTATTCTGAAAATCAAAGATGTACCTATTTCGGTTTTTATTAATTCGGTTATTAATCTGCATCCAAAAACTCAGTAACATAAATACTAAACAGTAGAGGTCTAAGGTTTGAACCTTGGGGGACCCCCAATTATTTTATATTCAACTTCAAAACGATAGCACGAGTGCTTCTTTGCATATTCGTATGCAAAGGTTTATTTTATTTTCCCGCCACACAGGCCAATATCTTAGGTTTTAATGCCTGTATATCCTACATCCGGGGCGGCTAAGTCGTTTCCTAAACAGCTTGGCAACAGTTACGCTATCTGGACTGCATTAAGTCCAGGACATTAAGAATATTATGTTGATAGCTCTTCACTTTAACCCTAGGGTAATTTGCACAGTTGTGATTTCATTATTGTTAGAAATCTTGTTTTGGAGTACAATGACGTGTGCTTTGCCAAAAAATACTTTGTTGATCCATTTAAACAATTTCTGTTACATTTTAACACAATGAAAAACTCATATTACGGGTTCGTACAATTCAAATAAAACCTTGTATACTGTTTTATAAAGCGTATTCTTGTTCAGTCTACACGCTCAGAGGGCGAACCACAAGCTCTTAAACGAATACGAAACTTCTTTAACGAATATGGAAAAAGAGTCTGGAATCATATATTACCCCACACTCTCAACCAACTACCAAAACAGTTGTTTGAGTCTATAAATGGTAAAAACCATAATCAAATTAAAAATATTATTAAAAGGTATTTTGTGGTGGGCAGGTATGCGATGCCAGATTCAACTTAACAGACTTAAATGTAACTAAGTATATATTAACCTTTAATATGTAACGACTCCTTAAGGGTCAACAATCTTTAAAATCAAAGATTTAAGTACCCCTAAGTACCTTATAAAATTAAATGTAAGTTTTTTTTTTGAAATAAACAGATTTAAATTTAAATTTTTTTTTTTTTTTTTTTTAAACAAGTTTAAAATAACCTTATTTGTCTTTTGTCCCGTTTTGACGACTGATGTCAAAGAAAGACAAAAGTCAAATAAGGTTATTTTAACTTTAGCTTGTGGTAGGCCCCTTGATATTGACAAATATGAAATTACTTAGAGATTGTAATTCATGTTATTTTTATTTGAGTGGATGATCTTTCTGGTTAATATTTCGCGATATATTATATAGTAATATAAAGAACATAATATATATAGTAATATTATGTTCTTTGCTGGCTTTTCATAGGCTTTCCTATTTATATTTTTTACATTATAACATATTAGTCTAACATAAGTCTACCAAACAAAATGTCTCCACTACCACCCCTACTACTGAAGCCTTGACAATGACAGAAATAGTACCACTGTTCACAATACGACATGCTAGTAAAAATACAATAAAAGTCTTTGTTGAAAAAAAAAAAACGTTCGTTTTTCAAATATGTATCGTCGAATACACGTCAGTTATAAAATGGCCAGTATTATATTTTTTTAACACAACGTTATTCGTTGAGGCATTACTAGAACTACTTGACATGGACAAGTGCCCTTGGTTCCCACCTAGCTGAACCCTGTATTTTTCTAACTCGTTAGCGTAGCTTAGTAGCTGTTTTTATAAATTCTGCAGCGCTAAAGCAGTTAAAATAGCAGTGCCTATTGCGCTGGTCTATATCGTATGTCTGCATGTCATTCTAACATGCAAATATATATATTTAGATATTTTATATCTACAGGTAAAATCGAAAACATTCGACAATTTTTAAGGGAGGGTTCTATAAACGATACATATTAATTTTGTGAGGGTTTTTAGAAAACAACGGAAATTAAATAATATGTTTTTCTCTTTGGCCTTTTTTTATACCTTTTAGGTGGCAAACAAGCTTACGGCCCGCCTGATGGTAAGTGGTTACCGTAGCCTATTGACGCTTGCAACACCAGGGGTATCACTCGCGCGTTTCCGACCCTGCAGAAATCTCTTCACGCCCTTTTTGAAGAACCCCATGCTATACTCCCTCGGGTAAACCACGGCGGTGGACTTATACATGTAGCTAGGTAACCAGTTCTAGCAGCAAGACCAAGAAGAAGCCGAGTTTCGAAAATCGATAAAAATTACATATATTTGTAGATAAATAGAAGAAGCTAGTCTTACTGTGAGAATAACGTATGAAAAATTTGATCGAGGACTCCAAGGCCGTTTTATTTTATTTTCCCGTACTGCCGATTATTTGCGACGATAACAATAATACTACTGTCTGTTTATAATAATAGTCATATAAAAAAAACAGTCGTTCGAAATTCAAATCACAAAGAATATAAAATCAAAAATCATAACCAGTGGTACGTTTGGAAACATAAGGGCAACATTTCATGAAAATGCGATTTTGAACACAACCGCTTCCCACGCTGCGGCATATTACAGTTGTCGTAAAATGTTACGATTTCCCAGCGACTCCCAAATGACGGGCCAGTTCGATAAAACGCCCAGTGTAAATGTGCCCTAATAAACGCGGGGAAAATGTTAAAAAACATATTGCTAATTGAGGTCATCACAGAGTTATAGTTACATATTTTCATTAAAAATGACTGCGTTTGGGTTGTATATAATGATAATATTACGGTTTATGGCGGTGGCAGGGACTTACATTGTATTTATGGGCTAGGGTGATGGCGGAATTTGAGTACGAGCAAGACAGATTCATTCAAAATACACAAATACATAAATTAAATGTTTTTTTTTTAGAATGACCAGCATGATTAAATACAATTACAGTACAAGTTTTAGCTTCCACAATAGGTTATCCTGTGTTGTGAAAGTTAGTCTGGACGAAGGAGACTACACTTACATTACAGAGATAGGGAATAAATAGTACATTATGATACATGTGTGCAAAGTTGGTAATTACAGACGAGGTAGCGAACGCGATTAGAGAGCCGAGATTGTAAAGAACAATGCAATCGTTTTTCAACACACTTGCGAGGAAAAAACAGACATATTTCTTGGACTAGATTTTTTGATAATAATCAACCAAACAATGAGAACGTTAAAAAATATGGCGCGCTGGTATTTTTTTTGACAGCGATGTGCTGTCAAAATGTTTTACCCGTTAAAATTAAGAATGCTTCATCTATACCTACACATTTTTTTTTCAAGGCGATGATAGCTCAGTGGTAGTGACGTCGGATACCGAGTTGAAGGTCCCGGGTTCGAATCCTACAATGAGCTTCTCGGTGAAGGAAAACATCGTGAGGAAACCATAGCACGGTAGTAGGGTACTTTGTAGTACCCGCCTGGCTACCACCCTCAAGGTGAAAATCTGTCGCCAAGCACCTTTCGATGTGTTCCGATAGCTGCACTTGAGAGTCAGTTCCTTCTAGGCTTTGTGTGCTTACCACCTTCGGCCGCATCATCACTTACCATGGTGAGATTGCGGTCAAACACAGGCCTATAAACAGTAAAACGGTAAAAAAAAAACATATCAATTGCATTGAGGTACAAACTTAACATAATCGGGATTATACTTATCATAAAACAGTGCGGTAATGTAAAGTAAAAAGCACTAGTGCGTAATAAGCTGCATTAACTGGTCGCGCGCACGACCAGACAAGAAAGACCTGCTAGCGTTAAAATTTATATGGAACAGTAACTAAATGACAGTTAATATTAAACCTTATGTCTTATACGTCACAGTGGCATTTCGCGCACAATGGCCGCGGTTCCCCTTAAACAAACGGTCTGTATAAGGCGCGCGTTAAGATACTAAAAACGGTGCAATAGACGTCACTTTATGAACGAGTGTGTTGAAAACTTGAAATAGTAAATTATGAGTGTATGTAGTGCAAAGTTGGTCATTACGCAAGAGGCGGTATTAGGAGAGCCGAGAGTACAAGCGTCCATAGGGTATGGTAACCGCTTACCTCCAGGTGGGACGTATGCTATAAAAAAAGTAAGTACAACAATAGTACAAAGCGCCATTGTAATTTATCAGTACAGCACCCAACATTTGGCTGAGAGCAAACACACGTTTCTGTTGATCGCGCCATCTGTAAAGTCTTACAGGAGTTACAGGTGATAGCGTTAGCTGTCCCGCTCCCGAGATAAAGGAAGGTACTATACAGGATGTTTTTTTTTTCTAGCCAGTGAGGGCAACTTCTGAACTACAGGTCTTAGAGAAAAACGCTGAAGGGAACCCCGAGCTAAATTTTGAAGAAAATAATTTGCCATTAAAAAAAAAGAAAAAAAAAATGAAAACAATTTTTTTTTCTTTTTCTGCTTCTACTTCACTATACAAACAAAATTATGTATGACAATCTTGGTCTGAAGTTGCTAGAAGTTATCAAAATTTACCTCAAATTTTTTGTCAGAATGCTAAGAGCCAATTCTTTATGGCTAAACATAGTAAGGTACCTGCGAGATCTGCTACACCTCGTCAAACTTTACGCAGCATAAAACCATGGTCAAGGAAAATATAAAATAATATTTTGGATAACTTCTAGCAACTTGAGAGCAAGATTGTCTTACATAATTTTGTTCATATTGTGACGAAGAAGCAGAATTTCGAAAAAAAATTTTTTTTAAAAAAATGAAGAACACATTTTTTTTTTCTTTTTTTTTAATGGCAAATTATTTTCTTAAAAATTTAGCTCGAGGTTCCCTTCAGCGTTTTTCTCTAAGACCGTTCAGAAGTTGTCCACACTGGCTAGAAATAAAAATTCGCCCTGTATATGTGATGTACGGATGCTGAATACTGTCGTACATGCTTTATTTTTAATACTTTTTATATGTTTAGACAATGAGAGATTTTTTTAGTCTTAAATTTCTAATATTCATACATACTGTTTTTAGGGTTCACTTTGTTGTCCGTCTGTCTGTCTGTCAAGACCCTTGTTCTCAGGAACGCGTGGAGGTATGAAGCTGAAATTTATATCAAATACATAGGTCTACTCTTTCTTGGAGCTGTGAAAAAAAACAAACTTCTAAGTCAACGCAAATATTCGACACTCGCAAGGGAATCAAAACCTACAGGGTACTTCCCGCTCAGCATCTTGAAATTTGGTACGAAGCAACGTCTTATAGCACAGATGAAGGGAAAATCGCGAAAGGCATACATTTTTAGTTACATCATATAATAAAAATATTTTTAATAATTTTGACTCACTACCCCTTTCCTCATGAACGCGTAGAGGTATTAAATTGAAATTCATAGCAAATACTCATGTCTATAATACCTTTTATTTATACGGAACCCTCGGTGCGCGAGTCCGACTCGCACTTGGCCGGTTTTTTTATACGTTGAGGTCGGTAAACAAGCGTAAGGCCCGCCTGATAGTAAGCAGTTTCCGTAGCCATATGGATTGCAACACACGAGTCATCACTCACGCGTTACTTACCCTTCTACCTCCCCAATGAGCTCTGGCGACCTTACTCAAGCGCAGGGAGCCAATTCTCATTCACTCGAATTCATCACTCGTTCCAAATAAAGTTCGAACTCGTACTTTTTCCGAGTGAAAATCAAGTTAGGCTATTCTGACAATTTCGAAGCCGCCATTTTCTCTTATTTTTCGAGGGCTAGCGCTCGAACTGCTTCGACTGGTCGGGACCGTTCGAAACGTATTTCGAATGCGAACTATCAAACGTCAAACAGTTAGGTTGTCATTTGGAAACGTAATGACAGATAAGCCTAAGGATTTCCGTTACGCACAGAAAATATTTTGTCATATTCATTTATAATTATTATATAAAATTGATTAACCTATGAATTCCGGATATATTAGGATATAATAAGAGTAAAACGTTGTTTTAAATATTTTATATTCATAAAAATCTTTTAAATTTTAATTTAAGATATAACATTATCACGTACGTTAACAAAACGCAATTATCAAGTGAAACGAAACGCATCGTGCAATTTGTATCCATCATTTACTCCTTACACTCGAACTTATTTCGAAGGTTAGTTCGATTAGTGCCGAGAATACAGGAATCGAAGAATTGACTCCGCCCCTCGAAATTTTACGGTAGAACTAGAACTCGTAATGCAAGTTCGATTCGAAGGCTAGTTCGAGGGAATTGAGAATTGGGCCCCTGGAACACAACATAAAGTTATTTGGCTGCGGTATTCTGTAAGGTGGAGGTACTTCCCCAGTCGAGCTGCTCTTTGAGTGAATAAACGCTACGTTCTACCTCTCTTCGCTACGCTCTACCTTTCTTGCAGACTCTGCAAATATCTGCAAATGGGGAGGTGTGACGGGTCGGTCACACCTCCCCATCGGTCGGGATCTTTTTAACCGACTTCAAGAAAAGGAGGAGGTTCTCAATTCGGATGTTTATATTTTTTTTTTTTTTTTTTTTTTTTATGTATGTTCGGGCATAACTCCGTCATATATAGACGGATTTGCAAAATTCTTTTTTTGTTCGAAAGGGGTATATTCCGAAATGGTCCCATATAAATTTCATATAGATCTGGTGATGAGTTTCGGAGATAGACAACGGAACACTTAAAAAAATTACAGTAAATCAGCCGCGATTGCTGCTATCGCATAAATATGCATTGTTTACGCAATCACACAACAAAACATCAGGCCTGTTCACTCGAAAGGGTTACGCAGATGTATTCAGTATATAATGAAACTAAAAATTCAAAAATAATTAACTTTTTAACAAAAAAATAAACCGCCTTCAAAGTACACTAAAAAGTATAAAATAACTCTTTATCTGACACTGTTTTGAAGTCAGCGAAATATTTTCTATAGAACACGTCATGCGATATCGCTGACTTCAAAACAGTGTCAGATAAAGAGTTATTTTATACTTTTTAGTGTACTTTGAAGGCGGTTTATTTTTTTGTTAAAAAGTTAATTATTTATTGTTAATTATTTGAAAATAAAAAGCCAAATATAGTCAGATTGTCCAAAAAATATTAAAAAAATGAAAACTTGCTGAGTTTCTTGCCGGATTCTTCTAAGTTGAAGGCCGAGTTCCGAACCGTTGGTAACTTCAGTATATGTGACCTTCATAAGTGCTCTTCTTGGCTTTGACTTTGACTTTGGTAACGCGTGAGTGATGACTCGTGTGTTACAATTAGCGTCCATACGGCTACGGTAACCGCTTACCATCAGGCGGGCCGTATGCTTGTTTACCGACTAGGTTATATAGAAAAATCGCAATTCAAATTGAAAAATCATAATTCTCTTGGTGTTGCAAGCTATAATCAAGTAGTCAAAAACTAGGTTAAGTCTTTGTCCATATTGCCCACTTAACAAACTGAAAATTGCTAAGTTTGCTGACTCTTAACAACCGTATGTAGCACAACTTACAAATTGTCCTAACCTCCATGTATTGGCAGGAATACATTCCAATAACATGACTGCAGTTCTGTACAACCTTACAGCTACGGTATAAGGACTATATTGGTTTGCAAATTGTTTATGTAAGGTAGTATTTGAATGCGACTCGAGCTGTCTTGAAGGAATGAAAATGTCTACGTGTCTTCTGTATTGTTATGGCTGCAGTTGCTTCGCTTTGTAGTTTATTGCGAGATTTCGTATTGAATTTTGCTATTCGATTTTAAGTCTTATTATGTGTGACTTACTTTTCTTTTTCACGGACGAAAAAATAAATACACAGATTACTATCAAAATTATGATTACTTTCGATCGAGTTTGTGCGTCGATACAGTTAGTAGGGTGTGCCATGATCGTGACGGACAGACAGTGCTTCCAGATCGCGAAAGTAATTACAGTTTAAAAATACAAAAAAATAATACTGATACTAGATTTTTAATCGACTTAAAAAAAAGGAGATTATCAATTCGACACGTATGTATGTAATATTATTGGAACTGCAATATATTCACATATGATGATCTATTAGGGCTTCCAAACAAATATACACAGTTTTATAGTTGTTTGTATGTATGTATGTCCACGCATATCTCCGAAGATATTAATCGGATTGTAACCATTCTTTTTTTATTGGTTTACATTTACTTCAACATTGGGAACTGTGCAAGTTTCATTGAAATCGGTTCAGTAGTTTTCAAGATATGGACAAATATGTGTGACGGCCTGGCTTATTGATACGAGCTACGGGTGTGGTGTCAACGGAAAAACATCTCAAAACCATGGTCAAATTCTAGAATTTAAAAAAATTAAATCTTTTTTTTAAATTACTTTTTATGTTATATAAGACCAAATGCGGGTAATTGGAAATAACTCTCGTTAATCAAGACGCTAATACCCGCTGATTCCAGTCCACTCGTGACCACGATCAATGCAACATGTATCGAAACGCCGAGGTTAGTCAAAATAACATTTTAATATTGTGCGCAAATAAATCCGATTAATATATAACTCAACTTTTAGTATTATTAGGTATATTTTTCATTTTCTAAGAAATATATTTTGTGTAGGTAGAGGTACTTGAAACGACGATGTTGTTTTGGGCTCAAGTGCCTCTTCTGTTGTTATTCCGTGCCCGGTACATCTATTTTTGTAATTCAATATTTTTAAGATACTTGACCTTTGAAAAGAAAAACAAGTTCGTGTATCTTCTTAACTACATACATATAATTTATGTATTTGATCTGTCTTTGGATCTCCACTTCGTCGAGGAATAATCCCTTTAGAGTAAGTTACTGAGAAATCCAATTCCGCGACTAGTAAGTGCTTTTGCACTGATAAATAATAGTACTGACCAATCAATGCATCTAAATGTTAACTGTGTTTTTGTATTAGCCAATCAGAGTGCATTGTCGGTGGTCAAGGAACAATGAATGTTATTGCGACGTGTCAATGTGACGACGAAATATATCGGACCAGTTTTAACCGATTAAAAAAAAAGGAGGTTCTCAATTCGAATGTTTTTTTTTTTATGTTTGTTACTTCCTAACTCCGTCATTTATTAACCGATTTGGAAAATTCTTTCTTTATTTGAATGGGTACACTTCCCGTTTGGTCCCATTGCACAGTGTTTTAAGAGGACAATTTTTCGGACATCGCGTTTTTATTCTAAAAACTGATAGATATAATCATTTAAATGTAAGATTTCAAATCCCCATTTACCTAGCATGTCTAGTTTTTGAGTAAATGTTTTTTGAAAATCGACAAATATTCATCCGGATATTTAGAAAAAAATGAATAACTCTTTAACTAAGCATGATACGCAATAATGATGTTAGGTACATCGATGGCTCTTCTTATGCTGCACCTTTGAGAATCTAAACGAATATCGTAGCTTTGTTAGATTCGCATATATACGCGTTTTTAGGTTTTTAGAATTTCTTATTTTTCTCGAAAATTCCGCCGTATTGGGATAAGTTATTTAAACTAAAAATATGCTCTTAACTTCCCCTACACACTACATAAATTTCACATCCCAATTCCATGGAATCTAGAAGTAATTGCATATTAACTATTTTTGTTAGGGTTGTCAACTTTTTTATCCGGAATTTATTGACTCAATTTTTGTTCGATATTGACTATGTCATCATACTTTAACTTTGAAATTTAACGTTCGTACAATTTTTTAGGGTTCCGTAGTCACAATGATAAAAAAAGAACGTAAGTACACCGTTTCACTCACAGCATACCACTGATGATAATTAAGAAGTGTGTGTATATGAATATGCAGAGATTGTTTGAGTGTGCATGAATTTGTTAGAAAGACTTGCAAGTGCTTGTCCACTGGCGCGGATAGTTAAGTTTCGTATTTAAAGTTAGGTTTTTAATAATCAGTACCTATGATGATTGATATATTTTTATTTAATTGAATTATGTAGCTGGTATACTTGAATCTTATGAGGTAAGTACTGCTTAACAGCCTATTAATTTTTATTTTTTTAGGGTTCCGTACCTCAAAAGGAAAAAACGGATCCCTTATAGGATCACTTTGTTGTCCGTCTTTCTGTTTATGTGTGAATGCGAGGAGGTATCAAGCTGAAATTCATATCAAATACTCAGGTCTACTGTCCCTTAGAGCTGTGAAAAAATAAAACTTATAAGCCACCACAATCAAAAGACAAAGCCGTTTATGCTGCAAATTTTTGACACGTGCAAGGGAATCAAAGCCTACAGGGTACTTCCCTTGAACTCAGCATCTTGAATTTGGTACGAAGCAACGTCTTATAGCACAGATATAGGAAAAAAATGGGAAAAGCATAAATTTTTAGTTACATCATGTTTTTAATAATTTTAAACTTACTATCCTCTTTCCTCATGAACGCGTAGAGGTATTAAATTGAAATTCATATCAAATACTGAGGTCTATAATACCTTTTACTTATATACCTAAAAACCTGTACCCAAAAGTTGCCTGGAAGAGATCGCTTAAGCGATAAGGTCGCCTACATTGTTTAACTTCCCTAATTTGTAATACTTTTATTATTTTTACTATGTCAGTGTATACAATAAAGAATATTTCATTCATTCATTCATTCATACCTACAGATTTATACGGAACCCTCGGTGCGCGTGTCCGACTCGCATTAGACCGGTTTTTTTAAATTCTATATTTGGGGATCATACAGTCTTACAAGTTATATATATGTCACCGTATTTTTGTGAAAACCGTTAGTTTATAATCTACTTAGCGAGATTATAAACTCCCCGATATATTGTAAACTGTATCACACTGCTTACAATATAACGTATTAATTTCCGATAGATTATAATCTATCCATGACAAACCGTCATTTTGTAAACCGGCATCATACTTGAATGCGTCGGAACGCACCTTGCGCGCTGATTGATTCAACGTCATGTGTCCCGCGACACCATCTTTAGCGAAACGTAACGTAGTTGATTGTTTTTATTGTTTCTTAAAAAAAATATTCACGTATTTAATTTTGATTTCAAACAATTAAATGTGCATTTCTTTTAATTATACTATGTTTATACACCTAGGTTTGTTTTCTAACTATGAATACAGAACGAACTACCGCCAAGACTGACCAATCAGGGACGGTTCACAATATGACGGTTTGACAACGTTAGATCTATAACTATCGAAAATGAATATGTTATATTGTAAGCAGTATGGTACAGTTCACAATATATCGGGGAGTTTATAATCTCGCTAGTTAGATTATAAACTAACGGTTTTCACAAAAATACGGTGACATATATACATTAAAAATAGTGACAGATAGACCTAAAGTTCCACATAAGTAGCTACACAAATAAGTAAAGAAAAGAATATAAGCAATAGACGCATTGATAAATACTATTAAATACTAATAATAACAATTACAAACAGTTACGAACGAATATAAAAAAAGGTATTAACAGGGGAATAATTTGGTGCTCACAACTTTTTTGTAAGTGCTCAAGGATAGATTGTTAATATCAATATTCGTTAGATTTTTGTTGTAGTAATTCAACGAATGCCTGAAAAATGAATTTTGTGCATACCTTTTTTACATTGTTTAATATAAGATTTTGATTTAAAACGTGAGGAGGGACGGGGTACAGTAATTATAAATATTAGAGGAGTCAATATGATTATTTAGGATTTTGAATAAGAATAAAACATCTATATAGGGTGACTGGTAAATTAACGACATTTAGATACAATACTATATATAATATAATACAATACTCGTGATACCAAACAAGTTTCCCAAAGTTAAATAAGTAAAGTATGAAACTATAGGTCTATTTATATTTTAATATTAAGAAGAGAAGAAAAATTTGTTGTACTATTTTTATTTTTTTCTAAAAAAAATAAAAATAGTACAATAAATAATATTAAATAATAATATCCTGGGACATTCCTCACACACGGTCATGTGATCCCAAACTAAGTAGAGCTTGTACTATGGAAACCAGTTAACTGATATAATACATACCTATACTACTTTTTTTTGTAAAAATGTAAATAAATAAATAAATAATTGTGTATAATAAGTATGTATACTTATTATACGAAATTACACCCAGACTCAGAACATACAGACATGTTCATGCACACAAATGCATGTGCTGTGTGGGACCTGCGGTCGTGGGTTCGATTCCCATACTCGTAAGGTGAACTGCGCCAACTAGCCCGTCAATATGTCTGAGTATCGTTTACTAATCACCAGTCACCCTATATAGATACGTCGGTTTTGCAGTGTAAGTAAAATATGTCTAATAGTGGAAGTCCCAGTCAATGACATAGTTGCCATTGACTGTTCGGTAATCAAGTAATTTAACAAATATTTTTTGAATTATTTCTAATCGTTCAATGTGTACTTTGTAATGTGGGCTACAGAGCATCCGAATTCTAAAATACTGCGCACTAATGAGAAGTACACAATTTTGAATGTAGAAGCGCGTTTAAAGGGTTGGGAGACTCTCTGTATGAATCCCAATTGTTTGAATTTTCTGTCAAGGATCACTTTGCTTATATGGAATGCACGCTACTGGTTGGTACTAAACGGAGTGTCTTTGCCTCTATTTAAATTATAGATAAACATGTCTAATTATGGATATTAATGAGAGTTTTAGCAAGTAAAATCTGTTACCACCTTCACCGCGTGAAGGTACTTCCAGATTATGTTATTACAATTGAGTACGTGACTTTTGCTCGTCACGTCTAATTTTGCCTTTAAAATTATATTTAATGCCTAATTTTGCCTTTTAATTTACTTCACCCTGAACAAATTTTTGTAATACTAATATAGGTGGTCTCATTAGAGTCCTACATCAGATAATCCAAACCACTGATTTTATATCAACGAAAATGCTACCAAGTAAATATATTTTTTGGCAAAATCAAATTAGATCCGGATATAAATTATTATTTGATACTGTGACAACCCTAACGACGTAAAAACCGGATCTAACTTAAAAATGTTGTAGCTTCTAGATTCCATGGAATTGGGATGTGAAATTTATGTAGTGTGTAGGGGAAGCTAAGAGCTTAATTTTAGTTTAAATAACTTATCCCAATACGGCGGAATTTTTGAGAAAAATAAGAAAAACTAAAAACTTAAAAACGCGTATATATGCGAATCTAACAAAGCTACGATATTCGTTTATATTCTGAAAGGAGCAGCATAAGAAGAGCCATCGATGTACCTAACATCATAATTGCGTATCATGCTTAGTTAAAGAGTTATATTTTTTTTTCTATATAGAGGGTCGAAAATTTTACGATTTTCAGAATCCATTTACTCAAAAACTAAACATGTTAGCTAAATGGGGATTTGAAATCTTGCATTTAAATGATTATATCTATCAGGTTTTCCAATAAAAACGCGATGTCCGAAAAATGGTCTCCTTAAAACACTGTGCATTGTCATCAGATCAGGATTTGATTACTTCTTAGTGTACTTTGAAGTCGGTGTAAGTTTTTTTGTAAAATAGTCCAATTATTATTTGTATTCTCTCTCATCCTCATGCTGGAAGAACCACGGCAGAGAGCTCATTCCATAGCCTGAGCGTCTGCGATAGTAAGCTCCTTTGAAAACGTATAGCTCGAGACTATTTCGGTTCTAATGTATGAGGATGAACTTCCCGTCGATGGCGAGGCTACAATGGGTAGCCGTGGACATCAGGGGCCCAAGTCTGATAGGCTACTTTCCTGAAAAAAACTAATTAGTCCGTCATTTACATTATCAAAAAATATTGGATACGTATTTTTTCATTTGTCAATTGAACAAGAAAATACGAAGATATCGTGCGTTGAAGTTCCGCGTGACGTCACGGTGTGGTACACTTTTTAGGAACAAGTGACGTCACGAGCCCCCACTCCCGAACTTAGTCGCGCTTTATCTTCGTCAATTGTTAATGATTTGTTAAAGCAAAAAATACGTGTCCAATATTTTTTGATAATCTAACTGACGGACTAATTAGAATTATTATATTTTTACACAGGCAACATCCCTATTGTGTTCCAATGAACTATCAGTGGTGTCAAAATTGACACATTTTACGGTTTTGGTAGGTAGTCTACTAACACAATAACGTCATAATGGCGCCATAATAGCTTTGCGATGATTTTCCACTGAAACTACAATCGTGCCACACACAATGATCTTTTATTTGACAGTTTCGACAGCTTTTGTACTAAAATTCTTTTCGTTCATTATGAGACCATTATGAATTAGTAGACTGCGCACAACGGCTCAATGATAATGGAATTGCAATAGTATCGTGTTAGCATAACATTTAAGCAGACTGAGCCCCCAGATCAAACAATTCTTCAGAACACTGTCCGTTGCACAAGTAATTTAATTTTTAACCAGCATATTAGCTAAATAATTATAGGTAAGTCTTTCAATTGATAGATTAATATAAATAAGCATAATCCCGAACACGAATTCAGGTTTTCTGAATAGTGATCCTTACATATTCATATTTTGTGTAATGGCTACTAATTCAGCTAAAAGATTTCATGCAGCTAGCTGCTCTGTATATTAAAATGATTAACTGTAACCAACCCTCTCTTTGACGAAAGCTTTCAAGATATTTAGTTTTTGAACTAAAAGAGCTTTCGAATATTTTTCGTATTGAATCATGTTTAGCTTGTGGCGAGCTGTTGGTGAGTAGCGACACCACGGACCCGAGATCTCCCGGGGGCCATACCCCCGCCTCTTGCTTGCCTTCACTGGCCGGCCTGAGTGGAACGCGAGAGCTATATGCTCGAAAAGTGCTCAATCTGCGTAATAGCGGGGAAACCTGCTCCAAGATTACTCGCGATGGTGAAACCGGTGCACACCTCTCAACACCCTTAGCTGCTGACACCAATGTTGCTCCCTTTGTCACCTTTCGGTGATTTATTTAGGCCCATTTAGTTAGCGGCGAGTCACTGTCTGTATTTTCATAATTGAGACGTTTGATTTGGCAGGCGTCCCGTTGTCTCAATCAATAGATAAGCAACCAGTCCAGCAAGCTCCCTTCCATAGTCCCAGTATAGTTTCTTCCTTCTCTGCAATAGTCCGCGGATGCTGTCTTTGGCTGTATCTCTTCAATAGTACGGGCAGAGATAGAACCCGCTTAGTTTACATATCCCAACACATTAAAGTATCTTAAAGGGGCCTCTACGTGTTGGATCTGTATCTTCATGCACGCCTTGCAAAAGAACCGGTCCTCGGACCGTGAAATTCCAAAAGGAAAGATACAAATTAATAAAACTGATACCAACAAGGTAACGATCACACGCGCACTACTTCCTCACTAAATATTGTACATAGAGATCGAATATTAAAATAGCGACTGTACAAAAGTATGCGCAGTGAGAACGGGTATGTGCAAACGCTGCCTTGAAACGAATAATGAATGCCAATTTCTCGTTTTTAACCGACTTCAAAAAAAGGAGGAGGTTCTCAATTCGAATGTATTTTTTTTTTTTTTTTTTTTTTATGTTTGTTTCCTCATAACTCCGTCATTTATTAACCGATTTGGAAAATTCTTTTTTTATTTGAAAGGGTATGCTTCCCGTTTGGTTCCATTATCATCAGATCAGGATTTGATTACTTCTTAGTGTACTTTGAAGTCGGTTTAAGGTTTTTGTAAAACAGTCCAATTATTATCGATACTTTTACGGATAACAAAGCACAAAGAACTTATATCGTCATATTTTCTGACAGTAAATCATCTAGTGATTGCATTTGGTTATACAAACTGCTCTCGCTTCGTATAAGGTTTACGATATCAGTCTATTAATATTGTTACTCTATGACATATTTTATATCTGAAGATGAAAAACTACCATTTCATTTTATACTACACTCATCCAAATCTGTTCAACAATTTAGATACAGGAATCCTGAAAATATTAGCGAAGGTTAGGAAGCGTGCCAAGAAGACTGGCAGCATTGCCATGTTGAACGGTAATGGCAATTCTTTGAGCGAAGTATGTGCCAGCCAGGCCTCTTGTCATAAGAGGCCTACAGTACCCAAGGCCCAAAAGTTACAACCCCAAACGCCGTCCGTAAAATAAAAGTCCAAATTAATTAAAATACAGTCGATTTTGTTCCAGTGTCAACTATGGATGTGGACGCAGTGGTGGGGAGAACAGCATCCCTGCCATGCGATATTGAACCTGACTCCAATGAAGATAGAGTCTACATGGTGCTGTGGTTCAGGCATGCTGGTGGCAAGCCTCTTTATAGGTGAGTATTAGTTTTTACTAATTTATACCCTGTAAAATAGTTTTTTGGTGCTTTTTTTTGGCCTTGTTTTAGTAAAATGGTCACCACTGTGTTCTATTTAGTCAAAACGTAATGATATGAAATCTTAAGCGTTACTTAATTAATTCTGCAGAAATACAGTAATCAGCATCGAACGAATACTTGGAAGTATCGAGCTAAAATTGAACAGACACTGGTGCCGATTCTGTTGTAAATCGCACTAAACTAATTTTAGTCACATCACATCTCTTTCTAACGAACATTATTGAAAAGGATAGAATATATTTTAAGTTGTCAAACTTATTTTGCGTGTATTTAGGCGTAACCGCGATAGATGGCGACTAAAATTATATTGAAAACAAGCATTGGACTAATTTGACAGGACTAAATTTCGTCTGCTTACGGGTAAAACGTGATAAGTGCAGTTAGTGTCATTTCGAGTAAATGACTTTTCAAAGTTTATGTTTTAATTTGATCTATTTCAAACTCATTAATTAAAAACCTGTTAAAGCGAAATGTTGCATTAACTAACCTTCTTTTAATATTTACTCTTATATAATATTTGGTATTAGTAAAAACTGTATAAAATTAAATTAGATCGAAAGCGGACTGCATTTATGATGTTTTACCTGTACTTAACAAAAGTGATATATCTTCTGAATTCAATGATTTCATAAGCTAATTTCAGTTTTATGTAATGGCTTATTATATTTTACACCAATTACTTGATTGGAAAGTTGTTTTTGGACAAAATTCGCTGAAATAATGATATTTTTGATACATTTAACCTGTTTTACCTGTAGAGTTTAGTGTAATTATGTCACTTATTAGGTGCTAACTTCATACAAAAATGATCAATTAAATAAAAATAAATTATTTTTTACGAGGCAAGCACGACTGGCAAAAAATCCCTTCAGCAGCTTTGGCAAGAGACCAGTCAGCTCGACTCGAGAGGGAAAGCTTGTTACTGAACCTCGAGGTAGCTTTTTTAGCGTTATGCATAAGAGATGTTTGGGTCCTGATTAGATCGCACAGTTGCTTGGCTGGTGACCTTCTAGTATATCTGACACACCGTTGGTCACTCGCCATCGAGAGTTAAGGTAAGGCAGTGAGCCTAAATGTGGCGAAGGCGTTCAATCGGGACTGGCAATAGCGTCTTTTAACAAAGTAACCAGCGTACGGGCTTCCCGAGGGGCTATACAAATGTGTCGCTAGTTTTTTGTCCAGCAGATGCATTAAAGCCGTCGTTGACGGTTGTTGCTCCAATAGCATGGTCATAAATTCCAGCGTTCCACAAGGCTCTGTGCTGTCCCTGACGCTGCTCCTGCTGCATATCAATGATTTGCTGTGTATTGACGGCATTCAATACGGACTCTATGCGGATGACAGTACTGGGGACGCTCATTACTCGGGCTGTGCTAATATCCCTCATACCGTGGTGGTGGAAAGCCGCGAACTTCTTTTGTCTGAAATCGAGAGTACACTAACCGTGTGTGTAAGTGTCTCCGATTGAGGTCGACTAAACCTAGTCCATATCAACCCCACAAGCCTGCGCGTTCACCGCTAAGAAAACCCTACTTACTGTGGCTTCACAATTCCAGAACACTTCTTTGAACATCGGTAAGAGCATTGGAAAGATAAGGTCAAGCTGGCATCTAAAAAGCTCGGTGTGCTCAATAGAGCGAGGCTGTGTGAAGTACAGCCTCGATCTATTGAGCACCACAGCAAATGGTGTTTTCTTAGCGGTGAATCGAGGCATAGACTGCAACTATATAAGTCGCAAGTCCAGCTCCATAAGGAGTACTACTACCATGTGTGAGCAGGGGCACCTAAATACCAGCTTGTGCTTTTTGACTCGGTTCAACGGTGAGCCATTCGAATTGTCTACCCCGAGATCCCGAGCTCACAAGTAGCTTAGAACCGCTAAGTCTAAGGAGAGACTTTGCCTCCTTGCGTGTGTTCTTCCGCCTGTACAACGGACAGTGTTCTGAAGAATTGTTTGACCTGATGCCCACGGCTACCTTTTACCATCGTCGAGGAGTCCATCCTCATCCTCATATATTGGAACCAAAATGGTTTCGTACTGTGCAGTTTCAAAGATGCTTCCTACTACGGACACAGGCTGTGGAATGAGCTCCCCGGCATGGTGTTCCCAGAGGAGTATAGCATGGGGTTCTTCAACAAGGGTTTGATGAGTCTTTTACCTTAGAAGTATAAAAAAGCAGCCATTTTGATCATAATAATTATAAAAAGATCACAGTTGAAACATTTTATCCAAGTGTGGCTGTACCGTATAAGCTTCTGCCATTGACGAATAGAGTTACATAGTATACTTTGTTTTTTTTTCATTACCACCCTTGGGACGTAAAATATCATTTAAATTCCGCACCTTAGATACTTTTAGGCCTACTTTTAGATTATGAGAGGATGCACAATTTATTTCTACGCGGTGCACTTGCGCTCGGAATGTGACAACTACGATCAATCGCTCTCGTTCGTACTGGTAAAAAAGTATAAATGACATTTATTTCGTTTTTGTTGTAGAGACATTAGCAAACCAAGTTGAATTATTTCACTAGTAAAATAGAATAAATGCGTTTATGACATATTCTCAGAATAATTAATGCCATTTAACTATTTAAAATATATAATGTAAAAAGTTTTAACCGTATTTATTGTTCTTTACCTGTATAAACTGAAAGGAATTTTGCCATAAGATTATTTATTATGTTATACTAGTATCTTTTTTTCAAAATGTGAGTATATATCACTTTTACAAACTCATTATCTCTGCAGCCATTGGACATTGCATTTATTCGGTTTTACCAGTAGATAGCGCGTAAAAAATTACATGTAACTGCATTTTTAACTCGATTTAGTAAAAAAATGCATTTATCATGTTTTACCAGTAAGCAGACGATTTCTTACATCCTTTTCTTATGTTCTTTGTTAGAAAGAGACATAGTGACATTAAAATTAGTTTAGTTGTGAACAACAGAATCAGGGCCAATGTGCAATTACATTAGGGGGTGGCTTTAATTTTATATCGGGCTGT
The DNA here is from genome assembly GCA_951394255.1 of Polyploca ridens. NCBI lineage: Eukaryota > Metazoa > Arthropoda > Insecta > Lepidoptera > Drepanidae > Polyploca > Polyploca ridens. The sequence goes on along the minus strand of OX596264.1, from coordinate 11,797,748 downwards.
CTGATAGTTTCTGATACTGAGTTAAAACATTGACTTTAATAATAAAACTGATTTATTCTGATTACTGAAATGCTGACAATTTTATAGCGTGCTTCCCACACGAAGCCAAGATAGAGTGAGAGAGAGAGTGTTGCCACACGACAACAAACTTATTGTACTGACAAAACACACAGATAATGAAAACTGTCAATTATTGTGACAATTACTGACAACTGAATTATAAGAATAAAGTTTTATAACATAATTAAATCTAACACATGTTAATATTGGATTAACAGACAGGATTTCATAGAAAAATAATTAAATATATTGTGATATAATGAGAAAAAACCGTTATATAGATAGATAGATAGATAACTCTTTATTGTACACCAACAAGTATAGAATAACAATAAATTCTTAATATTAAAAATACTGTACAATGGGCGCTCTTATCGTTAAGAAGCGATTTCTTCCAGACAACCATAGCTACCTATATGTGTGTACCTTTCTATGACTATCTCGCCATGGTGAATAATGATGGTGCAGAAGGTGGTAAGTACACAAAGCCCAGAAAAGATCTGGCGCTCAAGTGCAGCTGTCGGAACTCGATAGGTGCGGTGCGACAGATTTTCAACGTGAGGGTGGTAGCCAGGCGAGTATTATAAAGTACCCTTTAAACATCTCGTCTTAAGTACCCTGGGTTATAAGAATATCTCCTATACAGCATATAATATGACAGTTAAAAGTTTTACTCCTATAATGAATACCTAAATAACTATTAAATAGTTCATTTTTTAATAACCCACCATTTTCTATTCAAACGGAACGTTTATTAAACGATTGCAGCGATCGTTTGCGTATATTAGAGGCGATAGTAATACAATAGTCGTGCGATACAGACAGTATCATGGAGCAAATGTTCTGCAACATGTTGGCAACATTACTCGGATCATTAAGCGTGGGGTAAGATGTAAGCGGTAGCGGGGGTGTTGGAGCGGAGCGAGTGGCGACTAGAACTTTACTATTGCTTGCTTAATTGAAAATAACACACACATGATTTTTTTCACTGTAAATATTGTTACCATTATTTTACATATTTTAGTTACCATTTTTGTGATATTTTATTTTGTCGTAAAGCCTGCGTAAAATATTTTTTCAGGTTCTGGGATGAACCATTTTTGTAAAAAAAAAAAAAAAGTTATTGAGTCTAGTACTGACTGAGTAGCAGCTTAGTCAATCCTTCTCAAGCGTTTGTTGTTTCAAATATTTGCCACACGAGGCTGTCAGTTAGTACCATGGACGAATAGATAGTTAGTACGCGACATTTAGTTATTTATACTTTAGTATAGGTACTGCCATTTACGAGAAAAGCATCGCTTTTTTATAATACTTAGCTAGCAAACAAGCATACGGCTCGCCTGATGGTAAGCGGTTACCGCAGCCTATGGACCAGGGGTGTTACTCGCGCGTTGCCGACCCTGCAGAAATCTCTTCACACCCTTTAGGAAGAACCCCATGCTGTACTCCATTAGGAAAACCACGACGGAGAGCTCATTCTACAATCTGAGCGTCCGCGGAAGGAAGCTTTTTTGAGACCGCACAGTTCGAAATAATTCTGGTTTCAATATGTGAGGATGGACTCCTCGTAGATGGTGAGAGTTGCGCTTGGGCTTACAGAATTTCGCGAATACTGATGCTAAAAAAGAACTACGGAATTTCAGTCAAATACCTAATAACACTTACCTCTTTCCTTCACACCGCTCGTCGCTCATCACTTGCTCTAAATATTACCCCTTCCCTATATTACATAGTGAGGGAACGATGCGAAACATTATTTAGGTTCCGGGACTTAATAACAAGAGGTTGGGCCAGATGACTTGCTCGAATAGTGATGTTATACCCGCGATAAAATTCTCATTATTGTCCAAACTATATTATCGTAGTTTGTAAACTTTTTGGTGATTGGAGAAGGTCAAAGGTTCGGTTCAAATGGGTTTCTTGACTTCTTTTTGGCTGCTTATGAAAGGTGGTACGGAATCCGCCGTTCTGTGAATTTAACTGTAGTAGTAAATATACAGGTCGTTGTTTTGGTCAGCGACGAGCGACACAGGGTCGATAATACAAATGATACTGGTGCTAAAAAAAATATAAAATAAATACTTTATTTTTTTTAATAATAAAAATAAAAAAATAAAAAATTTGAAAATCATGTAGTAAGCTAAAATGTAGACAAAATACTCAACGGGAGTACGAGGGAGTAAAGGGGTGGGGCGATGGCGGCTTGTGCCTAGCTCTAGTCTGTGCACGTGCCTAGAAACCATACTTTGCGGTAATTTTATTTCAAATTGAATAAGGTATTTCTCAACATATTTACAGTATTTAATGGAATTAAAAGTGAGAGGGAAAGTGTGGGAAAGTGAGAAGAAGAAAATAGACGCTCTCGAAATGTGGTGCTGGAGAAGAATGCTGGGTATATCTTGGACAGAATTCCGTACAAATAAGTCCATACTCCAGGAGCTCGGTATTAAACAGCGTCTATCCTCCGTAGTGCAGTCTCGCATCCTTACTTTCTTTGGTCACGTGTCGCGGCGCGGAGATATTTCCATAGAGCGATTGGTGGTGCAGGGTAAAGTAGAAGGCACCAGAGCACGTGGAAGATCACCCATGCGATGGACCGACCAAATTAAGGCAGCAATAGGCGGTCCCATCAACGACTGCACCAGAAGGGCAGCGGTTAGGGACGAATGGCGGCGTGTTGTGAAGCGCGCCACAAATCACACGTCGTGACGACCACGACCACTCTGTCAAGAGTGACACGCATGAGAAGAAGAAGAATGGAATTAAGTCCATTTTTGGGGAATATATATTTTGTACTACCGCTCCTGAGTAGCTTGTCGCCCACCAAAACAACACCCTGTAGTATTATCGAGGGAAATTATCCTAGATCAGCTACCGTCTAACGGTTGACCGATATTCCCAAAGGATCTTAGCTTTTTCCGGGACATGAGTTATTATATGCTTTATTCCATAGATTTAGGATATGGTTTATCGGAATCCATTTTTCTCACGAAGTTTTCCATCAGCAAGATTGAAGTCTAGCGACCTACATAACGAAGTTCGGAAGATCTTCCCCTTTAAATGGAGGTGTTATCCACCTCGCACCATAGAAGTATTCAACCACGCTATAGATACATGTTTCATGAACAAATCTGGATGGAAGGCAGCAAACTCTTCAAAGGCTTGGAGATACAATCTACAATCGCTTTTTGTTAAATATAGTTTTCGGGCGACCACGGGGTTCATTCTTCAGATCAAAATTTTCAGAACGGAAGCGTTGAAACTAATAACGTGCCGTGGCTTCATTTGTAGGCTTCGCCCCGTGCGGAATTGATGTTGCGTGCCGTTTGCCCCGCATTCAATAATAGCTCGTATTTTTAACGCTGGCAAAAAATATGTATGCAAACAAAACACCAAAATAGAATTCCATGTTTTAAAAGTAAAAATCATTCTGAATGTTTGAAAATTGCATGTAACTACTACGTAGGAGAATTCCTAGCTAAACCATTGAGTAATTCATTTGAAAAATTCAGTAGGTACTATGAAACGGAACTTCATAGGTAAAGACCAATTAAATTAAATGAACGTTTTCCGTGCTAATTATTTGCACATAGGTTTAACATAGGTTCATGTTGTGATAAAGACCAATTAGTCATACCAATTAGACAACACATAAACAGCTGTGTTTAAACCTAACTTATGATTTTCCTGCATTCTAGGAACTTTCTTCGCTACGTTCTCAGTATTAAATTAAAATTCTATATTTTTGCACAAATAGCAACATTCCATGTATTTTATACTAGCTGTATCCCTGGGCTTCACCCGCGTTTTCGGTGTAAAAAGTAGCCTATGTCTTTCTCCATATCATAGTCCATCTACGCGCCTATCATCGCAATTGGTTCAGAGGATGTGAGCCGTGAAGAAGTAACAAAAATAATTTACATAATAATGGGTAATTTAGTCCCTGGGAGATAAAAAGTATTTTAATTTATGTACATGTAGCGACATCTATCAGTGCAACTGAGATAGTTAACACACAGAAAGATAGATGGCGCCACAACATCCTGCATCGCGCTGACGAAGATAATTCCACAATCTGCATATATGTATACAACTGTCCAAAATGAACAGTTCGATCCCTAGGCACGATGACCAAGCCTGGCGGAAAATCTACCCTTTTAAATGGTGTCATCCACCTTGCATCAAAAGTAGATGTTAGCTTTAGTACCCTTTCATAATAATCTATTCACACTTTCTGGACAGTTTGTATGAAAACTGTGGACTGCGTAATATGACACAGTACTAAAGTATTCAGCTACTGCCGACGCCTACGTATATTTTGTTATTTTTTTAGTATCATAAATATTCAGCCTGGCAGCTACAGGATGGCATGGCAAAGGACTTTTTAAGCTGTTTTTTAGATCTTGTTTTAATTACAGTAGCACTCGTATTTTGTTGACATGCTTGCCGAATCCTAGTTACAATGTCAATGAAACTGGTTTTTAGAGTTCAAAAAACCTTTATAACAGGGCTTCCCAAACTGTGCGTCGCGATGCCATGGGGCGCCGCGGTATTATCCCAGGGGCATTGTGAGGCGATCTAAATAGGTTGGCTGTCTGTGTCGATGCGACCGATTCGAGGGAGGCGCCATGCGCATTGTGATGCGGCGGGAGCAGGAGGCCAGTGCCTTTTCTTTTTCAAAAATTTAGATGCTGTTTGGAGTTTTTTGGCAAATTGTTATGAGGTAAGAACTATAACTAGTAGGTGTATGGCGTCGCAAAAATATGGCAACTTCCCAAGGGCGTCACGGTTAAAATAAGTTTGGGAAGCCCTGCTTTATTACACATAATTGCCTGTTAATTTGATATTAGAACAGTTTTTGTATAGACTTGTCAGAAGATCACCAACCCACGGGTTTCGGCTAATTAACTTTAAAGCCGGCTTTAAATAATACCACATAAATTTCATCTTGAGATATAATATTTTATCGCTTGTCATGCATTTTTGTATATTACATCCCAAACTATAAATATTTTTTTGACACATTGTATGACGAGCGATAAAATATTGTATCTCAAGATGTGTGAAGTAATATACATTATATTATATCCCATAGTGAAAAGCCGGCTTCACCCGCTATCGCTATTTAACCTCTTTAGGGGATTAATTTTGAAAAATGACTCCAAGTCAAATGTAAAGCCATTTCAATTTAGGCACTTATGAAGGTCGACGCTGCTGAAGTTACCTTAATTTCTAACCCCTGCGGTTTGGGCTATATGTACGTTGATAGAGCAGTCAGTCAGTCAACAAATCGTACGAGGTTTATATAGCGAGCAAATGAAAAAGCGGTTCTAAATATGTTTGCATGGTTTAGTTCGGGCCCCGGCACTGAGCGACATGCCGCGAGGCGCCCTCGCCTCGTTCGTTACCGACACAAGTAATGAACCATCATTTAAACCGATTATCGATACTCGCACCCGTTTGCTGTTCGTCCATTCGGTTGACAATCTACCGATTCATTACCTTTTGCAACTCATGTCATTTACCTACTCTTATGGGAGCTTTCCGCCCTGCAATTCCACTCCTATCCTATTTTATGTACTTAGGTGTTTTTAGTTTTATTTTTGATTGAAAGTAGCGTAAATAGTTCAGTGACTGAAAAGTTGAGAGGGAACCGCTTATCATGGTATGGACATGTTATGAGGAGAAATGAAAGCCACGTCACTAAAAAAGTTATGATGAAAGTGGATGGATATACGGGAAGAGGAAGACCAAAAAAGAGATGGATGGATTGTGTGAAAGTTGACATGGGTAAGAAAGGAGTGGATGCTAGTATGACGGATAGAAGAGACGAATGGAAGAAGCGTACATAATGCGCCGACCCCAAATGATTGGGGCAGGGCAGGCAGATGATGAGGTGCTTTTTGATTAATCTTCAATGATTATCGATTGATAAAATTTTCATGTTACTAGACTACGTTTTGAGCAGTGCGTTTGTACGTTTGTCACCACTCAATATGACGGGTCCTAACCATCGAAGATATAGATTGCTTATCTTTTTTTCTTGACTAGCGAGAGCAGGTTACTTTGGTGCAAGCATGCTCCACCTTATGCTTCGTCATCGTCTTTTATGGATTAGTCAGTCACCAAATGGCTTTCGTTTCGCGACTGACCCATTTAACATTTAAAAGAAACCATGCGAATGTGGTCAAGACAGGCAGGGCATAATAGGTTCTCCCTTTCAAAATCTGAACTACCTCGACTGGGAAGGGGTGCAGTGAGTAAGCTTGCTGGAGCTCCATTAGGGGGCACTATGCTGGCAGTGGCAGCGGCAGTCAAGCGCTCGTAGTGTAGCATGATTAGCCGTTCTTAATCGATCGGCAAAGTTAAGCTACCACCGTCGTGGTCGGTACCTGGATGGGTGACCGCCTAGTGGTATTTCAAATCGAGCGTTTTCGTGCTTCGGAAGGCACGTAAAGCCGTTAGTCCCGGTCATCACTTAATTGTGATAGTCGTTAAGCTAGTTGGATGCCTCCTAGATGGCTTGAAAAACTCCAACAGTAGGTTGACTAGCCTACCTCCACCGATCCGCAGTGGGCTTGCGGGGTAGAGTATTGTCCATTCCCTTTCACCCTCATTCGTGAAAGGAGGCCTGTGCTCAGCAGTGGGCCATTATAGGCTGATGATGATGATGATGATGCTGGCAGTGTGCGGAGATCAGGGGCTTATACCTATATATTACACTGGTGCTTTGTACCTCTTTAGGGGTTTTTTGTGTGTGAAGAGTTTTTAGGGCTGTGTTGTAAACGTCTATAGATATCAATATACCATCAGGCGGGTTGTACGTATGTTTGTCTTAGTAGTATAAAAAAAAACACAATCAACATAAAAAAAACAAAAGGCAGCCCAGCATCAAAACTGAATAATGATATTACGCGCGGTCAGCGTCCACGTTCGGCATGAATAAATTGTGGACATGAACGATAACTCACGTCGTGTCGTGTCGTGTCCGGCTCGTTAGCGGCGCGTGACGAGCTCTCGTCTAAACCGATTACCGTATCGACAGCGTTCCAATTGTCAACCTTTAATAATGTTGCTCGCATAGTGACATTTATAAATCACTAATTTATTTATCACAGCTTTCGTTCCACGCTTTCATGAAGCGAGCGATCGGCTTTCCTAGCATTAAAAGTAATAGGAGAATGATTTTGTATTGAGTTGGAAAGTTTTATAGATACACTCACGGTTATCTGTGCCTGTAGACAAGATGACAATCCTCATCGTTAGTAAACGATCAACCTTCGTATGGCATTGACATTTCAAGTCGAAATATCACGTGATTTTAAACAATCTCTTATGTCAAACAAAGGTTGATCGTTTACTAACGATGAGGATTGTCGATAACCATTTTGTCTAGGGGGGCTGATCCCAAATTAGACAGAGGTTGTAATAGAAATCAGTGACTGATGATATACTTACAAATGTCTGTTCTGGGTGGGAATCGAACCCATGATCGTCAACGTGACAGGTAGAACTTACTAACTATGCCAACCAGCTCGTCTTAGCTACCAATATGAATATTTTGATTTGAGTATAACACCGAAGTCGTCCAATAAATATCATCTGAATTATACATTTTATAGAGTAGATAATATTAATGTTTTTTTTAGAGCAGCTCTCCAGGTTTATTTTACTGTTTATAGGCCTGTTTGACCGCAATCTCACTATAGTAAGTGATGATGTTGACGAAGATTCTAAGCACACAAAGTCTAGAAGGAAGTCAGTCTGGCTCTCAAGAGCAGCTGTCGGAACACACCGATACGTGATATATGACAGTAGATTTTTATAGGTGATGGTAGACACTTATAGGTGACGGTAAAGACTTATAGGTGATGGTAGACACTTATAGGTGATGGTAGACACTTATAGGTGACGGTAGACACTTATAGGTGACGGTAGACACTTATAGGTGATGGTAGACACTTATAGGTGATGTTAGACACTTATAGGTGATGGTAGACACCACCTTCTCTATTAACAGCAATACCAGAAGGCTAATGTGTTGCCGATGTTTAAAACGAAGGCAACTGGCTCTGAACTGCTGGAACTTATTGGTAGTTGCTCACCCTAATAAACATTCAATGACAATGGAATTCAGTACATCCATTTTCATCGTACTGTAGTTTTTGGCAAAAGCAAAAGCAGCGAACCGAATCTAGCAAAAGGTTTTAAAAGCGTACAAAACGTAGCAGCAGTTTTTACTCGTTTACTCATAGTTGTTTTCAATCAAAACTCAGTTCATTGATTCAAACGTGAATGCTCTGGAAACTGAAAAATATCACAGGGCCAGTCTTCAATTATCCTTGTAAAAACTCCACCATATTTACTTTGTTTTCTACCTGACACACTGTTTTACGTGATGTATTTCGGAAAAGATTCAACTGACAATTAGTTCTGAGGTATGCCTGCTTACCTACTACTTACTTCAGAGTAAAACTGAGTCATAATGGCCCTGATTCTGTTGTTTACAACTAAACTCACTATGTCTCTTTCGAACAAAGAACATAAGAAAAGGATGTAAGAAATTTGGTCCTGTCAAATTAGTCCAATGCTTGTTTCAATATAAATTTAGTCGCCATATATCGCGGTTACGTCTAAATACACAAAATAAGACGACAAAGATTAATTTGACAGCTTTAAATATGTTCTATCCTTTTTCAATAATGTTCTTAAGAAAGAGATGAGATGTGACTAACCGTTACCACAGACGTTCCCTAGTCTAGGCTATAATAAATAATATTTTTTTAAATATAAAAACTCCATCTACTGTTCTCTAAATAATTCCCAGCAAACTTTTTATTCGACTGTTTCATAATTCAAAGATTCATTCAAGTGTCGACCGTATCTCCAGTGAAACGACAGTTGTTTTACAGCATTTCAAGTTTGAACGACTTGAAGAGGAATCGGAGCGGGATTGTGTCGCAGTGTAGCCAGCACTGTGAAGAAATAAATCAGTAAATGAGTAGAATTTGTATTATTCCAACGCAGTAAATATGATATTATGTCTTCTCCTATATTATAATCTTATATATTTCCTGTATTGTTATGAAATAGAAAACATTATCTATTTTACGAAAAATTACAAATCCATTTCAATAATAATAATACTTTATTTCATAAGACTTATGCACATTACAATTGTGCATAAGCTTGTCTTGTCTTGTCTTGTCGTGGTGTTGTGTCTTAAGCTTAAGTCTAGTAAATATTTTTTTTTTTGTTTCTTTCGTTGAAAATTCTTCGCTTTTCGGAGAGTGTACTATTGTTTTTCAATATATATAATAGATACTAGTTTTGTTCTAGTACTGTTCCCCGCGGTTTCGCCCGCGTTCTCGGGATAAAAAGTAGTCTTTGTCTTTCTCAATACCATAGGCTACCTGCATGCCAAATTTCATGATTATCTGTTGAGTAGTTGAGGCGTGAAGGAGTAACAAACAAACTCACTTTCACATTTATAATATTAGTTAGGATTATTGCATTTACGTATACTATGTTTTTTTTATTGAGGTACGAGACTTATCTTAAAAAGTAGATTTTCATATATTGTAGTTGGCAGCACTGGCTCTTATTCAAATGCCCCAATAAACTGAACTTATGTTGACAATGCTCGTGGCATGCGTATTCCGAATATCGTGAACCAAGTTTTTAAGATGCGGTGGAAATATCCTTGAGAATATAATATTGTAAGGCGTTTGTACGTTTGTATGTAGAGCGTTGTAGAATAAAGCATAGAATTGTGTTGTTTTTTCCATTGTAGTGAATTAATAATATACTATGATATTCCAAATTCAAATTCCCAGATGTTTTTTTTATACGACGAATTCTGTAAATAAGCATACGGCCCGCCTGATGGTAAGCGGTTACCGTAGCCATATGGACCCTTCCCCCATCCCCACCTAAACTAGTAGAGATATAAATACTAAAGGTTTGTTTTATGTCTTCAGGATTCCAAATGAATTTATGCCAAAAAAAAATCAAAATACATAACCAGTCAGTAACGCAAAAAAATTAACCACATATTGGAAACAATATGACAAAATAAAATGAACAAAAATCTAATATAGTTTTGACAAAAATCAATATACCCCAGAACCATCTAAAATGCACATCCAATACATTTCTCCCATAAACCAAAGAGTGATATTGCCAGATATCACTTTTACGTAAAATATCAAAAATAGTTGACGTGGTGATATAGTCCTCGTATCTTTGTCATGGTGAAATATACTTAATTATGTAGGAGATAGGGTACACAGTTGCGTGTGGCAGGAGGTAGGGGATATTGAAATTTCATCGAACCAACAAGCATACGCAAGTGACATGACGCTGTTACGGCTCGTTACCTACAATGTTACGTTTGGTGTAAATTTGAAACGTTAGCGTAAATCTTTGCCATCTTGGATTGAATTACTGGCGTAAAATTACGTTAAAAATTGCTAGAATTAAAACTAATGTTACTTTAGTATCTATCTGACGTAGTCAGACCTCAATTATTACTTTATTTTCATTCAAAAAGGTACGTCAACAGCAAAAAAAAAAAACAATTACAACGTAATTTAGTGTGTGTGTCAACAGTCTGATATGTGTGCCAAGTACAGATGTAAACACATAGTATTGACAACTTGACAACATTAAAAAAAAACGTTAATTAAGTGTAATGATGATTCGTTATCTCTATACTTTTCCTGTCCCTTACTATAGCTATTCAATAAACAAAGATTAATACATAATTTTATCTGTCATTAAATTCTTATTGACGTCTGACAGCGGCATAAGGCAGTGTCTGCTATTCCGCTACCTGCAATGTGACGTTAGTCTATTTGCGTTGGAAACTATGAAACAAAACTGAATATTCAGGTTAAAGTCAAAGTCAAAGTCAAATTTATGGAGTTCAGGTCATTAAAAAGATCGAAGTTACTGAAATTACCACTGGTTTGGAAGACAACAGAGCAAAAAAACAGTAAAACAATTACAAACAAAGAATCTAAAATCTAAACTAATGAGAGCCATTGATACTAAGATAAAAAAAAATGTAAATTCTAAGTTAAAAATAAAATTAACTAAGCATTTGCATTTTAATGTATTAATAAAAAAGCACCTAGCACAATTAAAAACAACAAGTTTTATGCACTACATTTTACAGAAACTAGTGTTTCCAAAGAACTCTCGACTGAAATAGTTCTCACTTCAGTTTTATCACTTTGCAACTCAATAAATACGATAAATTGAACGTTAACTGTCAGTAACTAGTGAAATTGAACTTTTTCAGATACTTTTATTACGAGTTTTTAGGGTTACGTATCGACGAAATGAAATAACGAAGGCATTGGAAAATAGTTTTGCATTCAGTGCTGTGACATAATATAAGGTCTCATTTTTTAAAGAGAGGTAAAATTATATACTAAGGTTTTTCTAGACCATAGCACGGAAAAGAAATATGAAAAGCTCTATTACACTTTGCGAGAGAGAAAGGAAACCATAGCACGGTGGTAGGGTACTTTGTAGTACCCGTCTGGCTGGCCACCACCCTCAAGTTGAAAATCTTTCGCCAAGCATCTTTCGGTGTGTCCCGATAGCTGCACTTGAGAGCCAGTTCCTTCTAGGCTTTGTGTGTGCACCACCTTCGGCCGCATCATCACTTACCATTGTGAGATTGCGGAAAAAAGAGACACATACACAATTTTGACGCGAGTCAATAATTTTTCGAGTATCAACCATATCAACCCGAGTACTTATGAATGATTTCGTATTTTACACGCATATGTGTGTCGTGTGTAGATCCGAGAGCGCGGTGTGGCGCGGTAGTGCGTATTTACAAGCGCTTACGAACAAGTGAGTTCTTGGGCTGTATGATTAAAAATTGACTACTTTTGGTCTATTGGCGTTCGTCTACGTGTAGTTGTTTATATTAAGTAGGATATAAGTTAAATCCAAGCGTCACAGCCCATCTCTCGTGATCTGTGATACCGACATAATTATTACAAAAAAAAAAAAAACATGAACACCAGTATCACAAATTAAATAAGTTTAACAATTTAAACTCGCCTCCAAACTACGAATCTATTCCAAGTAGACGGTAAATAATATACATGAAACGTCGACACATTCCCGCACGTCATTGGCACGCGGCAAACTAGGGTTGGTAACTTTGGCATATCGATATAGATCTGCAATTACTAGACGTGTGTCAAGCCACGAGCGTTGTGCCGACACGGCTCGTTACTCTCGCTCTTCGAGTGGCGTGTGGTACAATTTATGCGCGTACAGCGGGATATTATAAGCTAGCTTTATTTAATTGGATTGTCGAAATCTACAGCGATGCAAAATCGTAGGATACGTTATAATACCCGTTCTAAGCACTTACTTGCGGGATCCAGAAGCTAAATTAGAGAGCTAATTATGTTCCGCCGACAAATACGAAACAACTGCAAAGTTTGCATGTCACTAAAGTTTAGTAGCTAAACTATAATACTCACTATAATAACTCAGGTAAAATATAATATCGTAGGGCCTGTCCCGCTATGACGAAAAAAATAAATGGTCACGTTAAGTAGGAACTACGAGGAACTGCCGACCCTATAGAAATCTCTTTACACCTTCTTAAAGTACGCCATACAATTTTGTCTATGCAAGATTTTATAGAGGTCAGTTTGTTTGGGCAACGAAAGTAGACCAAACTTCTCTTTGCAACGTAATCATTATCCGACAGTTGTGTGTGTCAGGTATGAAACCATGCAGATTATTAGATGAGCTTTGACGATCGACAGGTGACCCTTTTGGCCCTTTGTTGGTGTTAAATATTACCAGTCCCTTAAGCCGACCTACTCAACCTGATTGTTTATTCAAGGGTTTGTTTGTACATTACTTTTCCTCTTACGACCTTAGCGTTAAGAAGCATGCATATATTAAGCATTTATTTATTTACTAGCTGTCTCCGCGGCTTCATCCGCGTTCTCGATATAAAAAAGTTGCCTCGGGGATAATGTACCTTCCTATTAGTGAAAGAATTTTTCGAATCCGACTGGTAGTTCCAGAGATTAGCCCGTAGATTAGCAGACCAACAAAAAAAACTCTTTCGCTTTTCGATTAGACGGTATAGGTATTAATTAAGCCGGACAAATGGGAGTACACCGAAAGGCTTTAAGATACTATACAAACTTAATGCTTCTGCTGATGTAAGTTTATAATTATATATTTTAAGTGATGCAAATAAAAAAAAATCGGGCGATTTACTTTAAGTGTGCTGGATGATCTTACTTTTTGAAAATTTTCATGATTCTAGATCAACGGAAAGTATGGTTTGATAAGTTTGAGAGAATCAAAATATGTTGCGTAAATAGGCTCGATAACAAAAAAAACTATTTAGTCGGTTTTAACAAAAAATATTAGACACGTATATTTTCTTTTGTAAATTAAAAAAAAAATACGAAGATATCGTGTGTTGAAGTTCCGCGTGACGTCACGTTAGAGTACACTTTTTACTCTAAAGTGACGTCCGGAACTTTGACTCGCTTTATTTTTTGACAATTTTAAATGATTTGGTAAAGAAAAAACGTGTCGTGATAATCTAGCTGACGGAATAATCATCCCAATTGTCTATAGATTTCGTTTTTAAGTCCGCAAAAAAGAAAGCTTCTATCGCTTAAACGTGTCACTTAGACCTCCAAGTTTCACTTCAATTTATCCTTATTATAAAACTAGAGTTAGCTTACGATTGCATCCGCGTTTAATCTTGCTTATGGAAGGTGCCTGAACAAAGGAACTACGAATATTTCATACCCGTTTCATTTATATCCTAAGCTGTATATTTTACTATCTTCCTTTAATAATTTAAGCTTTACAGGTTGCTTATTAATGTTTAAATATGCATTTCACACGGAAAATTATATTATGGATCCGGTTGGGCACTGCAAACTTTTTGAGCGAGGATGAAATGTTATAAATTAATAAATACTATGTAAAAGACAAAAGTATTATTTGGTGTGTCAAATTGTTGCAATGTCAATTGTAATTTATCTACTCGTTTATTGTATAATTTCTTTTTTTTTGTAAGGTTATGTCGAACAAATTTTCATTTAAACTAACCCCCTTATTCATAATCGCATTTAACTAATTCAGTGTAATAGTGTGCCCCGTCTCACTCTTTCGATCACCAAATGTCACCTGTCAGATAAAGACTTCGGAATTTTAGCTAATCAACGTTTGATAACTTTATTATGAATAAGGGGGTAAGTTTTCAGTAAAATGTGTCTTATTTTAAATAACTAAATAAATGTATCTTTAGATTAGGAATTTAATTTAGTACTTAAAATGAAGAGCAAGATCCACAAAATATCACAATATTATTATGAATAGGTGAAGATTCTTTCACTTATAAGAAGCTACATTATCCTCTAAAGTATACTGGCAACACGGGTAAAACCACAGGTTACAACTAGTATGTGATAAAAATACAAACATCTTATATTTATGACGTTGAATGACGTCACGTCATTAGTAGCATTGCTGGCTACAAATTTGGAATATTTCGATATTATTGCAATTACTAGACGTGTGTCAAGGCACGAGCGTTGTGCCGGCACGGCTCGTTACCCTCGCTCGTCGGGTGGCGTGTGGTGTAATTTAGAAGCAGAGAGACGATAATTATATTATTTTCGTCTAATATTTAAATTCAGTGTTTCTAAAGTTTCCGAGTGGCACGTAATGTATGTAATTATTTTTTGATTTAGAGAAATGGTTGAGTAGATGCAGTAGGTAAATTATGGCACATTTTTTTATATAAAAAATCTTAGGTCATATCGTGTCCATAAAATCTTTAAACAATGCACTATTTTTAATATTATTTTTGGCTTCAGCTTGCCTGATGTAATCTTTAATAATTATCGAATTTTAGTACAGATTTGTAGTAGTAGTAGTATGTATATTATTTAGGCAATGGGTTCCAATTGCCCGATCTATCGAATCCATTTTGCAGTTGGAAATTCTATGAAATTCTATTGTTTTTTTATATACCACTAAGGTGGCCATTAAGCATACTGAACACCTGATGGTAAGCAGTTACCGTAGCCTATGGACGCTTGCAACACCAGGGGTATCACTCGCGCGTTGCCGACCCTAAAGAAATCTCTTCACACCCTTTTTGAATAACCCCATGCTGTACTCCATTTTGAAAACCACGGCGGGGAGCTCATTCCACAATCTGAGCGTCCGCGGAAGAAAGCCTCTGAGCCCGAACAGTTTGAAACAATTCTGGTTTCAATGTGTGAGGATAGACTTCCCGTCGATGGCGAGAGTTGCGATGGTGGAAGGTAACCGTGGGCATCAATACGAACAATTCTTTAGAACACTCCCTGTTTTACGAGCGGTAGAACACATACAAGGAGGCAAAGTCTCTCCTCAGACTGAGGGGCTCTAAACCGCTTGTGAGCTCGTTTGTATTTTTACAAGCTTTTTTTTTATTTTTAACTTGCAAAGTATGTATGTTTGTTCGGGTGGAATCTTGCAGGTCGAATTTCACCCACTTCCAGTGGTCGGATTGACTTGATATTTGGTATACATTAGTATATTGGATGACAATGCAAGTTACAGTCAACAAAAAGTACAGTCACTCAAAAAAGCTTGTATAAAAAATGACATTTTTAAGAAAGAACTTATTCAGAATTAAATTCAATAAAATCCACTACTGTATTTATTCGAGTGTAGAAAATATAATTATTTTCAACATGTCCCATATATAACAATATCTCGGCTAGGTAATCACTATTTTCTGCGTAATACGAATGCGTATTAAAATTAAGTAAAATAACTGATTAAGTGCGAACTGAAATCGCGTCTTCGATTGAGACACAGACTGCGTTACATGTTCAAAATTCAACTTGTTTCGTTCAGAAGCTATGACATTTACGAAAGACGACACAAAAGTGATCCTATAAGGATTCCCTTTTCGTCAGATATACACGGAACCCTAAAAGAAGGTATAAGCCGATCGCTTCCGCGCCGTCGCTTGCACACGCTCCGGGAAGTACTTGTATGTGCATTTAATTCACTCTGCTTTGATCACTCTGTGCGTGAAAGGATTCCAGAAACAAAACGGAGTGTGTACTAAGTTTTACAATTAATAAGAACATGTACAGTCGCGAACTTAAAAATATTTGTAACATTTAAAACTCAATTCCATCTTATACCGCGCGCAATAAGGTGTAATATGTCATATTACACCTTACCTACTTCAAAAATATTACATTTTAAAATTGTGAAATGTTTAAATACAATCCACGTCTATCAATAGTCATTTAATTTTCGGTCAACCTTATGAAACAGAAATGTGCAAGCGATTATAGACCGTAGGGTGGTGAACGATTTTAGTCCGCAACTGTACATGTTCTAAGTAGTGTTTTATAAGTCTATCTCACTCTACTAATATAATAAATGTGAGTGTGTTTTGTTTCTTTGTTTCTTACCTCTTGATGCCTCAACCAATTGTAGTGATTTTTTATATTCTATAGAGATAACTATTTTATGGACGGTCATGGTTGGATACACTGGGCACTAATGAGATATACTATTCAAGCGTGTCAGGGGGCGGCACCGTTTAACCAACAGATGACATATAATGTATTGTCTTATCATTTAGTACTGTTGATACATAGTGCTATAGAGTCGATATTACGGTGCGTCTTTACTACGAATTCATTCGTTGCTCACGATGTCAAGTGTGGACGTTACAACTACCACGATGCGAATCCCTGTGTTCGTAAAAATACTGAAAATCTGGCGCAGCGCAGTCGAGCGCGAGCCTAACGCTCGTTCGAGACTCGCATGTCCGTCCACGCTACGCGAACAACGAACGAATCCTATTCGTTATCTGGTTTTCATAGTACAAGCTCTGCTTAGTTTGGGATCAGATGACCGTGTGTGAGGAATGTCCCAGGATATTTATTATTTATTTATTAATTCCCATACCGGTGATATCTCACTGCATAAATAATATCATAAGTTGTATTAAGATTTTGAATATTCTAAATTATTAACTGTGGAAATCTTTTATTGGCTGTACTTGCGACTATGTCTGTATTGTTATTTCTTTTTGATATCGCTGTTGTTTTCACGAAGATTAAATAAATAAATGTCTTTAACTATGAGGAATGTCCAGGATATTATTATAAAGTTTTTCCGGGATAAAAACCTTATTTTATTCTTAAAATTAAAGAGCTGTGTATACAGGCTTTTATAAATACGATGCTCTATTTTAAGCGTTAAGAGCACTCAATTCGTCATACTTTTCATACAAAACCTCTGTACTTATTATGGCGTTGCTAAACATTTTTCGTTAGATGTTTTGAACAAATTATCTAGGCGAAATAAAAAAAAAGTGTGAAACAAAGCCTCCGAAAAACGAGTTTTTGCTAAAATTTTACCTGAACTTTGGCCATATCTAATGTACCTTAAATTTTAAAAGTAAAGAAAACATTTAGATACCAGGTGGTGGGTTTTTGCGTGCAAATATCAATATGGAAAACGAGGAGCCTCCTAGGATAAAGGTAAGGACTTACCAGGAACTCCTATGGCAATCCACTGCACACAGCAACTATCACCACTATCTCACATCAAAATCACAAGTCACTGAGTTTCACTGAGTTCAATTTACAAATCAACGCCTCCCGGTCGGCAGCGGTTTTCGTACTGTTTATTTATAAATCACAAATTTAGATGTTTCCCTGACGGTAGCGGATCTCGTACTGCCTTTTTGCGGCGTTGCGGGGCGCGCGTCTTACGTTTTGTGATGCGTCGCCGAAGTATGTAGAATATTCCCGACAGTGTTGCCAGATGAACGGCTCACGTTCCCCCCATATCGTACCTGAAATCCCCCCAAAAATCAGGGTTTCAAGAAAAAAACCCCCATTATGAGAATTCTTTTTTTAATTAATAAAAATTTTAGCAATGGCTTCCATTACTAAATCAGCACACTCTTCGCCTGCAGTTCCATAATTTTTTTCGGAGCTGAATCTGCTGATCATCTTGAGAGTTGGTTTAAAATTGAGGCATCCTTCCGTCAAGGAATATCTTATCCTCAAAATAGATTTTGCAAAAAATTCGGAAAATGGCAACGACAAAATTCCTAATGCCAATTTGCTAACATGCCGTAGCTTCGATCTGCGACTGCATTCTTGAAATTATAAACTTTAACCCAGAACTCTTTAGTATGCTCCGTGGATTTCCAATCTATTCGATGTAAAGCATTCTATTCTTGGATGGCGAGACGAGTAGAGTAGCGCAGCGAACGACCAGCTACCAACCACCCAAACGACGCGCAGCGGGGTAGGGGGGAGTGCGGCATGCACGGGCACGGGTGGACTCTAGCGAACCAACTTCCAGATGAGTTACAGCTTGGAGCGTTCAATTTTCGTAAAAATGAGATAATTTTATTAAATACCACGGCTTGTTCCAGACTTTCAGTAATTCCCACAATTCCCCCAACTGAATTTTTTTCCCTCCAAAAATTCCCCCAAACATCTTATCCCCCCAAATGTCCCCCCATAGCTATAAAAAACCCCCAAATTTGGGGGGATTCCCCCCAATCTGGCATCAGTGATTCCCGAAGCTCTTGTCTCGCTTACACATATGAGGTGGGAAAAGGAGAGGAATCGGGAAGTAGAGGCTCGTCATTGATACTCAATATGAGTAGGTTTTACTATAGATATTATTAAAGGTATTTTGGCCTAAACATCCTCCGCCGCCTTGAGAATACGTAGTGTTCTCAAAAGAAAGAAAAAATAATTAATTATAAGAACTAATTACAGATTATAATAATTACTAAAATACTGAATATAAGATGCGGTATGATTAATTTTTATTGTGAGGGTAATGGACATAACTTGACAATGGGTCTTTTGAATGATCCATTTGAAGTTTTTACTAAAGCGACGCGGATATTTCCATCCTTGCCAGGATAAACTTGTGATATTATGCCCAACGGCCAACGTAAAGGGGGAATATCATCTTGATGTATAAGAACCACAGTACCAATCTTAATGTTATCTTTATCAATGAGCCATTTCTGTCTAACTTGAAGATTATGTAAATATTCTATACGCCATCTTTTCCAATAGCTACACACCATCTGATCTAATAATTGTTTCCGACAACGTAAAGATATGGTTTCCTCGGACACATTCTGAAGCGGCAATGAAGTCAATGGTGAAGCCATTATAAAGTGAGCGGGAGTAAGAGGCTCCGGGTAGGGATCCTCAGATAAAATGCAAAGCGGTCTAGAATTTAAGACTGTTTCAATTTGGGTAAGAACAGTGAGGAGCTCTTCATATGTGAGGAGCTGAGAACCGATAACACGGTATAAATGAGCTTTAATCGATTTTATATTAGACTCCCACAATCCTCCGAAATGTGGGGCGCGGGGTGGAATCATTTTCCATTCAATGCGGTACTGATCGGTAAGTAGTTCTTGTAATTGAGCTTTAGCTCCGACAAAGTTAGTTCCGTTATCGGAGTAAAGAAAAGAAACAGGTCCTCGACGGGAAATGAATCGCTTAAAAGCGGAAATAAAAGTATCTGATGACACATCAGTTGCCAATTCGATGTGTACAGCTTTGGTTACTAAGCATATAAACAAACAAATATATGCCTTTTGGCTCTTTTGACCTCTGCGTCTACATAATGTTACTTTAATGGGTCCAGCATAGTCAACGCCCGTATGCACAAACGCTTTGGTCTCCTGAACGCGGCAAGAGGGTAAATCAGCCATTTTTGGGCTGAGAAATGAAGGGGAATTTTTAAAACAAAAGTTACATGAATGTACTCTGTGTCTAATGACACTTCTAGCGGACAGTATCCAATATTTCTGGCGCAACAGTGAGCTCAGAAGATTGGCACCAGTATGGCAATGAGCACGGTGAAAATAGTCTATAATAAGATGAGTAACGTGGTCATGTTTAGGTAAAAGAGCGGGATGCTGAGCTTCATACGGAAGATTTGCATTTGAAAGTCTACCTCCAATTCTAATAATTTTATCTTGATCTATAAAGAGGTCAAGTTTTTTAAGAGGGGAAGATAATTTAACTTTTTGAATATTATTAAATAAATTTTGAAAATGAACTTGTTGTACAGAGCGTATTAAATATACTTCAGCTTTATTTAGCTCAGAAGCTGTGATGCGGCTGTGACCTTGATCACGAGAAATTATGCGAGAAAATCTAAGTATGTATACTATTATGCGTAATA
This sequence comes from Polyploca ridens, assembly GCA_951394255.1. Lineage (NCBI taxonomy): Eukaryota > Metazoa > Arthropoda > Insecta > Lepidoptera > Drepanidae > Polyploca > Polyploca ridens. The sequence goes on along the minus strand of OX596264.1, from coordinate 11,777,417 downwards.
TTTTATTCCATGATGAGTATTTCAGAGCAAGCTCGTAAATTAAATTAGGCTCAACAGAAGCGGACGCGGTACAAGTAACAAGCGTTTTACTATTAAATTCAGGTAGGTCCTCACAGCATTCGGGACTAAATGGAGTGATAGGCCATTCTAAAACTGGATCTTTTAACCATTTCGGGCCGTGCCACCATAAGTGATGTGACACTAGCTGCTCAGGTAAAATACCTCTAGAGAGACAGTCGCTAGGATTTTCTATACCACTAACGTGGTAGAAATGTTTTGGGTCAAGATTTTCTTGACATTTAGCAATGCGGTTACTAACGAAAACATTCCATCTATGTGGAGATGAATGTATCCATGACAGAGTAATTTTAGAATCGGAGAATGCGAATATATTATCAATAGCGGTTCGAGCACTATAAGTCTCATTATAACTAGCGCGTAGCTGTGGATCGCGTAGCTTGGTACGCTCCAAAGCAAGTAAACGGCGGTGAGCAACGGAACGGGAATCACCTAACACGTCAGGATCCTCACGAAAAGGTAACGCGGTGCAATATCTGCCTGCGGAGTCCCGTGAGAAGTTACGAGAGAACAGCTGTTCACACTCCTTTTCGGCCGAGCTCATAAATTTTTGCGCGGGAATTTCTTCGAGCTCCCAAAACTTAAGTAGGGAATCATCTAAAGAAATAGTAAGGTCATTGGGACCAGAAATGAAAAAAGTCGCGGTATTAAAATAAGTGGATGCATTTTTATTAATATTAGAGTTAGCGGGAACGTCACCCATAAGAATATAAACGAACACGGTTTCAAGGGCAGAAGGAGCGGGAGGTGCAATAATTTTTTGACCTAATAATAAAAATGGGAACAATTGTGCCCCGAGAACTACTTCGACCTCTCCGGGAATGTGCCACAGAGGGTCAGCGAGCGGTAAGTTACCTAAATGTTGCACTATAGAAGTCTCAACATATTCAGTCGGTAACCTGTCAGTAATGCAATCAACGACAAGAGCGGTAATATTATAAAAATATTTTTTATTTTTCGCGGTTATTTTAAGTTGAACGTAGCCGTGAATAGGACGCGAAGTGGATCCTACACCCTTTATAAAAGAATTGCTAAGCGGTATTATATTTAAATTTAGTTGTTTACAACAGGCAGTTGTAATTATGTTGTTTTGAGACGCGTTATCTATTAAACATCTAACTGAAATATATTTATTGTCCTTATTAGACGCATAAACTTGAGCGGTTGATAAAAGTGCAGTAGTATGGGAAGGATTTAATTTATTAAAAGAATCGCGTTCGTTATCATTATTCTTATCAACTCGCGCTCGGGTGCATAGCGACACCGGTTGCGGAGCGTCCGTAGCGTTAGAAGGAGACGCGGTCGGATGCGCGGGCGAGGCTGCGCACGGGAGCGGTCGCGGCGCGGCGCTGGCGGCGGCGGACGTCGCGATGCGGTTATCGCTATTATCAAGACGCGCCGAGTGAGAGGGACGCGAGTCGGAAACTATTTGTTGCGATTGCGAATTGCTATCCAAATGCAAAAGAGAATGATGGTGTTTATTACAAGTTTTACAACTATACGACGACTTACACTGAGAAGCAGTATGCGTAAGGCTGAGGCAGTTTACACAGCCTTTTTTAGATTTAACAAAATCTAAACGATCTTTAGTATTAAGTGCTTTAAAAGATGAACAATTAAAAATCTGATAGTGATCAGTTTTATTACAAAATAAGCAAGTGCTTTTATTATTATTATCGCGTGCAAGGAAAGCATGGTGGACTGTGTTTGAATTACGCGGTTGAGAACGAGAAGCGGGCGGATTATTAAGGTTGCTACTGACTGGGGCGGTTCGCGCGGAGCCAGCAATTGGCGTAGAAGTGCGGTCTAATATTTTTACTTGCGATTTAATAAAATCAACAAAATCCTTATAAGAAGGAATTTCTTTATTCCTCATAAACATTTCAAAGGAATTAGCGGTTGCGGGATCTAACTTCTTTAAAGCTAAAGAAAGTAAGATAAAATCTTTCATATCTTCAATACCTAACTGTTCCAAAGCAGATACCGAAGCGTGGAAAGTTTCAATGAACGTATTTAAAGACGCGGAATTATTTAATGCGGGTTTAATATTGAATAAATTAGACATGTAGTGTGAGCCTAATGCTCTTTTATCTTGATATTTTTGAACTAAGCTGTCCCAAATAGAATTATAATTATCACCGGACGGTATAATACCTGCCGTGATTTTTAAAGCATTTCCTGTTAATTTACCTACAAGATATTGTACTCTTTGAGAATTCGAAAGATCAGGATTTGAATGTATATTAGATTTAAAAGATTCAAAGAAGACGGGCCAATTTTCTATTTTTCCATCAAATGACGGAATTTGAATTGGTGGTAGTTTGATACGACCCATACGGCCTTACTCATAAACGCTATTTAACTAAATCTACTGAATAAATGGTCAAATAAATAACTTCACTTTGCTGTCATTGTCAAACAATTTGACGTTATTTAGGTGACCACTTAATCAGCTTATTAGTTAAATAACGTTTTATGAGTAAGGCGGACAGTGTTTTAAGAGGACAATTTTTCGGACATCGCGTTTTTATTCTAAAAACTGATAGATATAATCATTTAAATGTAAGATTTCAAATCCCCATTTACCTAGCATGTCTAGTTTTTGAGTAAATGTTTTTTGAAAATCGACAAATATTCATCCGGATATTTAGAAAAAAATGAATAACTCTTTAACTAAGCATGATACGCAATAATGATGTTAGGTACATCGATGGCTCTTCTTATGCTGCACCTTTGAGAATATAAACGAATATCGTAGCTTTGTTAGATTCGCATATATACGCGTTTTTAGGTTTTTAGAATTTCTTATTTTTCTCGAAAATTCCGCCGTATTGGGATAAGTTATTTAAACTAAAATTATGCTCTTAACTTCCCCTACGCACTACATAAATTTCACATCCCAATTCCATGGAATCTAGAAGTAATTGCATATTAACTATTTTTGTTAGGGTTGTCAACTTTTTTATCCGGAATTTATTGACTCAATTTTTGTTCGATATTGACTATGTCAACATACTTTAACTTTGAAATTTAACGTTCGTACAATTTTTTAGGGTTCCGTAGTCACAATGATAAAAAAAGAACGTAAGTACACCGTTTCACTCACAGCATACCACTGATGATAATTAAGAAGTGTGTGTATATGAATATGCAGAGATCGTTTGAGTGTGCATGAATTTGTTAGAAAGACTTGCAAGTGCTTGTCCACTGGCGCGGATAGTTAAGTTTCGTATTTAAAGTTAGGTTTTTAATAATCATGTACCTATGATGATTGATATATTTTTATTTAATTGAATTATGTAGCTGGTATACTTGAATCTTATGAGGTAAGTACTGCTTAACAGCCTTTTAATTTTTATTTTTTTTGGGTTCCGTACCTCAAAAGGAAAAAACGGATCCCTTATAGGATCACTTTGTTGTCCGTCTTTCTGTTTATGTGTGAACGCGAGGAGGTATCAAGCTGAAATTCATATCAAATACTCAGGTCTACTGTCCCTTAGAGCTGTGAAAAAATAAAACTTATAAGCCACCACAATCAAAAGACACAGCCGTTTATGCTGCAAATTTTTGACACGTGCAAGGGAATCAAAGCCTACAGGGTACTTCCCTTGAACTCAGCATCTTGAATTTGGTACGAAGCAACGTCTTATAGCACAGATATAGGAAAAAAATGCGAAAAGCATAAATTTTTAGTTACATCATGTTTTTAATAATTTTAAACTTACTATCCTCTTTCCTCATGAACGCGTAGAGGTATTAAATTGAAATTCATATCAAATACTGAGGTCTATAATACCTTTTACTTATATACCTAAAAACCTGTACCCAAAAGTTGCCTGGAAGAGATCGCTTAAGAGGACTCAAGTCGTCATACTTTTCATACATAACCTCTGTACTTATTATGGCGTTTTTAAACATTTTTCGTTAGATGTTTTGAACAAATTAGTATCTTGTGCGCTATATCTAGCCGTGTATCTAGGCGTAATTTAAAAAAAAGTGTGAAACAAATTCAGTCAAAGCCTCCGAAAAACAGCGTTTTTGCCTGAACTTTGGCCATATCTAATGTACTTATAAATTGTAAAAGTAAAGAAAACATTTAGATACCAGGCTTGCAAATGTATTGGAGATTCTAAATAACTAACTTTTTTTCACAAACTTGTAAGATTTTTTCACAAGAAGTATACTCCTGGAACAAGTTTTATGAATGCGAAATCATGAATGACGACCTAGCGAAGCGGCCGCGAGTGATCAGCGGAATTTACCGACTGATAACCGATGGCCCTGATGCTGTCTCTCTTTTTTCGCAGTCAAACATTACGTTGGATGAAACAACAAGCTTTTAGACTATGCTTGCGTTGAAGTTGCGCCGGCCACAGAGGGCCACCTTAAGCGATAAGGTCGCCTACATTGTTTAACTTCCCTAATTTGTAATACTTTTATTATTTTTACTATGTCAGTGTATACAATAAAGAATATTTCATTCATTCATTCATTCATACCTACAGATTTATACGGAACCCTCGGTGCGCGTGTCCGACTCGCATTAGACCGGTTTTTTTAAATTCTATATTTGGGGATCATACAGTCTTACATGTTATATATATGTCACCGTATTTTTGTGAAAACCGTTAGTTTATAATCTACTTAGCGAGATTATAAACTCCCCGATATATTGTAAACTGTATCACACTGCTTACAATATAACGTATTAATTTCCGATAGATTATAATCTATCCATGACAAACCGTCATTTTGTAAACCGGCATCATACTTGAACGCACCTTGCGCGCTGATTGATTCAACGTCATGTGTCCCGCGATACCATCTTTAGCGATACGTAACATAGTTGATTGTTTTTATTGTTTCTTAAAAAAAAATATTCACATATTTAATTTTGATTTCAAACAATTAAATGTGCATTTCTTTTAATTATACTATGTTTATACACCTATGTTTGTTTTCTAACTATGAATACAGAACGAACTACCGCCAAGACTGACCAATCAGGGACGGTTCACAATATGACAATTTGACAACGTTAGATCTATAACTATCGAAAATGAATATGTTATATTGTAAGCAGTATGGTACAGTTCACAATATATCGGGGAGTTTATAATCGCGCTAGTTAGATTATAAACTAACGGTTTTCACAAAAATACGGTGACATATATACATTAAAAATAGTGACAGATAGACCTAAAGTTCCACATAAGTAGCTACACAAATAAGTAAAGAAAAGAATATAAGCAATAGACGCATTGATAAATACTATTAAATACTAATAATAACAATTACAAACAGTTACGAACGAATATAATAAATTTAGGTATTAACAGGGGAATAATTTGGTGCTCACAACTTTTTTGTAAGTGCTCAAGGATAGATTGTTAATATCAATATTCGTTAGATTTTTGTTGTAGTAATTCAACGAATGCCTGAAAAATTAATTTTGTGCATACCTTTTTTACATTGTTTAATATAAGATTTTGATTTAAAACGTGAGTAGGGACGGAGTACAGTAATTATAAATATTAGAGGAGTCGTATATTTAACTTTGCTTATATGGAATGCACGCTACTGGTTGGTACTAAACGGAGTGTCTTTGCCTCTATTTAAATTATAGATAAACATGTCTAATTATGGATATTGATGAGAGTTTTAGCAAGTAAAACCTGTTACCACCTTCACCGCGTGAAGGTACTTCCAGATTATGTTATTACAATTGAGTACGTGACTTTTGCTCGTCACGTGTAATTTTGCCTTTAAAATTATATTTAATGTCTAATTTTGCCTTTTAATTTACTTCACCCTGAACAAATTTTTGTAATACTAATATAGGTGGTCTCATTAGAGTCCTACATCAGATAATCCAAACCACTGATTTTATATCAACGAAAATGCTACCAAGTAAATATAATTTTTGGCAAAATCAAATTAGATCCGGATATAAATTATTATTTGATACTGTGACAACCCTAACGACGTAAAAACCGGATCTAACTTAAAAATGTTGTAGCTTCTAGATTCCATGGAATTGGGATGTGAAATTTATGTAGTGTGTAGGGGAAGCTAAGAGCTTAATTTTAGTTTAAATAACTTATCCCAATACGGCGGAATTTTTGAGAAAAATAAGAAAAACTAAAAACTTAAAAACGCGTATATATGCGAATCTAAAAAAGCTATGATATTCGTTTATATTCTGAAAGGTGCAGCATAAGAAGAGCCATCGATGTACCTAACATCATAATTGCGTATCATGCTTAGTTAAAGAGTTATATTTTTTTTTCTATATAGAGGGTCGAAAATTTTACGATTTTCAGAATCCATTTACTCAAAAACTAAACATGTTAGCTAAATGTGGATTTGAAATCTTGCATTTAAATGATTATATCTATCAGGTTTTCGAATAAAAACGCGATGTCCGAAAAATGGTCTCCTTAAAACACTGTGACCTTTATATTGGGACGGAATAGTATTCTGCGCAGACACATTCGACGTAGTATTTGTCTTACTGACGATAAGAGAACGAACCCTTTCTATTCGGGTGTACACTGTATCAAAGGAAATCATTTTTTTATAATCAATCTTATATTCTGGATCAAGTTGCATATTTAACGCGTTAATTGTATCTAAATTGGCACTAAATTCATGACGAATTGTACTAATAATTTCAGTGTCCGCCATGAATGTCTCTGAGGAACGAAGGTCTGCACTCGCGGACGTTGAAATATTCTTAGAAGAATCATATAAGAACGATAATTGTTCAAAAATAGCTTCATTTTTAGCTTCCAATATTTTAATTTTAGTTTCAATAGCTTCCATTGTGAAAGATTGCGTAATAATAAATTGCAAAATTACCTAATTAAAGTAAAATGACGTAGGTAAGTAGGTAGGTATATCCAACAGTTTAGGCACCTACCTATATAGGTATGAAAGTTTATTTCAAGTCGACAGACAAGGCTCATAGAATGCAATTATATGCGTAGGAATAGTACAAATAGTAAGTACGTATTGCGGTTATTAGTACACCATATGATTTCGTATAATAAGATACGAATCGGTACCTATAAAATCTAAGTCCTAAAAATATGGAGGAGCGGCGGCGGTATTGAATACCTAACTACTTTTTATCACGATTGGCGTGGTAAAAATGGCGGGAGTACGAAATATCGTATTTATATAGTCTAAAACCTATTTATGAGGTATAAGACTTGCGTATTATGAGGTATATACCTATTTAGAGGCATAAAACCTATAGAAAGCGGGAAATTATACGTGATTTGATATGAAATTAAATTACTGTAATGGCTGACTCAAAATGAATCCGGCTCGAAGGACCAGAAAAAATGGTGGGTTTTTGCGTGCAAATATCAATATGGAAAACGAGGAGCCTCCTAGGATAAAGGTAAGGACTTACCAGGAACTCCTATGGCAATCCACTGCACACAGCAACTATCACCACTATCTCACATCAAAATCACAAGTCACTGAGTTTCACTGAGTTCAATTTACAAATCAACGCCTCCCGGTCGGCAGCGGTTTTCGTACTGTTTATTTATAAATCACAAATTTAGATGTTTCCCTGACGGTAGCGGATCTCGTACTGCCTTTTTGCGGCGTTGCGGGGCGCGCGTCTTACGTTTTGTGATGCGTCGCCGAAGTATGTAGAATATTCCCGAAGCTCTTGTCTCGCTTACACATATGAGGTGGGAAAAGGAGAGGAATCGGGAAGTAGAGGCTCGTCATTGATACTCAATATGAGTAGGTTTTACTATAGATATTATTATAGGTATTTTGGCCTAAACACCAGGCTTGCAAATGTATTGGAGATTCTAGATAACTAACTTTTTTTTCATAAACTTGTAAGATTTTTTTACAAGAAGTATACTCCTGGAACAAGTTTTATGATATGCAAAATCATGAATGACGACCTAGCGAAGCGGCCGCGAGTGATCAGCGGAATTTACTGAATGATAACCGACGGCTCTGATGCTGTCTCTCTTTTTTCACAGTAAACATTACGTTGGATGAAACCACAAGCTTTTAGACTACGACTACGACTAAGACTATGCTTGCGTTGAAGTTGCGGCGGCCACAGAGGGCCGCCAAATGCGTGCGCGTGTCGTTTGCACGATAATGCAATTGCGACGGTAACCTCATTGGCCCGTTTACTGACATGTCAGTTCTGTAGCGTGCCTTTACTGATATTATGAATAAAAAACTTTATAAACCTACAAATAGAGTACCGATTAATTTGAATGTTTTATGGCGGTTGTGACGTTTTACCGCAATCTCACCATGGTAAGTGATGATGCGGCCGAAGGTGGTAAGCACACAAAGCCTAGAAGGAACTGGCTCTCAAGTGCAGCTATCGGAACACACCGAAAGGTGCTTGGCGACAGATTTTCAACTTGAGGGTGGTAGCCAGCCAGGCGGGTACTACAAAGTACCCTACCACCATGCTATGGTTTCCTCACGATATTTTCCTTCACCGAAAGCTCAAGCTAAAAGCGAGAGGCGAGTTGAGACCTCCTGATACTGACAGCGTCAAAAGTAGCTGATCAATTTAGTACCTTATCATGAGTGATTATTATGAAAAGGTACTAAAGTGACAATCCACTTTTAACGCTGACTGTACAACAGCTATCGCAAACAAACAAATTTCTCAAATTTAAATAAATAAATATCCTGGGACATTCCTCACACACGGTCATCTGATCCCAAACTAAGCAGAGCTTGTACTATGGAAACCAGATAGCTGATATAATACATATACTACTTTTTGTTTGTAAATACATACTTAATATACATAATTACACCCAGACTCAGGACATACAGACATGTTCATGCACACAAATGCATGTCCTGTGTGGGAATCGAACCCACGACCTGCGGCGCGTAAGGTGAACCTTAACCAACTGCGCCAACTGGCCCGTCGTCAACTAGTATAATTATAAAAAAAAATAAAAAATGACATACTGACTATGGGACCGACAGCAAGTATTAATAACTTTAGTACAATACCTTTTTTATTGCAAAAAGAAACGTTTATTTTATTATTAAATACTTGACTTAAAAATATAAAACATAAAGAAATCACAAGAGAACTAAACGCTTCGCAACATTCTCAAAGCAACAGAATATATGAATTTCAAATAACAATGTTGAAATTCAATTCTAAAACAACATTGTAGTCTCGTATACTAGTTTCAAGTATATTTCTTCAGACAATACAGAATTTCAACTGTATTTGTACTATGCTTCATTAATCCTCTACGGCGTAGCGCTACGCCGTAGCGCCGTAGCAACGTCTACGATATCAATTTCGTGTAATTGTGATTGCTGTATAAGGCGCCGATCCCACAGAGAGAGTTCTGCGTTCAGAGTAGGGTTGATTCCTAGGTAAAAAAATAATAATTCTAATTAGTCCGTCAAATTCAAAATTCATATTCAAAAAGTATTTATTCAATTTAGGCCCTGATAAGGCACTTATTTACGTTAACAAAATGACTCTACACCGTTTCTAAACACAACTTGAACTGAGAAGACTCTTTTTTTTTTAAACATCGGTTAGATTAACAAAAAATATTGGACACGTATTTTTTGCTTTACCAAATCATTACAAATTTACAAAGATTAAGCCAAAGTTCAGGAGTGGGGTTCGTGACGTCACTTTAGAGTAACGAGTGTACTCTAACGTGACGTCACGCGGAACTTCGACACACGATATGTTCGGATTGTTTCGTTTAATTGACAAAAGAAAAAATTACTAATATTTTTTGCTAATTTAAAAGACAGACTAAATAGTTTTTTTTTCCTCTCATCTAGCCTGTTCTGCGTTCCGCATTCACTATTGTGCACACAGCAAGCATAGACTCTAGAGTTCTGCAATATTCGCTTCCACTATCATACACTTTTTTTACTTTTAAAGGCGCCCGCATAGATTACAGTGAACGCGAAAAGCAGAACTCTAGAACTCTCTCCGTGGGATCAGCGTCTAAGTATTTTATGTGCGACTCTTCAATTAAACTATGGAATTAATTATATTATTATTACAATAGTATTTATAGACTTTGTGTTTTGTAATACGAAGTACCGTGGATATAGCTTCTAATTTTAATTTTATTTAATTAGTAAAATCAAAACGCGATATGTATTTAATTGATACACAAATAGTGACGGGTGATAATTGTATGGTGTGGTTTTGTGGTTCGAGGTAAAAATTTGGATTGTGAAATAAGATTGAAAAATTCTTGCGCACGTCTCCAAAATATGTCCTGTAGAAAACCGATAGGCAAGCAACTTTTCTTCGATGGTCGAGCCTCGTGAGTTTCACGCGTCTTCGATGATTCTCCTGGCACGACGGTCTATTGAATCAAGATCGTCAAGCTGCTGCTTGATAGATGCTTAGGTACCTATATTAATGCAATCCAAATATTTACTCAGACTACTTACACATTCTTGTCATCTTAAAGGCAGTTTTTTTGATGCCCAGTCAAAGGGCATCGATGTTCTTCACGGGAATCGATGTCTTCAAGGCGGTCTTCATTGCAGCTTCACAATTGATGTTAGCTTGCAAAAAGTTATCAAAAGCGAAATCTGGAGACTCTTTTTCATCGACCACTTCACAACAGGGCGGTATTTAGAGTGCAATAGGCTTCCTACTCATTATACAGGTCGTTGTTTTGGTCAGCGACGAGCGATTCAGGGTCGATAATACAAATGATACTGGTGCTAAAAAAGATATAAAAAAATACTTAATTTTTTTAAATAATAAAAATTAAAAAATTTTAATGTTGAAAATCATGTAATAAGCTAAAGTGTAGACATAATACTCAACGGGAGTACGAGGGAGTAAAGGGGTGGGGCGATGGCGGCTTGTGCCTAGCTCTAGTCTGTGCACGTGCCTAGTAACCATACTTTGCGGTAATTTTATTTCAAATTGAATAAGGTATTTCTCATCATATTTACAGTATTTAATGGAATTGAGTCCATTTTTGGGGAATATTTATTTTGTACTACCGCTCCTGGGTCGCTTGTCGCCGACCAAAACAACACCCTGTATAAATCAATATTTCCATAATATTTGGACACCTCAAATATCATGTTTCATTAAAATTATGATTTCTGTTTAAACGATTTTCAACCTAATTATTTCTACTATAAGGCTGGTAATGAAACACTTTGGTAACAAATGGGCATATAAATTTCATGTCGCCTATAAGCTCTGTAAGTAAGCGTGAAATATTGATACCGTTTCTGGTAATGTCCTACTCATTTCCAGGTACTGACAGAAATGAAAATTACCCTGTACCTGTACATTTAAATAACGACCTTAAGTTGGCGACGTTAGATTCAGAGTTATTTATATTGTATGATTTAATCGAGCAAGGAAGTTTTGGTAATAATAATTATAATGTATAGTGTTGAATGAGGAATGTTACTAGGTATGCAAAATCGCTTGTAACAGTAGAGCCATTATGTATACAAATACACTAGTTTTTGTTTCATTAAAAAAAACCAAGTAGTTATGATTTTACAGACATTTGAAATTTCCCTAAATATCGAGGCCCACTAGCAGTCACGTGACCCCAGTGTGACGTCATCTTGGAACGCTCCGCTCACTTGTGTTAGTCGCCAGCGGTCCTTGCGCTATAATATTAGGGGAAAGTGTTTTGTTTCATCCGTGAATTATTCTACTGTTACGTTCATAGTGTGTGTATTCTTAATCAAGGTCATTACAATACAAAAAAACCTTTATTAAATCATGAAGGATTAAAATAGATAGCCTTATAGTTGCCCATTAATTTATCGACGAATAGTGATTCCGTTGCCGCTGAAAAGCGAGGAGTAAGTAAGAATGCACATGCTTCCTGTGTGTGTATTTGAATTTGTTTTGCATTATTTACCTAAAAGAATTAATTTTAAGTAGGTACTTACCAAACCTTTTCCCCCTTATTAAAAAATAAGGTGTAAGTCAGTCTTGTAACACCAAGGTATTAAGATAGCTCCAGCCATGCTCCAGCCCTTTTTGTTTATATGACATTAGAAAGTGACGGATATATTTTAATCCTAGGTTTAACTATACTTGACTTACACCTTATTTATTAATAAGACGGTTTAAGTTTACGTTATAGATAACAAATAAGTAGTAATGTTTTATCTGTACCTATTTATACTCTTGTTATACGTGCCAGTTGGCGCAGTTGGTTAAGGTTCACCTTACGCGCCGCAGGTCGTGGGTTCGATTCCCACACAGGACATGCATTTGTGTGCATGAACATGTCTGTATGTCCTGAGTCTGGGTGTAATTATGTATATTAAGTATGTATTTACAAATAAAAAGTAGTATATGTATTATATCAGTTATCTGGTTTCTATAGTACAAGCTCTGCTTAGTTTGGGATCAGATGACCGTGTGTGAGGAATGTCCCAGGATATTTATTTATTTATTTTTATAGTAACCGTCTTCGCATGCGGATTAAACATTTGACACAGTTTGTTCCGGCCTCCTTACTTACGTAGTAAATATTTAGTAATCTGTGTCCTAACCTACGGAACGGCTGGACCGATTTTAAGGAGACTATCACAGGTAGATAGCGTATGTTATAAGAAGGAACTTAGGCTAATTTTATTTTAGAAAAATAATAACGGGGTTCCGCGCAAAAAATTCAAACTGTAGGTACGCGCAGGTGAAACTGCGGGGGTACCAAAATAATGCACACTATAAATGAATAATGTGTAGATAGCAGACTCTCACTATACTGACGATCTTCAAAACAATAAGCCTTGATTTTATCTCTAAACTAACACTCCGCCCCGCCGTTTTACCTGCGTCCTCTTCTTTACCCACTGGATGGAGGGATGGAATTTCTAAAATCCTTTCTTAGGCTACAAAAGGAACTAATGTATTCCAATTTTTGAGTTAATACAGACGTAGTAAAATCCTCCCCTTAAAACATTATTACCCCTTTTTGCCCTACTAGGGGTCGATTTTCGCGAAACCCAAAAACATGTGTTTTTTTATGTTTATACGATGTATTAAAACCGTGTTTTAAGTTAATCGGACCGCGTGGTAGGTTTATTCCATACAAACTTTAACACCTCCTAAACCCCCTTTTAGGGGTAGTTTTAAAAATCTAATAATGAGAAGCTGTATTATTTGATTAAATAAGTAATAGTGCTAAGTTTCAAATTTATAAACCCAAGGAATAAGATTTTTCAAGAGAAAAAGAGCGCGACGGACTGAGCGAGCGTTGAAACATGACGTCACACGCATCAAGTACCGGGCGGTCGAATCCGGCGTCGCGCGCTCATTTAAAAATTCTATATCTCGGAAAGTAATTGACGTATTGAAATAATTCTTTCACATATATTTTTTATTTTCTACAGAAAATGCGATGAGCTAAAATTCAAAATTAGTGAACATTCTTCATAATATAAAGGTCGTGATTATGTTATCTTAATATATAAAATGATAAACTGATTGTTGATATATCAGCCCACAGCCCAAACCGCTGGACCTAGAGATTTGAAATTTTGCACAAAGATACCTTATATAGTGTAAGCATCCACTAAGGAAGGATTTTTGGAAATTCCACCCCTAAGAGGGTAAAATAGGGGATGACAGTTTGTATGCAAGTCCGTCAGTTTTGAAGTTAGGATCTTCAAATTTTGTGTTTAGGCTGACGATTGAAAATTAATATATAGTTATCTCAACGTTTGTGATAATTCCACCACGGAAGGGAGGAAAAGGGGGATGAAGTTGGGTATCTCAGATTATAGACCTGTTTCAGTACTTCCTGCATTAAGCAAGATTTTTGAAAAGATTGTGCTAAACCAAATGTTAAGGCATTTTAATAACCACAAGATACTCCATGATGATCAGTTCGGTTTTACAAGAGGTAAGTCCACTACGGATGCGGGAGCTAAACTTATTAAGCATATTTTTCAGGCCTGGGAGTGCTCACACGATGCTATTGGTATCTTTTGTGATCTCTCCAAGGCATTTGATTGCGTAGATCACCAAACGCTAGCTCTTAAACTTAAGTTATATGGAATTCGCGGAGTGGCCCTCGATCTTGTGGTTTCCTATCTTTCAGGGCGCCAACAAAAAGTAGGAATCAATGGTAGTGTGTCATCGGGCTCCTTAGTCAAATTAGGCGTACCTCAAGGCTCGATTTTAGGCCCATTTCTGTTTCTAGTTTATATAAATGACCTACCTTACATGGTGAAAGAACTATCAGATGTCGTTTTGTTTGCAGATGATACGTCTCTGATATTTAAAGTAGATAGAAAAGACAAAGACCTTTTAAAAGTTAACCACGCTCTGGAAACTGTGTCTCAATGGTTTGCTGCCAACAATCTAATGCTAAATTCTAAAAAAACTAAATGTATAAGATTTTCATTACCAAACGTACCAAAAGTTGATACCAATGTTATTGTGGACGGTACTAAACTTAATGTAGTAGATAAGACTGTTTTTCTTGGTCTGACCATAGACTGTAGATTGCAGTGGGGTGCTCACCTGGAAGCCTTAGGTGGTAAACTGAGCTCCGCTGCTTTTGCAGTCAGCAAAATAAGGCAACTGACGGACGTTAATACAGCTAGATTAATTTATTTTGCATATTTTCATAGCCTTATGTCTTACGGTATTTTGCTGTGGGGTTCTGCCGCAGACTTGGAATCAATTTTTGTATTGCAAAAAAGAGCAATTCGCGCCATCTACTGTTTGGGGTCTCGCGAATCTCTGCGAAAGGTATTTCCGGAAATTAATATATTAACTTTGCCCTCTCAGTACATTTTTGAAAATATTATGTATGTTCGTAAAAACATTAATTTGTTTCCAGTCAATAGTGATTATCACGATAGAAACACTAGAAACAAAGACAAAATAACTGTGCCTAGATTTAGATTAGCTAAAGTAAATAAGTCCTTTCTTGGGAATTGTATCCAATTTTACAATAAAATTCCTCATAGCGTGACCAGTATGTCCTTTTTTAAATTTAAGGAACATATCAAAAAGCGGTTGTTGAGTAGGGCCTATTATAAAGTGTCTCATTATATTGACGACAAGGATGTATGGAAGTAGCTTCTCTCTGCACCTGCTTCACTTAGCAGCTAGTTCAAGGTCCATTTTAATTCTAAGTATGCTATTATTATTATAAGTTATCTTTTTTTATATTTTGTTTAATTTACAGATTATTACTTATAGTAATTAATTCAATTTAATGTTTTTCATTTATTTCTAAATTCATCAATAGATTATGTCTGTCTCCTTAATTGTTATATTTTCTATACATATACCTAAATGATATTTAGTATAAACTTGTCAATAGTCACAGTGATAACAAATTGCGTGTTTAGTAGTTTCCCTTTAGTTTATTTTTTATTTCTAAGCCAGACTTAAGTAAGTCATGCTCACTTTAAGGCCTTTGCTTGCGGCGGCGTCGTGTGACGGGTCGCTCACTTCCCTCCAATATGGCGAGGAGGGCGATGGCTGCCACACGCGTCATACTTGTGAACAGGTGCTGCTTGTGGGGGTTGGTCTGCTTAAGTTTGCCATTTATTTATTTACTTATTAAATATAGATTCAGTCTACTTTGTAGTTTTGCCGCCGCGCCGGGGCACGCAATTGTTGTCAGTGCGATTAGAATGTAAATATTATGTAATGAATCTAAGCTTGTTTTGAAAAGAGTAATTGCTGAGTTTATTGCCGGCTCTTCTCAGCAAATGCAACCTTCCGAACCGGTATTAGAGTATTAGAGTCAGACTTTTCATAAGTGCCTGCGAAGGTCTATTTGAATAAATGATTTTGAATTTTGAATTTTGAATTTTATGCAAGTCCTTCAATTTCAAAGTAAACTTCACTAAATGTATTATTATACGGTGTAGGCATTCACTAAGGAAGGATTTTTGGAAATTCCACCCCCAACAGGGTAAAATAAGGGATGAAAATTTGTATGCAAGTCCGTCAGTTTTGAAGTTAGGATCTTCAAATTTTGTGTTTAGGCTGACGATTGAAAATTAATATATAGTTATCTCAGCGTTTGTAATAATTCCACCACCTAAGGGAGGAAAAGAGGGATGAAGTTGTGTATGCAAGTCCTTCAATTTCAAAGTAAACTTCACTAAATGTATTATTATACGGTGTAGGCATCCAATAAGGAAGGATTTTTGGAAACTCCACCCCTAACAGGGTAAAATAAGGGATGAAAGTTTGTATGCAAGTCCGTCAGTTTTGAAGTTAGGATCTTCAAATTTTGTGTTTAGGCTGACGATTGAAAATTAATATATAGTTATCTCAACGTTTGTAATTATAACACCACCGAAGGGAGGAAAAGGAGGAATGAAGTTGTGTATGCAAGTCCTTCAATTTCAAAGTAAACTTCACTAAATGTATTATTATACGGTGTAGGCATCCAATAAGGAAGGATTTTTGGAAACTCCACCCCTAACAGGGTAAAATAAGGGATGAAAGTTTGTATGCAAGTCCGTCAGTTTTGAAGTTAGGATCTTCAAATTTTGTTTTTAGGCTGACGATTGAAAATTAATGTATAGTTATCTCAGCGTTTGTGATTATTCCACCACCGAAGGGAGGAAAAGGGGGATGAAGTTGTGTATGCAAGTCCTTCAATTTCAAAGTAAACTTCACTAAATTTAATATTATACAGTGTAGGTATTCAGTAAGGAAGGATTTTTGGAAATTCTACTGCTAGGGGGGTAAAATAGGGGATGAAAGTTTGTATGAAAGTTCGTCAGTTTTGAAGTTAGGATCTTCAAATTTTGTATTTAGGCTAACGATTGATAATTAATTTATAAATGTTTCAGCTTTTTTGAAAATTCCACCCCCGACAGGGTGAAAAGGTATGGGATGTATGTAAGTCATTCAGTTTCAAAGTAAACGTCACTTAATATATTATTACACAGTGTAGGCAACCACTAAGGATTTTTGGATATTCCATCCTTAAGGGGGTAAAATAGGGGATGCAAGTTTATATGAAAGTCCATCAGTTTCGAAGTTAGGACCTTCAAATTTTGTGTTTAGGTTGAAAATAGAAAATTATTTTATATGTGCCTCAACGTTTTTGATAATTCCGATCCCGAAAGGGTAAAAAGGGGGATGAATTTGTGTATGGAAATACACTAAATTTATTATTTAAGCTTATGGTTATAAACTAACGCAACGAATATCGGTGTTGTTGGAATTTGAACCCTTAAGGAGTGAAAAGGGGGATTAAATTTAGTATATGAAGTTCTTTATTTTCGGAGTGAAAATTTCAAAATTTATTATTTCGGCTTATGGTATTGGCGTATTGAAATGACTCGCCTAAACAACATCAGGAAAAAGAGAGGAATCGGTATTAAAACAAAGATGGTCCGCTCAAGTAAAAGACTCATCGTCCTCCAAGTTTTACAGAAACCAGAAGACAGAAACCAGTGGAGGCAGATCATTTGCTCTAGAAGCAAACCCGATGTTGACCACGATCCTCAGACATGAGGGAAAGAGAGATAAGGCCTCCAAAATTGTGCTTTGGAACTAGACTACAAGTAACAGCTCTCCGCCGCAATGTTATTGAGGCCAAAATATTTACTGGTTCTGCCAGAGGAGAAACAGTCTTCTTGCCGCGTATACCATTGATCTCAAATCACCTTCCGTTTGAATTTAAAAGATAACAGTTCCTAATTAAGGTTTGTAGTCACAGGAAAAAACTCTGAAATTTGCTAGAATTGATTTGCGGCAGGACTGTTTCAGTTTTATGTGGCATCCTCGCATATGATCTACGAACTTTTGTCAATATCACACGTAGTGGCGGAGAATAGCCATGAACAAAGCTCTATATTGTTACAATGATTAATATCTAGAAAAAAGAAATAATCTACGCGGACGAAGTCGCGGGCTATAAAGCTAGTAAGTAAATAAATACTATGGAACATTCTCACACGGGTAAATTACGTGAGGCATTTTTGGAGATTTTTCGACCCCCCTTCCCCCTTGGTGAGATGTTGAGATTTGGCTCGACCACCTCCCCCTCCCCACTAATCTCACGTGAGATTATATTTAAATGCGTATTTTTTGTGAAAATTCTGTTGGATTTATTTAAAAATTACATACCTTTCTTAATTTTATTTTTTTACAACGTAGCCTAGAATCACACTGAAAATATCGAACAATAAAATACTTTAAAGGGAGCTCCTAAAACTCGAAAAGTTAAACCAGTGTTCTCGTATTTTATACTGATTCTTGCGGGAAAAAAATACGTGATATTTGTGGTGCAAACACTACTGAACGGATTTGGATGAAATTTAGCACACAGATAAAATATGTTCTGGTTTAACACATAGGATACTTTTTATCCCGGGAACACATATGATCCTTCAGGAATACGGGTGAAACCGCGCGGGACAAGTAAATAATTGAACCATTTTTTTATTTCAATACCTTGTATGTCCGTAAAAACTTTTCAAAGTACTTAACAGAAGCAAAAATATAGGCCACAGGTACGCAATGGACCATTATAAAATGTATGAAGGACAAAGCTCATTTTCTCCATTGAGCTATTATTACTACGTATAGAGAAGCTATCATAAGCAAAGGTTATGTCCAATTTTTTTAGAGTCAAATAAAGTTCTCTTTAGCGCTGAAACAATAATTAGTAAATTAGTCGTTTAAGCAGACAGTAGAAACACGTCTTCTTCTCTTCTTCTTCTCTGTCGTTTCGCTCTTGGCAGAGCGGTCGTGGTCACGTTGAGGCGTCCACATCGGTGATAGAGGCGGACACGGCTCTCCGCACGATCTCCCGCCATCTCTCTCTGTTGGCAGACTCTCTGGTGCAGTCAGATACGCGGTTTCCCACTGCAGATTTTACTTGGTCAGACCAGCGCATAGGTGACCTGCCGCGTGATCTGGTTCCCTCCACTTTTCCTTGTATGACCAGCCGTTCAATGGAGTCGTTATCCCGCCTAGAAACATGCCCAAAGTACTGCAGTATGCGCGACTGTACTACGGCCGATAAACGCTGCGTGATGCCTAGCTCCTGGAGTATGGACACGTTGGTCCGAAATTCCGTCCACGATATCCCCAGCATCTTCCTCCAGCACCACATCTCTAGAGCATCTATCTTCCCCTTTTCCAACTCGCGCACCGTCCACGTCTCTGCCCCGTAAAGAAAAATGGGGAATACAAGCGTTCGCACGAGCCTGACCCTGAGAAAAACACGTAGCGCTATTAAAACGCTTTTAGGAGTATTTTTTTCTCAAACACCATGATTTTCACGGCGCTTACGAATTTTGTTCATAGTTCTACAACAACAAGTGTGGCCGGATGGCCTCACTTGAACAGAACATAGTTGTGATGTGTGGCGTCTTCTCTATACGTAGTAATAATAACTCAATGATTTTCCCCCATATTTCTCCTTAACAGTCTGAAATAGTGTCATGAATTTTATAGTAAGATTTACGATATTGAATGCCATTTAACATATTCACAGAATAAGGTTATATTAACATTCTATTTACTGTTTTATGCAAGGGGCTCTGTAAAAGGTATAGTAACCCAAAAGGTGGTCAAACTGATCAACTTTTATTGTATACAACTAAATATGTAAATGTAGCGACATTGATGAGATTACACTGAGATAGTTCACACAAGGAAAGATAGATGGCGCGGTGCCACAATATCCTATATCGCGCTTACGAAGATTTCTCGGCGATCTGCATATATACAACTGTCCGACATGTACAGTTGGACCGTGGTCCCTAGGCACGATGACCCAGCCTGGCGGGAAATCATTCCTTTTCAATGGAGTTGTCATCCTCCTTGCACCTCCATAGTGGTAGTCCCGACGTGATGGATGGGAAAATTTCCAACCCTCCAAATCACGGAACATGCAGTTGCACTTCTGAGCAGATTCTCCAAGCTCATCACTCCCCACCGGCAAGCAGTCACACAGCAAGCCAACTTCGCCTCAATCAGGTCCATCGCAGTCGACTCACCATGGTTCCTGGTCCTGCAAGGCAACACTGTGACTAACTTCTCACCCGCACAGTCCACCACAGCATACGCCCGGATCATCACTCCGGCGTGGTGGTTTCTGCACTACGTGGACTACTACTGGCTAACCTGTCGCAGCATCTGCGCTCGGTCTGGACTCTCCGTAGACTCCGAGCAGCACTGGCACTTGCAAGCTTAACGCAACTACGCAGCAATAGATCGACCTCCAGTCTAGGAAGGGAGTGATGTAGCGACATCTATCAGCCATCTATCAGTAACACTGAGAAAGTTCACACAAGAACTATAGAGAAATATAGATGGCGTGGTGCCACAATATCCTACATCGCGCTTAAGAAGTTTTCTCGAGAATCTGCATATATACAACTGTCCGACATGTACAGTTGGACCGCGGTCCCCAGGCACGATGAACCAGCCTGGCGGAAGATCTTCCCTTTTCAATGGAAGTGTCATCCACCTTGCACCTCCATATCATGTTATAAGAAACAGCTCAAATTAATTAGAAAAAACCTAGCTGTTCCCCGCGGTTTCGCCCGCGTTCCCTAGGGATCGTGTCATTTTCCAGGATCAAAAGAGTATAATCTATCTTTGTGCCAAATTTCATCCAAATCCGTTGAGTAGTTTTTGGATGATAGAGTAACAAACATATTCACATCCATACAAACTTTTACATTTATAATAGGACGTAAAATCAAAGTCATTTATTCAGTTTAGGCCCTAGTAAGGTACATATGAACGCTAAATTGGTACATACAGTTGAATTTACCATCGGTTCGGAATTCACTTAAACTGAGAAGACTCCGGCAAGAAACTGATGATCATGATGACGATTTCCTTATTAACTAACATAAGTCATAAATTCCCTTGACACGGCTAAAACCAAAAACGTAAGCAACTATAACCCTCTATTTGACAGCAACCCAAAACATGATGTATAATGACTAATATCTACGTCAGAAGGGTTAACTAATATTAATATCTAGTAAGCGACATTCCGCTTGCTATATACCGAGCGACATTGACAAAGGGCTCGATACACCACGCTTCGTCGCTCATCGCTTAACGAACTGAGCTAAATACTTCGTTGTCGTGTTGATCAATGCTCGATAGTAATATGTACCTTATTAGGTATGTTA
Organism: Polyploca ridens; assembly: GCA_951394255.1. Taxonomy (NCBI): domain Eukaryota; kingdom Metazoa; phylum Arthropoda; class Insecta; order Lepidoptera; family Drepanidae; genus Polyploca; species Polyploca ridens. The sequence goes on along the minus strand of OX596264.1, from coordinate 11,756,189 downwards.
TATGGATGATAGATGGTTTACAAGTTGGTCTTAATTTATTTATTTCTATACTATCTATATACAGGGAGTTGTTTTGGTCGGCGACAAGCGACCCAGGAGCGGTAGTACAAAATATATATTCCCCGCAAATGGACTTAGTTCCATTAAATACTGTAAATATGTTGAGAAATACCTTATTCAATTTGAAATAAAATTACCGCAAAGTATGGTTACTAGGCACGTGCACAGACTAGAGCTAGGCACAAGCCGCCATCGCCCCACCCCTTTACTCCCTCGTACTCCCGTTGAGTATTATGTCTACACTTTAGCTTATTACATGATGTTCATAATTTTTTTTTTTTTTTTTTTATCAAAAAAAAATAAAGTCTTTTTTAACATTTTTTTTAGCACCAGTTTCATTTGTATTATCGACCCTGAGTCGCTCGTCGCTGACCAAAACAACGACCTGTATACTAATATAATAACATGACAAAATTTTAACGGGCTACACTGAAAAAAAATATCTACAAAACTAGTTATCTAAGTTAGGGGTTTAGTTGTCGGGAACTAACTTTAGTTACATTTAATCAAATAATTTAGTATCGAACAAAAACTCGTTTTGTTACTAGTAATTTTAGTTCGCAAGTCACTCTGTTTAGGTTATTGGTCGTCAAATGTGTTACTGTTAAATAAAATTTTGTAGTCACTTGTAGTCCATTTTTTTCAGTGTAATCTCTGGAACTACCAGTCGAATTCGAAAAATTCTATCACAAATATGAAGCTACATTATCCCCGAGTATTATAAGCTTTTTATCCCGGGATCTCGGGTGAATCCGCGGGGGCAGCTAGTTATTTATAATCTATGCGGGTTAACCCGTGTTCCCGAGGGATATAATGTATTCCCGGGTTAAAAATCCTATATGTTACTCCAAAGTTTTGATTTATCTGTGTGCTTGAGGTAACAAACAAACACACTTTCATGCTTTTTTAAATCAATCTGGTTAACTAGAGATCACTCACTAGAGGTAGAGATCACTGGTAGAGACCACTTTTAGTGATAAGGCCGCCGATTGTAGCACTTTCACTGTTAGTTTTAAGTTTTGTTTGAAATAATATGTTTTGGTGTAATAATAAAGTATTATCTATCTATCTATCTAGAGATAGATTCATATATCTATACTAGTGCATCTCATTTTCGCTCATAGGAACGGTAGGAGTTAGAGCGAGATGAGTGACAGTGGTAACCAAGTGAACAGAAGCGAAATGCTAGTAACGTATATGTATCATTAATCCCATTACAAGCATAGATTATCTGGAATAGCCGTCATGGAAACACGAGTTGAAGCTTAGTTTAACAGTGGACTGTAAGTGTTGGGCTGTCCCACAGACATAAATAATTTTAAGAACTATTTTCAAAATACAGTCTACTCAGTTACAATATGCCCTAACTACTAACTAACATGCTAATACATTTTAATTCCGTAATGAATTATTTTCAAAATACAGTCCACTCAAAGTAGGCCCCAGACACCATACTAACTAACATACTAATACTAATACATGAACTAATTTAACATGGATTTCTACCGGAGCATTTTATGAGTGAGTGTGTAAGCAAGCGATACCGGGTGTACCGGTACACTTCTTTACGTAGTACAGGTCGATTAACACGTTCTGGCACGTTCAACACATTTACACGTTCCGCTTGTGTAGTGTCTGTGAATAAGTATTAGGCGTGACGTTGCACTGCATGCGCATCATGAAAAGTATGTCCATCTCTCTCACGCGTAGTCAAACTTATATGTATAAGAGGGACAGATATTGATTTGCTTTTGCTACTGCTCATAATGAGTGGCATTTTTTTGCATTCGTCCATTATAATTGACAGATTCATTAAAAGCAATACTGTAATAAAACATACTGTATCGTGAAATTACATATGTGTGAGTACTGTGAACGTGCCAGATTTAGTCGACCCGTAAAAGTTGGTATACTTTGATAATGCATTTAGGTCATGTTTAAATAAAACATAAGTGGCCTTAATATCTCTTATTAGGTACATGAGATGGTTTAAGTCAAGTCTTTACTAGACTTGGCACTTTAAAACACAGGTTTTAATATAGCTCGGATAATTCTTTCTGTTATATGACATTAAAAATGACGAATATATTTAAAACCTGGATTTCACTAAACTTGATTTAAAAACTTATTTTTTAATAAGGGGGAGTGTGTCGCAGCAGTAGCGCTTAAGTGCCAGTGGCAGGCTTTGCAATTGTCGGCAACATATTGGCAATTACCTGCTAATTGCCACTGTTGCCAATGTTTATGGGCAAAAATGGCTACTTACCGAATAGACCGTCTATTTTCGTCGATGATCACTTTTGACATAAAAAAAAACAATAGGATATCGTTGTATCGTGTAGATGTGTATAGAATTGTGTCTGATACACTTATAATTCTTACAATTGTCTGACCTAGGGAAATATCCGAAAATTTTAGCTATAAATCCAAATCAGCACATCCCTAGACTGGACGTTAACGACTAGGGTAGTGATGCGATCATATGCACGGTCTTTATGCTCGCACAATCACCGACAAATTCCCAGCGTTACTAAATAATCCATTGAATTCTAAACCTTAGTACTGAAAGGGCTAGGTTAGATATCGTCTGGCGCATTAAGGTTAATGATACTACTGTGGGGTGACTGTATCTTGATAAATACACAGGGATTTTAGCTCGGGAGATAAGGTGGCGTGCTTAAAAATGATCTCCTTTGATACATAATGGTGTAGAATGGAAGCTGTATGTTACAAGTTTACATTTGTGGCTTTATTCATAGAAGATAGGTTTTTTGGTCAATAAATACTGAAATTAATAAAACTTTGTTATTTTAGTTAAAAAGTATTGACAAAAAATGGGTAGATATGAAAATAAAATATAAATCTAAAATTCACATTTTTATTTTAAAAAGTTTCCTAGTTAGAGCAAAATTTTATTTTTACTTTTAGTCTAATACTACTATTAGGTCAAACATATACTTGAATGACTCTGTTCTACCGGCACTCCCGGAGTGCAACCCGTTGTTTTTTTATTTTAACTCTAAAATTCGTAACCATCAACGTATGGTTAAAAACCTAAAAACGTTTACACTGTTTTTCGTATTTATATAAGATATAGGTCATTTTGTAAGTCTACAGTACATGTCCGTCGTTACTCTAATTGCTTCCTAGTTTTTAGGTCAAGCAACACAGACATTTCTCAACTATTATAATTGTTTCCGAGAAAAAACGTCTTCCTCTTGTCTTATGTCTTTACTTTACTTGATATGAACACGCACGCACACCCCCACAATATTTACACACACGTTGACTGTACTGCCTGTAAAAATATATTTATTGTGTTTATACCATTAATTAATTTGTTCTATGTATTATTATTATTAAGTATTATTAAGTTATTCCTTTCATCCCCCAGGTCTTCGCCCCCATTGGGGGTGAATTTCTATTCCTGTTGACCTCCATTATAATGTATTAACTAGGGAAATTTCAAAATAAAATCACATTACATTTATTTGAAAATAAACATGCATTATTTTTATACATAACAATTAACACAGGTGCCGAAATATCTTTTTTTCAGAGTATTGATATTCTGCTCTTTGTAGCACCTTTTTTATTTAGTCTAACGGGGTAGGTTCCGATCGTATAATGTATGGATGTATGTACATAAAGGTTCCGAAAACAAACCTTATCCCCCTTATTACAAAACATGGTTTAAAGTAAAACCAGGTTTTAAAATAGCCTCGTCTCTTTTTATTGTATGACGTTAGAAAGTGACCGAACGACAGTAAAACCTGGGTTTGCTTTAAACCATGTTTTGTACGGCCCACCTAATGGTAAGCGGTTACCGTAGCCATATGGACGCTTGCAACACACGAAGCATTGCTCACGCGTTACTGACCTTTCCCCCTCCCCTATGAGCTCTGGCGACCTTACTCACGCGCAGGAACACAACTTTACACAACATAAAGTTACTTGGCTGCGGTATTTTGTAACCTTCCCACCTCCCTTCTGGCGACCTTACTCACAGCCGGAAACAATAAAAATTGCTCTACGTCTAAAAAAGAAATATTGGCCCTGATTCTGTTGTTCACAACTAAACTAATTTTAGTGTCACTATGTCTCTTTCTAACAAAGAACATAAGAAAAGGATGTAAGAAATTTAGCCCTGTCAAATTAGTCCAATGCTTGTTTTCAATATAAATTTAGTCGCCATCTATCGCGGTCACGCCTAAATACACGCAAAATAAGACGGCAAAGATTAATTTGACAACTTAAAATATGTTCTATCCTTTTTCAATCATGTTCGTAAGAAAGAGATGAGATGTGACTAAAATTAGTTTAGTGCGATTTACAACAGAATCGGCACCATTGTCTTATAAGTTCTCACATCAAAATTCTTGTCCACAGTTTTGACGTCAGAGGCCGTAGCTTCAACAAAGCTCTCCACTGGTCGGACCCGCTCGCCTTCGGTCGTCGAGCCTACTTCGTGACCATGTCCAGACCCTCGTCCCTCACGGTGGACGCCGTCCAGCTCGACGATGAAGGCATCTACAGATGTAGGGTGGACTTCAAGAATTCTCCTACGAGGAACTTTCAGATTCGACTTAATGTTGTTGGTGAGTATGAATTATTTTATGGTTCTCTATCTTCTTTTTTGTTTATACTACGAAGTCGGCAAAAAGCACACGGCTAGCCTGCTGTTAAGCGGTTACCGTAGCCATATGGATGCTTGCAATCCTCACGCTTTACCGACTCTTTCCCTCTCCCCGATGAGCTTTGGCGTCCTTACTCTCGCGCAGGAACATAACATAAAGTTATTTGGCTGCGGTATTCTGTAAGGTGGAGGTACTTTCACAGTCAAGCTGCTCGTTGAGCGAAACGCTATGCCCTACCACTCTTAAAATCTATTATCAAATCACATATCTATGGACACAAAAAGTCTTGAAGAGAAAAAAGTAGTCCTGTGACAATGTTTATATTAATGCAGATTTCATTTCTCAATGACCAAGTCTCCATGGGGAGACAGGACCTGATAAATCTTGGTACAAAGATACGTAGTCTGGAATATCATGATATTTTACGCTTTTAAAAAGATTTAGAATGGATGATTTAGAACAAACCTTGTATCTAATCCATAATATCTTGTTATCGAAGTCCCCATCTCCCTTATTACAAAAGATGATTTAAAGCACGAAGGAGTTTTCTTCCGCGGACGCTCAGATTGTGGAATGAGCTCCCCTGCCGTGGTTTTCCGAAGGAGTACAGCATGTGGTTCTTCAAAAAGGGTGTGAAGAGATTTCTTCAGGGTCGGCAACGCGCGAGCGATACCCCTGGTATTGCAACTGCGTCTGTAACTGCTTACCATCAGGCAGTTCGTATGCTTGTTTGCCATCTTAATGGTATAGAAAAGCAATTTTAGTAAAACGAGATTTAAAATATATCCGTCTCTTTGTAACGTCATATAACAAAAAGGGCCGGGGCTATTAAAACCTGGAGTTTACAGGCATGGCTTAAACCACCTCTTGTGTATATTTTTAACAATCCAATCTAACCTCTCATTTCTCTACAATAATTCTCCTTCCGTATCTTATTAATTTAAAGGAACAAGGTTAATGATAACATTCAAATTTAATTTATTATAATGACTGAGATTAGCAACAACCTTTTTCCGGTCCCTTCCTGTGCCCTATTGAGTTGGCAACCTTTTCAGCTAAGTACGCGAAGATATCAAATATACCGAAATGTTTTTATGTGATTTATAGTAATGGATATTTTGGTTTATTGGAATAGAAATATTTAAATGTGTGGTTTCTCATTTTTTTTTCTATGTATAGGCCTGTGTTTGACCACAATCTCACCATGGTAAGTGATGATGTGGCCGAAGGTAGCAAGCACACAAAGCCTAGAAGGAACTGGCTCTCAAGTGCAGCTGTCGGAACACACCGATAGGTGCTTGGCGACAGATTTTCAACTTGAGGGTGGTAGCCAGCCAGATGGACACTACAAAGTACCCTACCACCGTGCTATGGTTTCCTCACGATGTTTTCCTTCACCAAAAACTCAAGCTCATTGTAGGATTCTAATCCGGGACCTTCGTCTCAGTTTCCGACGTCACTACCACTGAGCTATCATCGCCTTCTAATGATGATGATGATGTGGTCGAAGGTGGTAAGCATACAAAGACCTAGAAGGAAATCGACAGTTATTTGAGGTTTTAAGACTGAGTGGTAGTGACCACTCAGTCTTAAAACCTTAGTTAGACCTAGTTTTAGGCTATCTACGAATCTTTTCCACGAGTCCGCTACTTATATATAGCCTCTCTGTCTCTATCTGTGTATCCCTGGCTATTTATCTCCCGTGCATGTGACGTACAATGCTCGGTAGAAATAGCACGAGTTGCCTTCACGCTGCATCTACCCTACTTGGGGCTTCAGGTGTAGTCACCCAAATATAAACTCCGGTTGAAAGTTTACTCGCTGACTTGTCCTCGTAAGGATGATAACGCTAATCTTTTTCGGCAGTCAACTTCTAGTGAATTCAAACAAAAAAAAAACACGCTGAATCGGAACGCCAGAGCGACTGCTCTAACCCAAAACTAACCTAGCACATTGTGTCATAGCTACATCGGCCAAACTATATTCAAAATTCAAAATCAATTTATTCAAATAGACCTTCGCAGGCACTTATGAAAAGTCTGACTCTAATACTCTAATACCGGCTCGGAAGGTTGCATTTGCTGAGAAGAGCCGCCAATAAATTCAACAATTACTCTTTTCAAACAAGCTTAGATTAATTACATAATATTTACATTCTAATCGCACTGACAACAATTGCATGCCCCAGTGCGGCGGCAAAACTACAAAGTAGACTGAATCAATATTGAATACGTAAATAGACCAGCCCCCACAAGCAGCATCTGTTCACAAGTATGACGCGTGTGGCAGCCATCGCCCTTCTCGTCATATTGCTTCACAGATAGCTTCCATTATTCATAATGTTTAATTCCCAACAGTGCCTCCACATCAGCTGCTACTATACGACGAAGCAGGCCGCGACGTTGCCGGCGTGGTAGGACCTCTAGAAGAAGGGGGGAACTTCACACTGCTCTGCGAGTTGCGAGGGGGTAAGTGACTTTGACCTACCAATTGAATTTCATACTCTTCTATCTGACCTGTTACCAATGGGTTGGCTGTATTGTATGCCACCATTGCCACCACGCGCTATAGAATAAAATAATGGAGTACTTCGGGAACAAGCCCTTAGTAGTACTCAACTGATATGGCTTACCGATGTACCTACGCAGAAGATACATTTTCAAAGCGCGGGAAACGCTATTTGTCGGCGGCTGCCGCCATGTTAGCACGCTCCGTGCGGAGGGGCGTGACTTGCGAGTGAGACGGAACTAACAGCTGCAGTGTATTATGAACCTTATAGTAGTGATGTAAGGTTGATTGTAAGTTTGAAGTATTCTTTCGTTAATCTTCGGGGCCATACTTTCTTTTCTGTGCGAACGAAGATTCACGACGTGCCATATCAGTTGGGTACTACTTCCTCTTCCCAATAAAATTAAATTTCCACATTCATCTCTCTCTTTTAGTTATATATCATCATCATCATCATCTATCTGCCTGGAATATTAAAGGAATAAAAATTAATACACACAAGATCATCACATCACAGAACAGAAGCATCACGACGTACCTATTCTATTGTTTATTATTATATTGGAAGTTGGCATAATCAAAGATGGCGGAAGGCTTATGCGGTGTTGCCATCTGTAATTCTCGTGGTAGCTAAAATAGTAGCCAATAAGTTCTGTGTTGTGATTATAATAGTCAAAAAAAAAAAAAAAAAAAAAAAAATAACGAGCCGTACATGTTCTACATTTGAGACTAATAAAATTCAAACAAATAATCAACAACCGAGACAAACCGAGACTGAATTGTGTGCAGGTTAGTGCATAAACCCTGCATGAGTGTTATCCACGCATACTTTCACCTAATCTCGGAGAAATATAAGAATTTTAATTTAATGTTTACGGTCTGAGGATTCAAAACTACCCACATCAGTCTAATATTTGCCTACATCTACCCACTTCAAGGCTTGTATTTTGAGTTGTCAAACCATCTGACACCAATCACTGCTGACCATAGATAAAGTGTTACCAGCTCCACCTAAATAAATACTGCCAATAACTATGTCGAAGCCGGCTACTTTTTGGAGTTGTTGTAATGAAGACCGAGGGGATGAATATGTTTCATGTTGCGCATGCAAAAAAGGATACCATTTGGCATGCTTACAAGCGACAAACAAGCAGAATAGTTCTTCGAGCTATCTAACCCCAGATTGGCAATGTCCACTATGTAAAGGCTCTAAACACAAGGCGGCTGACAGGAATGACAACACGCCAATTAAAATCACAGATACTGCCACCCCCCGTTCTAAGAAAAGGCCAGCGTTCTCTTCACCACCAATTACTGATCCGAACTTGGCAACGAAGGAAGATCTACGAGAAATAGTATCTGAAATTGTCAAAACTGAGATAGCCAACATGTATGATCAATTAAAAAAATCAATGTGTTCCTTTTTGAGCTCCGAATTAAAACCAATTAAGGATGAATTAAAGGATGTTAAGGATTCTATGTCTTACATGAATGACCAATATGAGGACGCCATGAAGCAACTGAAATCATCCAGTGAAGGCTTTACAGAGCTCAAGGTACAGCAGGAGTCTATGAACAACACAATCGCAAGCCTAACAAATCGTCTTGATCAGATGGAACAGCAGGCTCGCGCCAATAATGTTGAAATACAATGTGTTCCTGAGCAAAGTACAGAAAATCTGATAACTTTAACCAAACATATAGGAACCGTGATTGGCGTTAGCGTCTCGGAAGATCAGATCCAACACTGCACCCGTGTGGCCAAGTTAGATCGAACAACTACCCGACCTCGATCAATTGTGATGCAATTTTGCTCACCTAAAGTTCGTGATAACTTTCTGGCGGCTGTAATAAACTTTAATAAGAACCATCGTGACGATAAGCTGAACTCGAGTCAAATTGGGTTACCGGGTGAAAAAAAACCTATCTTTATCATGGAACACTTGTCACCAACTAATAAAGCTCTTCATGCAGCGACCAGAATTAAAGCTAAAGAAATGAATTACAAGTACGTATGGGTTAGAAACGGTAGAATATTTGCAAGGAAAACCGATGGTGCAGAATACATACTAATTAAGAATATGAATAGTCTAAGTAAAATCAATTAATTATCGTCCTATCATGTTATTATTATTATTCAATGCATGTTATAGTATTCAAATCATTATAATTCAACAAACTAATAATATATTATCAAAATTGTAGAGGTCTGCGGACGAAAACGAATATTTTTTACTGTAATCTCTGTTGTATGAACTATGATGTTATAATTCTATGTGAAACCTGGCTAAATAGTAATGTACTTACCAGTGAGTTATTTGATGATAGATATTCTGTCTACAGAAGGGATAGGGAATCTTCCGGTTTTCATTTCAATAAGGACGGAGGCGGAGTACTAATTGCCATTTCAAAAAAAATTAACTCTAAGCGTATTGACAGCTGGCAAAGTAAATGTGAAGATCTTTGGGTCTCCATTGATATATCCACAGACCATTCCTCACGACAAATGGTTCTTTGCGCAGTATACCTACCTCCGCCTGTACTTCTTTCAACATTTGAACATTTTATTGAGCAATGTAATAAAGTTCTTGAGACTATCGATCTCCCTATTTGTATAGTAGGGGACTTTAACTTAGGTAAAATAAATTGGGACCAGGGAGCTGCTAATACTTCCTTGCCTAAAACGTGTCAAAGCTTATTAGAATTTATTAACATTAGTAAACTAGGTCAACACAATAAAATAAAGAACGTTTCGGGGCGTATTTTAGACCTGGTCTTATCAACTATACCTTCGTGCTCAGTGAGTGAATCTAGTTGCGCTCTGGCCAGTATTGATAAACTACACCCTCCCCTTGATATAACGCTATCATTAACAAAAGAATTTAATCTTCCATATAGTAACATAAACACAAGACCGAACTTTTTTAAAGCTAATTATGAACGTATTAAAACCTACTTAAACGAACAAGATTGGCATCGACTTTTTGCGGAAGATAATAATGTGGATAGTATGCTTCAAACATTTTATGAGATTTTGAATACCGCAATAAATAAATTTGTTCCAAATTGTAAACCACTGACACGTCGCTATCCCCCATGGTTTGATAAGGCAATAATAAGAACCCTAAATGAAAAAAATAAATTAAGGTTACGCTTTAAAAAATATAAGAACCCGTTGGATGAAATTGAACTAAAACTAATAACAAAACGATGTCAAAGTTTGGCTCAGAGCTCGTACAATGAATATATTAGCAAACTTGAATCTAAAATTACGGAAAACCCTAAACTATTCTGGACACATGTTAAGGCAAAACGCGGGGGATCTAGTGCTTACCCTCTGACTATGACTGACGGACAGACGATAACATCTAATGGCCCCTCTATCTGTAATCTATTTGCAGACTATTTCTCTTCCGTCTACACTGTTCACCACGATATGGAAGTTAAGGATGATTCAATTTTCTTGCATTCCCTAAAATCCAATAGTCAGTGCCTAACAATTCCAGATATAAATAGCGAATGCTTGCTTAAAAAACTACAATCTGTGAACACCAGAAAAGGTGCAGGTCCTGACGAAATCCCACCATTATTTATTTCTGTATGCGCATCAGCCTTAGTTACTCCATTGCTATACATTTATAATGTATCGTTGGCTACAGGTACATTCCCGTCAGAGTGGAAAAAAGCCAAAGTTGTTCCTGTCTATAAATCGGACAAGAAAGACATCATCTCCAACTATAGGCCCATTTCAATTCTATCTACCTTTGCCAAGATCTTTGAATCGATGATCTGCCCGTACATCCAACGCCACCTTAGACTTTATCTAAGCGACCACCAACACGGTTTCGTTCCAGCAAGATCCACAACCACTAATTTATTATCTTTCACGGAGTCTCTGGTGCAATCTGTTGACTCTAATAAACAATATGACGTAATATATACCGATTTTAGCAAGGCCTTCGATAAAATTTCCCATTCCATTTTAATTCATAAGCTTTCAGCGTATGGTATCACCGGACCCTTGCTAATTTGGCTAAAATCTTATGTTATGGAACGCGAATTTTATGTGGTTGTGAATGGTTTTCGATCTGCAAATTATTGCATAACTTCAGGTGTGCCCCAAGGTTCTCATTTGGCCCCCATACTGTTTAATTTATTTATAAATGACCTTCCCCATTGCTTCCGTTTCTCGGAATGTTTCTTGTACGCCGATGATCTTAAGTTTGCCAGAGTCATTGAATCATCGAGCGATACTAAGCTTCTACAGGATGACCTGAACCGACTTGTCCAGTGGTGTAGTAGTAATAAAATGGAATTGAATTTACGTAAATGTTACCACATGAAATATTCTAGGAAGACTCGCCCCATACACTCAGAGTACACAATAGATAACCACATAATTCAAGAGGTTGATTCAATTAGGGATTTGGGAGTACTGTTTGATAAAAAAATCACCTTTGTGCCTCAAATTGAATATATCACTAATAAAGCATCCAAAATGTTGGGGTTTGTTATACGTAATACCAAGGGTTTCAAACAAATCAGCTCGAAAATTATGCTTTACAATAGTCTCGTACGGAGCATCTTGGAGTATTGCAGCATTATATGGAGGCCTCACTACGCCACACATATGCTAAGCTTAGAGCGGCTGCAAAAAAGATTTCTGTGGCACCTTGCATTCTCGAGAGGAAAATCAAAACAACTGCCCTCCTATAATACCCGTTTGCAATATTTCAAGATGCAACCATTATCAACCCGCAGAGATGTCTCAGATGCTCTGTTTCTATATAAACTTTTAAGAAATAAAATTGACAGCCCTAAGATATTGAGTATGATTAATTTTCGGGCCCCTACCAGATACCCACGTAATATCATTACACCGTTATGTCCACCTCTACGAAGAACGGTTCTTGGTGCAAACTCGCCAATTCCGAGATTATCAAAAATTATAAACAGTTGTGGTGACCTAGTGGATGTACACCATGATAGGTTTGGATTTTTTTGTAAAATAATCATTAAACATTATTCTCAAATAAACTACAGCTAAATTGATTGTTTATTGAATGCTTTATGAATATGTTATAATATAATTTATTTTATGATTTATGTACAATTTCTATAATTTTTACTATTTCTTTTCATAAGATGAATTTAATTAATTTACTATTATATTAATTTGTTCAATACAAATTAATATTTTGTTTGGGTTTTTATATGAATGTAAATTATTATTATTTGAATGTGTATTTATTGATCTGTTATTTTTTATTATTATTATACTATGTTGTAAACCATTAATTATGAATGTGGTGTTAGCCTTTAAGTAATTTGTTACACTTAATAATGTTAATATTAATATCCAAAAACTGTAAATGAACTGTGTAAACAATTGTTGGCTGACCTAAAAAAATAAATAAATAAATAATTTATAAATAGCATATTTCGATGATAAATAGTATTAAAATACTAAATGTTAATACTTATCTATAATTTATTTAGTTCTAAATGCGTCAAATGGCGTCCAAGTATTTTTTTTTCATTTCAAGATGTTTTCGCTGCGACCATTGCAGTTAGAAATTAGCTACTTGTATCAAAGAAACGCATGTTTAACCGCGTCCTGAAACTGAAATGAATAATCAAAATTCTTGCCGTCTTTGTCATTTTGGACGTTATTGACAATGACAGGTATACTTAAAACTTAATTAACTATGATGAGGTGACGTGAGTAAACCATAGCACGGTGGTAGGGTACTTTGTAGTACCCACCTGACTGGCTATCACCCTCAAATTGAAAATCTGTCGCCAAGCACCTATCGGTGAATTCCCACAGTTGCAATTAAGAGCCAGTTCCTTCTAGGCTTTATGTGCTTACCACCTTCGGCCACATCATCACTTACCATGGTGAGATTGTGTTCAACTAAACAACAGAGATTTTCTTTATGTTGATTTTATTAATATTCTTTTTGTTTTGTTCTGTTAATAAGCATATTTTTAACCGACTTCAAAAAGGAGGAGATTATCAATTCAGATGTTTGTGTTTTTTTTTTTTTTTATGTATGTTCGGGCATAACTCCTTCAAATATAGACGGATTTGCTATTGCAAATCCGTAAAATTGCAAATTTCTATGGGACCATTTCGGTATATTTACCGAAATGGTCCCATAGAAATTTCATATAGATGCAACTAAAAATTCAAAAATAAATTAACTTTTTAACAAAAAAATAAACCGCTGATATTATAATTCGCTGACTTCAAAACAGTGTCAGATAAGAGTTATTTCATACTTTTTAGTGTACTTTGAAGGCGGTTTATTTTTTTGTTAAAAAGTTAATAATAATAAAATATGCCGATACTGTACGTCACAGAAATAACAATATTTCACATTGCATTCATTGTTCGAAATAACAAAATCACTCACACATATTTTAACACAAACATTCTGTTAAAATAAAAACTACAATATTTTTATTCTTACAAAAAAAGCGTAAAAAATAACTCGGCAAAACAAAACAGAAATTCAATACAACCCAACAAAGGATTGGTTCCCGAGAATAGTTATGACATTCGTCAAGCAGACAGGCGGACAAAAGAACACACTCTACCGAGAAATAGCGTAGGGGAGAATGGGGAGGGGTAAATCGGGAAATACGAACTATTAGCGTTACAAATGACGTTTCTGTACCGACGACGTTTCAGCGCATTTTTCTTGCAAACGTTGCTCTAGATACATATGTTTTTCATTCTACGGGGTATTATGCCTTGTCGAAGAATGTTTGAAGGAAGGTATGTTGTGGTTTGCATCGTTTGAATACTGTTTTTTTAAAGAATTGTAGGCTTTTTAAGTCGTAGTTTTAATGTGCAGTAGCGATAAGAATGATGGTAAGTAAATTGTATTTTCAACACACTTGCTCGTAAAGTGGCTCTTATTGCACCGATTTTAGTATCATAAGACAGCTTATTATGAACTGGTGCTTTTTACTATACATTACCGCCACAGACTACGGAGCACATATTCTCGCTAACAAAAAACTGTGTCTATGGAGTCGGCCACCTCTCACGCACACCTTAGTTGGCTATTCCGCGGGAAATTAAACTCTGTCGCCGTTTACACAGAGTCGATTACTCGCGCTCAACTAATGTGTGAATCAGCTTGGTGGCCGACTTGAGTGACACAGTTTTTTGTTAGCGAGAATATATCCGACTTTTTTTAATATCTGTGATTACCGCACTAGTGTTTTATGATATTATCCCGATTATGTTAAGTTTGTACCAAACTGCAAGTGATATGTGTGTTGTGTAGGCGAAGCATTCTTAATTTAAACGGGTAAAACAGTTTGATAGGGCATCGCTGTCAAAAAAAAAAAATCTGCGCGCCATATTTGTTTATGTTATCATTGTTGGTTGATGATTATCAAAAGATCTACTTAAAAAAATATAGGTAAGTCTGTTATTTTCCTCGCATTGATTATTACTGCCATGCCGCTTCGCGTGAAATTACCAACTTTGCACACATGTATCATAATGTACTAAATAAAAAAAAGCGGCCAAGTGCGAGTCGAACTCGCCCAAGAAGGGTTCCGTAGCAGCAAGTAACATAATATATATTTTTTTATTTTTATATTTGAGTTGATTGAATGAAAGGTAAATTGCGGTTTACGATTTTTGACGTATTAAAAAAAACTACTTACTAGATCTCGTTCAAACCAATTTTCGGTGGAAGTTTGCATGGTAGGTAATGTACATCATATATTTTTTTTAGTTTTATCATTCTCTTATTTTAGTTAGAAGTTACAGGGGCCCTCCCCTGTAACTTCTAACTAAACTAAATGACACACATTTTACCACTTTGGAAGTGTCTCTCGCGCAAACTATTCAGTTTAGAAAAAAAATATATTAGAAACCTCAATATACGACTAGTGTCTTTGTCATAGCTTCGAACCTATGAAAGTCTATTTCTTTGTAAATTATAGAATCACAAAATCTTTGTCTAAAACCAAATGATGAATAAATTTGTCCTTGTTTATGAACAAAGCATTCTATAACATAATTAGTAGAAAGTTGAAATGAGGTTTTGATTTATTACAGACGTTTTTTGTTTACAATTTACGAGTTTTGATAAACACGACGAAGTGACTTGACCGTGAAAGTTTTTAAGTACACTCCCCATACATTAGACAGCTGTGTGACTGCTAGCGATTAGCGAGAGGCGAGTTGAGACCTCCTGATACTGACAGCGTCAAAAGTAGCTGATCAATTTAGCACCTTGAAATGAGTGATTATTATGAAAAGGTACTAAATTGACAATCCACTTTTAACGCTGACTGTACAACAGCTATCGCAAACAAACAAATTTCTCAAATTTAAATAAATAAATATCCTGGGACATTCCTCACACACTCTCATCTGATCCCAAACTAAGCAGAGCTTGTACTATGGAAACCAGATAGGCTGATATACTACATATACTACTTTTTGCTTGTAAATACATACTTAATATACATAATTACATCCAGACTCAGAACATGCAGGCATGTTCGTTCATGCACACAATGCATGTCCTGGGAATCGAACCCACGACCTGCGGCGAGATAGGTTGAATATTAACCAACCACGTCAACTGACGCGTCTCCATCTCTAGGGGGGTGATTTGGATTTTATAGGTATATTCGGATATTATTGTAATATCTATCGTAAATTTTGTAAGGCATCTGCAAGTAGCATTGTTCTAAATAATTTAGAAAAAAAACACGCATGGCATGTGCATACCACTCAACTCAACACATCGTGAAAGATTGGTACAAAAAAATATGAAAAAATTCATATCCCGAAAACTGCAAATAAGCGGAACAAATTTGGGATATTCAAGCAGAATTTAGATTGTGAAAACATCAACCTTTTGGTATACCGGAGAAAAACAGTGTGATATAAAGCTTTCACATCGCTCTTTCTCGCTGATTATGAGACAGCTACCTAGCTCCCTATAACTCCCCCTTTAATAGATCCCCCTGAAAAATATTTCTAGTTTCCTTACAGTTTTTCAGGACATTTATCAAATAACTTCTATTACTTGGAAACTCCTTTCATTCCTTCTACTCTACGATCAATCATTCGTTCTTTTGAACTGGGAATACTGTTAATTAAGTAAAATGAGAGAAAGTGTAACTGGTTTTAAAATTTAACAGTTGCACTAGTTTAAATAATTTGAATATATTAGACTAGCTGTCTCGCGCGGTTTCACCCGCGTTCCCGTGATAAAAAGTAGCCTATGTCACCCGGGGATAGTGTAGCTTCCCAACAGTGAAAGAATTTTTCAAATCGGTTCAGTACTTTCGGAGCCTATTCAATGCAAACAAACAAACAAACAATCAAATCTTTCCGCTTTATAATATTAGTATAGATAGATAGATATAAAAATATTCAATACTTTTTTTATTCAAAGTATGTTATCGTTGGTCTTATTTTTAAGCGTTTACCGGCGATCATAAGTAAATTTCATGACATTAAAAATAATTCAAATAAAAATAAGTCTTTATACGCGTTACAAATATGGCGGTGTATATGTATTAAAGCTGGCAATGAAAATTAAAAATTACCACTAGTGGCTCTGTGAGCTCTAAACCTCGGGAGTCTCGATAATTAAAAGGTCTATTTTCGTCGATTTGACAAAATCCATAAAATTAGCGAACCTGCTCGCAAAATTTTACCAGATTCGGTTCAGAAGTGCGACCTGAGGGCGAACCACCAGCTCTTAAAACAAGGTTAAAATAACCTTATTTGACTTTTTTTTTTTTTTTTTTTTTTTTTTTTTATACAACTAAGTCGGTAAACAAGCATACGGCCCGCCTGATGGTAAGCGGTTACCGTAGCCATATGGACGCTTGCAACACACGAAGCATCGCACACGCGTTACCGACCTTTCCCCCCTCCCCTATGAGCCCTGGCGACCTTACTCACGCGCAGGAACACAACTTTACAGAACATAAAGTTATTTGGCTGCGGTATTCTGTAAGGTGGAGGTACTTCCCCAGTCGAGCTGCTCTTTGAGCGAATATTACGCTATGCTCTACCTCTCTCAAGACTTTTGTCTTTCTTTGACATCCGACGTCAAAACGGGACAAAAGACAAATAAGGTTATTTAACCTTGTTTTAAGAGCTTGTGGTAGGCCCCCAGGATGTTTGCCCGAGCTGAAACGGAGACACTTCGCTCGCTCGGTCAATTAAAATAATAGTAAAGTACTTATTGATTCTTCCAAATTCAAAATTAAGTGGATTTTAACCTTCTTTAACTTTTAACTCTGAACGCAGAACTCTAGAACTCTCTCTGTGGGATCGCCGCCTAAATGAAAAGTGTATTGATCTCAAGCCGAAATGAGCAAAGTCGATATACCTACTTAATTTACCCGAACAAATTCAATAGACCATTCGCGCTACAGAAAACATTCGAAATTAGGTGCGTTTATCAAATTTCGTTTCAATAAGACCAATTTAGAAGTGGCAACGTCATGAATAAAGCAAGAGGACATATTAAATAAGTAATTCTAACCGAAAAACAAGAAAGTTTTCCTTGTAGGGTGGGGTCCAAGTTATAGCGTGAATTTTTTTTTTGTTTTGATGCTATGAAAGTGGTAATTTTATCAAATTTCCCTCTTTTCTATATTTCCTAGTAATACTATAAATGCGTGTATGTTTGTTTGTTCGTCCTCCTTTCATGCAGCAACGGAGCAACGAATCGATGTGATTTTTTGCATAATGATAGGTTGTGGGTATTTTTTTATTGCGGTGTCATGATAATAGGTCTTGAAAAATCGATATCTGTTTTATCGTTAAAGTTTTTTTACCAAATTTACCGTTTTACTTAAGTTACGTACCTACGTGTCCCCACCCCCTATAGCTAAGACTACCCTTTGAATACGATTTTACGTCTCTTCACATATCTTGATTCCACGAACTATTGCCTCAATCAATGTCATGATCTGACGTTACTTTGACAGAGGATGTCAGAGGGCTGACAATTAAATGTCAGATAACTGTTTCAAGAAATGAACTACCTACTATAAGGTTGTACCTGGGACTTTTTAGCGGGAACTTGCAGAGTGACGTTGCTTTTTCATTTTTATTTTCATAAATTCGTGTATTATGAGTTTTATTGCATATAATCGGTGGTATTTTATCCAATAAAGATCAATACATGTGCACCAGTGAAGTGAAATGAAATGAATTATGTGTATCGTGGCTTATCAAGTTGTCTCAAGAAGTCCGTGAATAGTGTTAGTACAATGACCACCATTGTACTAAAACATGACTATTATGGACGGTGACTGACTAAGGACTATGTGAAAGTAATTCATTGTGACTATAACTTATAATATTACTTGAAATTGGCAAAATACACAAGCCGTGTGACGCCATTGAAGAAAAATAAATAAAAAAAAGGTTGTACCTGCCTGGACAGTTGGACACGAGTTTCCCTTTAAATGCTATTTAATTTACATATTGTTTAAAAAGTCGGTTGTGTATTTATGTTTTTTTTTTGTCGTAATTTGGCCTTGTAAGTTCTGAAAGTTATTAAGGACATTAAAGTTATACATAGGTGTACGAAAGATCAAGCTTGCTTGCAATTCCTTTCCTCGCGTTCGCGGGATAAAACATAGCCAATGCACACTCTGACATAATGAAGCTTCCTTGTTACATTATTTTTCTGTTCCAGAGATGAGCGCGTTTAAACAAACGAATAAAATAACTTTTCAGCTTTATTGTATTATATTATATAGATTTAATGTAAAAAAATATAATATCAAACTATCACACTTATATTATAAATGCGAAAGTAGCTCTGTCTGTCTGTTATACTTTCACGAAAAACACTGAAGCGATCTCGATAAAATTTATCACACAGCTAGTCTATATTATAGAGAGGGATATAGACTAGTCCTTATACCAGAAACACATAAAAAATTGGACGGAAACTAGTATAGGTGCAATAATAATTATGATAAATAAATAACTGGTTAACCACGGAATTTCTGCTCTGTGACTGTGAGGTTAACAAATTATATAAACATTTATAATGCTGACGGCATGGGAGTGGAACTGACATCTGTGTTTCCTGACTCTGACATCCTAAGAACTTCAAAGGCCTCAGTGAATCGCTTTCCTCCAGGCAAGCGTGCTCTATCTTAGGCTTCTTCAACGTCCTTTATAGAATCAGTGGCCAAACGCGTAAATTCAATTTTTTTTAATCGAGTAATCCTGAATTCTACTCTATCACCGATTCAGAAGGTAGTTTTTGAGAAGAGCGAGCTTCACTGACCTACTTTTACGTCTGTCTTCTTCTTCTTAATTTAAAGTTTGGCAACCAAATCCAGATTAGGACTTATTTCTGCCAGTGTCGAGTTATATTATAATTTCCAGTCACAATAAATCACTTTCACATATAGTTCTCAGTCAGTCCCCGCCCATAAAAGTCATGTTTTACTACAATGGTGGTAATTGTACTAAAACTCTTCACAGACTTTTCGAGACAACTTGAATGATACACAGATACACATAATTCATTTCATTTAACTTCACTGGTGCACATGGATTGACCTTTATTGGATAAAATACCAACGATAATATGCAATAACACTAAAAATACACGAATTTATGAAAACGAAACGCATCGTCACTCTGCAAGCTCCCGCCAAAAAGTCTTTACGTCTGTCATATTACTAAATAAACAAGCCCCGCTGAAACTCGACCCTATCCCCATATCTCCTTGAAAAATTGCCCTATGAAACGACATCGCGGTGTTGTAAATGAAAATATATGTGAGTTAAGTCACCAGGCGGCGTTGTATATCACTTTATTCCATTAAAGAGTTACATTAGCACTTTTGTCCGGGTAATGTGAACAAACGAGCGGGAGTTGATAAAAACCGCTCGCTATTCACGCTTACCGTGATTTGACAGTTTAATACTATTTGTACATTCAGGAACATAAATTGTTGTACAGATCAAAATTACAAAACACTACTACACGTAGTATTTATATACTCTGAGCTACTACGTAATTTTAAATTGGCATGTAATTAACGCCCTAACTATTAATTCCCTCTTTTCGAACAAAATAATTCAAAACTAGAACCAATAATACTGAATTGCACACTAAATACTTACACTATATAAATCAAACTGAGTATCAGTTTTATGGTTTATGCAAAACTGTTTGAACCATAGATTTAAAATTTTCTACTAGAAGGTTTGAACTGAATGATCATGTAGCGTGCGTTATTGTCACTGTTCTAACCTAACCTAACCAACTGTATTTGAAGTGCACCGAGTCGGGTCTGGGTGATAGAACATGTTTTAATGAATAGGTAGTGTAGAACAGTCATTTTTCTGATACGCAATAAGTAAATTAGAGGTGCAATAAGTAAATTAGAGGAGAGTCTTAATACATTTTTAAACAGAGGTTCAATTAATATCCCTTTTCAATTTTATAAAGGTAAAAAAAACACTTCTTTATTAATAAACTGTAGTTAAACAAAGCAAATACAAATTGTAAAACGAATTACCAGGTATCTGATTTTGAATTTGTATTTGCTTTTGTGTGTTCCGCGCGCTCCATCTTTTATTCTGTAATCAGTGTAGGTATATCAAAATTTAAAATGAAATGTTATTTGCAATAGCATTATTTATTACTAAATATAAACGTGAACTAATAATAACTTTATATTGCAATGTTTTTTTTATTTTACGAAATTCTAAATTTCGTTGTTTGAATGAGTCTGACCACCTCTCGGAATACTTCACCTTTTCAGAGCACCTTCTATAGCCTCTTGTAAGTTCTAGACCCATACAAGTGCCTTCCAATACAATATTTTCAATATTAATCGTTCTCGAAAACGTAATAAGTGGTAAAGCTTTCCACAAATTTACAAGAAATAAGAAACTTCGCGAAGTTTCGACATTTTACATTTGGATTACGGCAATCTGCCAATATTTACGAGAGCTCGTTAAAATTTATTCTTTTGCCGTGTTTTGAGTTCTGTCAGGTTATTTTGGCTGTTCCTTTTTACTGTACTTGCATAGGATTGTTGACATGCTTTTTATTGAGTTATTTTATGTTTGATCTAGCGAAATTAAATTCGCTCCCGGAAGAAATCGTTTATTTTAGACTTGAGCAAAATTTGTAAGGTAGTTCTTACATGATTGTAATCATCATCAAAGTCAATGCCATTTACTTATTTTAGGCCCTGGTAGGGCATTTATGAAGGTCAAAGCTACCACCACTTCGGAAGTCGGCCTTCAACTGAGAAGAACCGGCAAGAAACAAGGTTTAAATTATTGAACAATCTTCCTTTTTTTTTCAAATGTTTTTTTTTTATGTAAGATGGGCTCGCGTCTGACCTCAGGTTAGCATAAGCTGGTTTGTATAAGCAGGATTTCGACAACGTGTTAGTGGAAATTCTCCCGGTGGCGGCGTCTTGTGATTCGACGGAGAAGAGGGGATGGAGGAATTAAATTGAACAATTCTGTAGAATACTCTCTAAAATAGATCCTATAGAAGACCGACAAATATGAAACCTCAAAACTCCTTAGTTTCGCCTCAGAAAAATGGTTTACTATGTAAAATATGCAAGCTTCATCGTGATCATCATCATCATCCTAATTTGCTTTGTGCAAGTGCAACTACCGGCATACCACACACTTAGACCTCGGCGACAGATTTCGGTTGCGTGGATAATATAGAAATAAATTCACGGCACATCTGCGTAATGTCATTTCACTATCTCACTGTGAAAGGATGTTTGTTTGTGCCTCAATTATGTGTCAACGGCAAAATGGATTTAGTGAAATTTGGCACACAGAATATGTCATTGTTCTGGATTAACATATAGGGTACTTTTTATCCCGGGAAATATAAGTCCCGCGAACGAGGTGTGGAAACTAGTTTTTTAATATGTTTGACACATAGAGTAAGAATTAATAGAGTGATAGCATTAACAACGTTACCTTGTCCGATTTTTGAGCAGTTTTCATATAGATGCATTCAAAGATATATCGTAGACTAGTTGATTTACTGTCAGAAAATAAATCGATAGGAGTTTTTTGTTATTTGTTTCGGTAAAAGGATCGATGAAAAACAAGAAATTGACATTCTCTATTATATTTATTTAGTCGTTCAAACTATGAACGCGCAGTTAGTTTCAAGCCAGCCATGTTATGAAGTAATAGATAATAATTGGACTGTTTACAAGAACCTTAAACCGACTTCAAAGTACACTAAGAAGTAATCAAATCCTGATCTGATGACAATGGAACCAAACGAGAAGCGTAACATTTCAAATAAAAAAAGAATTTTCCAAATCGGTTAATAAATGACGGAGTTATGAGGTAACAAACATTTAAAAAAAATAAAACGTATTGAGAACCTCCTCCTTTTTTTGAAGTCGGTTAAAAATGGAGATCACACTTCGAATACCTACTTAAAGCTTAACCTATGCATCACTATCTTGAAGTCCCTCTATTGTTCCCCTATGGATCCGCCTCCCTCACTGAAGTGCATTGAAGCTTCGGTCTGCAGGCTCGGCATGACTGAACATGAGCCAATCATACTGGTCTCAGCTTATATTTCCCCATCGCGTGACAACACTTCCTTCAGAAGTGATCTAGAGTGCATTTTTGGTCTAGGTAACTCAGTCATTTTGGCAGGTGACCTGAACGCCAAAAATGTTCTCTGGAATTGTCAAGCTAACAACCCCAGAGGCAGAGTCTTGGAAACCCTCCTTGATCCCCTCAACATCGACCTCATTGCCCCCCTTGACCCGACTCACTTTCCCCACCAACTTGACCACAGACCCGACATACTCGATGTGGCACTGTTACGTAATGTTAACTTACGTTTGCATGACGTGTCAGTGCTTCGCGAGCTGACGTCTGACCACCGACCTGTGATCGTAGAGTTCACTCCACGCACAGGTCCCCCAGATCCAGGTCAACCCCCTCCTACTAAAATTGTCACCAATTGGGACAGACTGGGCGAACGCCTCAAGTCTACCGATTCGGTCCACCTTAATGGTATCCCGGATAACATCGTCACCGCTGACGAGGTTATCGGCGCGATCGACTCACTCACCACTCACGTGCAATCGGTAGTCGCCGATTGCTCTCGGACAGTGCCAGCGGAGACATTCCTCCGTTGGCAACTGCCCGATGACGTACGTGAGATGAGGAGGGAGAGGAACGCCGCCATACGGGCTTATGACTCTTTTCCATCTGAACCCAACCGCGCCCGCATGCGCGCTCTCCATCGTGCCTTTAAGGTCCGCATCAGTGAGATGCGTGACTCTAGATGGGATCAGACCCTATCTGACTTAAAACCCTCCCACCTTGCCTTTTGGCAGTTATCCCGTGCCTTTACTAAGTACACAGTAGCTCCCATGCCACCTCTCAATAGGCCCAACCTCCCGCCCGCTTTTGACGACGAGGACAAAACTGAATGCCTCGCCGAAAGTCTCGAGCTTCAATGCACGCCCAGTACCCTCCCTGTAGACCTCAGTCACTTGGAGAAAGTCAACTCTGAGGTTGAACGTAGACTCGCCCTGCCCGCATCCGTCTATTCCCCCCCTCCACCACCACCACCAGCTGCTACTGCTGCTGCAGTACCTCCCTCAGAGGCTCAGCAGCGGAGAGTTGTTGTTGGTGATGAAGAGGAGGAGGAAGACCCTCTCCCTCCCGTAACCCCTGACGAAGTTAAATCGATCATCAGGAAGCTCCATCCGCGAAAAGCCCCGGGCTCGGACAAAATCACTAATAAAGTGATTAAGCTCTTCCCCGCCCAGCTCATATTCTTATTAACGTCCATTTTCAATGCGGCCCTAGCGTGTAACATCTTTCCACATCAGTGGAAAGAAGCTCACGTTATTGGGATCCACAAACCCGGCAAACCCCGGTCCGAGCCCTCCAGTTACCGTCCCATAAGTCTGCTCAATATATTGGGTAAGATTTATGAGAGGGTAATTCACACCCGCCTCAAGGCATATGCCGACACTCATCACCTCCTTCCTAACGAGCAGTTTGGTTTTCGAACTAAACACTCTTGTGTTCAACAAGTCCATCGTATTGTTGAACATATCTCTTATCACTTTCAACAATCCAGTAGCATGACTGGCGTCCTGTTCTTCGATGTCGCAAAGGCATTTGACAAAGTGTGGCACAATGGTTTAATTTTTAAACTATTCACTCTAGGTGTCCCACATAGGCTCGTACTCATCTTGCGAGACTTTTTGTCAAATCGCCACTTTCGATATCGTATAACAGGCGCCCTGTCCTCCCCTCACCCCATCTGTGCCGGAGTCCCCCAGGGCTCGGTACTCTCCCCCTTATTGTTCCTATTATATACGAGCGATATCCCCATTAGTAGTCAAGTACAGCTAGCTCTGTTTGCGGACGATACCGCCATCTACTGTACTGGCAGAACCACCAATGCCATTGTATCCAAACTCCAATCCGCAGCAGACGCCCTAGGCGTCTGGTGTAGGAAATGGAGGATTGAGATAAATCCCACCAAAAGTCAGGCGGTCCTATTCTGTAGGCCCGCCCGATGTAAAATCCCCCCTATCGTAAAGTCTGTCACCATGTTTGGCGAACCGATCCCTTGGGAGAGGCAAGCCAAATATCTAGGTGTCACCCTCGATGATCGATTGACCTTCGGGCCCCACATTAAAAAGGTGCGTTCGCGCGCCTTTTTCGTGATGGGACGCCTTCACTACCTTATAAATAGCAGGTCTAAGCTTGCGTTAAATCACAAGATTAGACTCTATACTGCTTGCATTCGCCCCATTTTCACCTATGCATGCGCTGTGTTCGCACACGCATCGCCGAGGCGGATCCATAGCCTTCAAGTCATCCAAAATCGTTTCATTCGCAAGGCCACGGGTGCCCCGTGGTTCATGCGCAATGAAAACCTCCACCTCGACCTGGGCCTTCCCACGGTCCGTCAATTCATGAAACGCGCCTCACGCAAATTCTTTGACACCGCGGTCAATCATTCGAATCCATTAATAGTCAAGGCGGCTACTTACACGCCATCCCGTATATCCAACGTCCGCCGGCCGAGGCATGCCCTCATCGAGCCCGATGACCCTATCACCTTAGCTCAGCTCGCAGCTTCCGAAGCTCGTACAAATACAAATACAGATGCGAATCGCGGTGACCGTTCACCTCGTTACCGACCTCGTCGTCGAGGTCACGCGCCGCGACCCTCTCTCACTCAGTCTCGTCCCCCCCTTGTTGTTGCTCGACAAGCGGCCCGAGCCGCCAATAATAATCCGCTTCCCTCTAATTAGTCGTAACTCGTTCTAATAATGAAGTCCGTCCCCTCCCCTCGGTAACAGCCCTGAGCCGAGGCTCGGCCCCAACTGGGGCACCCTCAGGCCATGTTACCTAAATCTAAACCGGTTGAGAGCTTGCTCGCCGAACTTGTCCGCGTAAGGGTACTTAGGCTAGCTTTGGGCCAGTACCTTCATGTCCATTCAAAAAAAAAAAAAAAATCACTATCTTGCTCTCTCTGGGCAGGCCCTCTCTTTCTAAAGCAGGGTACCCTTTGAGAGGTCAGCCCACAGGAGTGAGGTAAAAATATCTAGGATTGTAGGTATTTGACTCAAGCTGTTGTTCCAAGTGTGGCATTTATTTTTGTCACGGCACATACTCTAGTACAGTCGCTCTAATAATGATCTATCTCTATGGTTTGACATTATAAATATTGATGGAGGACAGCAATATAAACCCAATTAATATTCATCTATATCAGTATTGGTCCGATGAACAACGCTATCTTTGCGTGCGCTGTGCCAGTTTATTTTTTATTCGGGTTCACAAACGAATTTTGCATGAATTTTAAAATAGGATTTCATTGTGTAGTTCCCCATGCCCGCCGGCTCTTTTTACTTTTTATACACCAGTTTAAATGTCATAAATTCACAGTATAATTTTTATCATGATATGTTTTGCGTTATAATGTTTTCACAGCTCTACGTCGTATGTCGAATTTCTGATAACTCTTTGGTCGGGAACTTGGTTAGTTAATAGGGTTGCTTGTAAATTGTTTGACCATCCAGTTGGTTTTAGTTTTACTTTTGGGTACCTGAGATTTAACATTCTTAACAATATAAGTAAAATCCCCGCATGCTCAATAAAAGACTTTCAGTTCAAGCACTATGTAAATCCTACTACCAATTATACCATGCATGTTATAAATGTGAAAATATGTGTCATTTTACCTATGTACAACGTGCGGAATAGTATATTGCTCACCTAGGGCAGGAAAGTAAGAAATGTCTCAGATCACACGTAATTGTTGGCCGAGGCGAAGCCCAGGTCGACAAACATGAGATCTGAGGCTAAATTATTTTCTGCCTAAGGCGTGTATACTACTTTTCTCCTCGACGAGGCGGAAAGTGCCATTTTCGTTTAGTGCAGCGGGACAAAAGTTGACACTTTCCGCCCGGAGAGCGGTCTGCGTTAAAAGTAGATTAGCATTTTAGTACCCTTTCAAAATAATTTATTGACATTACCTTGACAGTTTTTATTAAAAATGTGAATCGCTTAATGTGACACGGTACTAAAGTGATCACTTTTGACGCTGACTGTACTAGGCGCACAGATCGGCTTTGACTTTATTAGGAGTTTATTTCTTTCATAATCATTATAGCAGTCCCAAAGTAAATTAATACAATAACGAAGTGGTGGGAAGTAAAACATGATGAGCTCCTTTTTAGTGGGATCACGCTAGATAGACTAGGATGATCATCATTTATAGGCTATTGACATTATTTTTGGATCTCAAAGCCGTGTGTGAAGGATATCCCACGATATTATAATTATTCTCTGAACTACTACTACAGATATACATCTACATAGATGCCGCGAGTGTATGTACTTGTCAAAATCTGTGCAAAAATGGGACACAATGTTCTTCTTTTGAAACTGTTTCGCGCGGACAAGGAACTCGCATAAGACTGCATTTCCACCAGAGATTTGTAGCGAGGGATATGTTTTTTTTTTTTTTTTTTTTTAATTAAATGGGCTTGCGTTTGGTCACTGACCCGCCCATAAGGGGCGATGACGAAGCCTAAGATGAAACACGCTTACCCAGAAGAAACCTATTCACTCTGGCCTTGAAAGTACCTAGATTGTAAGCGTCAGGAAACAAATGAATGTTTAGCTATCAAATGGGATAGCTTCATTTTCACGTTAATAATCTAATGCCAGCCTAACTAAATCAATCTTGTGACATTATGGTAGGTACAAAAAAAGTAACACGCTTGGTTTTCATACGGATAGAGGGACTTGCTTTATCTATTTAGATTTATGTCTGTGACTACTACCTATTGTTCCATGCTAAACAAAGGTTCTATGGATTACCCGAACAAACAAATTAGCAATTTTAATTAAGAAGCACCAGCAGGCAGTAATTGACTTCAGCTCAACAATTTCCTAAATATAATTAATTCCGCAGGTCGTCCCCAACCAACCCTCACCTGGCTGATCAACAACAAGCAAATAGAAGACCACACGGTGCTAAAGAACGATGGGAAAGTGATCGTCAGCAGGATCAGCGTAGGTGGAGCTGAGAGGAGCTGGTTGAACACCAGCATTAGATGCCAGGCTACAAATACACCGCTGTTAAGTCCACACGAGAGAACTGCTAGAGTTGAGATGCATTGTGAGTAAACTAAATTGATTACCAGGGTTTATTATGTATGGTTTGAACTTAATTATGGTAAGTGATGATACGGCTACCTTCCACCATCGCAACTTTCACCATCGACGGGGAGTCCATCCTCACACATTGAAACCAGAATTGTTTCAAACTGTGCGGGCTAAAAGGAGTTTTCTTCCGTGGACGCTCGAACTGTGGAATGAGCTCCCCGCCGTGGTTTTCCCAATGGAGTACAGCATGGAGTTCTTCAAAAAGGGTGTGAAGAACCCTATGCTGTACTCCATCTTCTTGCATAATTTATAGAAGTTTTAATGCCATGTTTTTCAGAGCAAATTTCTAATGCGACATTAATGTCAAAGAGAGAATA
Source organism: Polyploca ridens (assembly GCA_951394255.1). NCBI lineage: Eukaryota > Metazoa > Arthropoda > Insecta > Lepidoptera > Drepanidae > Polyploca > Polyploca ridens. The sequence goes on along the minus strand of OX596264.1, from coordinate 11,727,910 downwards.
GGGCCCCTGGTCAGAGGGCCATATAAGAGAGTACTGAAAGAGGACTTTTTTAATAATGATGATGTTTGTTCTTAGTGCGTCCAACGTCAGTAACAATAACAAACAAACCTGGTCAAATGTCAGCTGATGTGGAAATGAAGTTGATATGCATCTCACACGGCAGTAGACCTCCAGTACAGATTACCTGGTTCAGGGAGAACAGGAAATATACGAGAGGAAAGGTATGTATTATTCTTCACTTTCTTACATTACTTATGTTTTACTACCTTTATGCTATAGTAAGCGCTCGTGGTGTACTTAACATGATTAGCCGTTCTTAATCGATCGGAAAAGGTAAGCTACCGCCGTCGTGGTCGGTACCTGGATGGGTGCCCGCCTAGTGGTATTTCAAATCGAGCGTTTCCGTGCTTCGGAAGGCACGTAAAGTTGGTCCCGGTTATCGCTTAATTGTGATAGTCGTTAAGCTAGTTGGATATGCCTCCTAGGCGGATTGAAAAATTCCAACAGTAGGTTGACCACTAGCCTACCTCCACCGATCCGCAGTGGGCACGCGTGGTGAAGTATCTGCCCATTCCCTTTCACCCTCATTTGTGAAAGGAGGCCTGTGCTCTGCAGTGGGACATTAAAGGCTGATGATGATGATGATGATGCATTGATGATGCTATAGTTTGGATTTCTTTAGGATACATTGTCCTTTACTTTGCTGAGCTAAGATAAAAGTTACAGCATGCAGATCTGAATAAAGTTATTTTTTTACTTTGTAAAGGCCTTTGTTTGACCACAATCTCACCATGGTAAGTGATGATGTGGCCGAAGGTGGTAAGCAATAGCCTAGAAGGACCTGGCTCTCAAGTGCTGCCATTGGAACACACCCATAGATGTTTGGCGATCGATTTTAAAGTTGAGGGTGGTAGCAAGAGCCAGATGGGTACTACAAAGTACCCTACTGCTACCACCATTTCCTTCACCGAAAGCTCTAGCTCTACTCGAACCCAGGACCTTCGTTTCGGCATTGGACGTCACTACCCCTTAGCTATCATTGCCTTAAATATATGTTTATAAGATCCAATTTTCACTAGCACACCCAGTACACAAACGAAACAACTACAGTCAGTTGGCTGACGATGCTTCCGCAGCCAGAAGATGATGGAGCGATGATCAGGTGCAGAGCTGACAATCCAGTGCTGAGGGTAGCTCTCGAAGACTCGTTTAGGATGAGTGTCGTTTGTGAGTATATGCGTTTATTGGATGGACCGTGTTAAATGAGGAAGTTTTTACAGCATGTGTCGAAATACTCTTGTAAACCATTGTTTACAAGAGTATTTCGACACGAGTTTTCCATTGAAAAGAACAGGCTATCTTATCTTAGATTTTGCTTTCCAATTCCACCTCGTGCCCACGTGACACCTTTCCTGAATAAAGCCAAATTGCTTAAAATGGAAGCTAGACAACACTTACATTTTTGCACTTTACTTTTTGGGATAGTGAAGACGGGTAAGCCAAAGTACCTATATGAGAAGCTTGCTTGGTTATCAGCGAGAAACGCTTATCGGACCAGAGCGTCGCTGATACGACTTTCAATGCCTCGACATAGAACAGCAGCCTTCCGTGGTAACTTTAGGTATAATGCGACTAAATGTTGGAACAACCTCCCTCCACCAATCCGTAGTCTACCATCTAAACACACTTTTAAAATTAAGCTCAAACAATATCTCCTGGAAAATCAATTGTAGTATAATAATAGCATCATTGGATTATACTTTTTAATTTTATTCTTACCTATATGAACCTGAGCCTGATGATTATAAATTACCTGTTTTTTTTTTTACCAGAATTTAGTAGTAGTAGGTAGATATTTACTCCTGTTTTTCATTTCGTTTTATTTAGTACCGGCTGTACACACACAAAACCATGTATCATTAATTTGCTAAAGTTTTACATCGATGCACCCTTATTTAACTTTTTATTTTTAATATAGCTATATTTTTTAACGCTTCACTTTTTATATTTATAATGTCATTAACGTTTGATTATTTAAGTCTAAAACACTATCACTGGTCGTTTTCCACTGATATTCGTGACGCACACTCGCGAGGCGACGACAGAATATCAGCGCTGAGGTACCCCACCTCAATATTAGGCTGAGTCGGCCGCCTTTTTCTTCAGACACGCACAGATAGGATATTTATTTATATTTAAATTTTGCTGATCTGTTATTTTTATTTGTTATTTGTGTGTTTCTGGGAAATAAATTCATTTTCTTCTTTTTTTTTCTTCTTCCTTCTTCATCTTGAGTCTGACCTCTCCATATTAGGGCACCGTTATGACCAAAAAGTTTTTTTACTTGTTGGCCACTGACCCGTCCATAAAGTCGTTCGACGATGACGAAGCCTAAGATTGCATACAAAAAATAAGCTATTCACTCTGGCCTTGAAAGTCCCTTAATTATAACACAGACACCAGAAGCAAGTTCCACGCATTATAAATGAGGATATCAATAATTATCTACCTGTCCTGTTCCCAATCATTTAGGGCCGGCACAATATGTACGCTTCTTCCATTCAGCTCGGCACCTCCTTTCCCACTCAAATCATCATTCACACAATCCATCCATCTCTTCTTCCGTCCTCTTCCCGTCCATCCACTTTCATTTAAATAAGGATATTATGTACAGATAAGCCAGTCCTCACCATGTTACTGGGCAGTACCCTCAACCCGAACGACATTAAGGAAGGCGACGACGTGTACTTCGAGTGCAACATCAAAGCCAACCCCAAGGAGCACAGGATCTCCTGGTACCATAACGTGAGTGAGTCATGGGTTTTGTCTTTTATCTAATTCTTCTAGAACTTGCGTTATCTTGATTTGGTTTAATGAATAGATATACATCTAAATAGATGACGCGAGTGTATGTACTTCGCTTGACAAAATCTGTGCAAAAATGGGACACAATGTTCTTTTGTAACTGTTTCGCGCGGACACGGAACTGGCATAAGAATGCATGTGTAGCGAGGGATATCTTTAGCTGACGAATAGGATAGCTGCATTTTCACGTTAAAAATCTAATGTCAGCCTAACTAAATCAATCTTGTGACATTATGGTACCTAGGTACAGTTACACGCTTGTGTAACTTTTTTTGTCTTGCGTTATCTATTTAGATTTATGTCTCTGGTTTAATGGTAGTTTATTTTAGTCTTTTGTTGGTGAATTTGGTCTAAACGGCTTAACGGGTATATCAATTTTGGCACACTATTGGAATATGTTCTGGAATAACGTATAAGACACTTTTTATCCGGGAAAATAATGACGTGGGTAAAACCGTGGGATGAAAGCTAGTGGATTTATAAATCCGCTTGAGAGCACTAGATAGCTGCTTCCTCGTAAATTCTTATTTTACCAAAGCCTTTTTATTTTACTCTTACGTGAAAGCTTTAATCTAGAAATAAAATGTAGAAGCTTAATGCATTTTATTTTTAAACTTAAGGTGACAGATATATATATATTTAGATAACGCAAGTACCACGATCTGTATTAAAATCAACCGTGCCATTTTTTTACTACCTACTATTTCGTCACAAGCACTATTTAGTGACGAAAAACCAACTGAATAAACGTGCAATTTTTTGACTATAACGTCACAAACACTATTTAGTGATGGAAAAAACCAAATCAATTCAAGTACACCGATGCAATGTAGGGGCGATATTAGCCACGTTAACGTGCTTAAGTCGGGCACAAAATCTGGCACGCGAAGTAGGTGCTCTTGCGGTATCTAACTATATCTATATCTGTGGCTAAGGTAGTAAACAAGCACAGCCCACCTGATGGCGGTTGATGACCATGCAAAAACATATATTTAAACTCAAAAAGTTTCGAAGAGGGTCTGAGAGGATTTGTCGAAGAGACAACTTTAGGTACTACACCGCTGGTCCCCAACTGCCGAAATTACCCATACCAGGAAAACTATTTGATGGGCCAGTTCTGTTGGCGTGGTTGATTAAGATACCACCTATCACGCCGCAGGTCGTGGGTTCGATTCCTACCCAGGACATGCATTGTATGTATGAACATGTCTGCTGGCCAGTTGGCGCAGTTGGTTAAGATTCACCTTACGCGCCGCAGGTCGTGGGTTCGATTCCCACACAGGACATGCATTTGTGTGCATGAACATGTCTGTATGTCCTGAGTCTGGGTGTAATTATGTATATTAAGTATGTATTTACAAACAAAAAGTAGTATATGTATTATATCAGTTATCTGGTTTCCATAGTACAAGCTCTGCTTAGTTTGGGATCAGATGACCGTGTGTGAGGAATGTCCCAGGAATTTTATTTTCATTCAGATCCAAAGATAAAACTAGGTAGGCCTTAACTAACAAGCTTTTTTCCAGGATATTCTAGTAAGCCAGAACATGTCTTCAGGCGTGTTCATAAGCACCAAGTCCCTGGTCCTGCAGAGGGTCACCAAGCGTGACGGTGGCCTCTACACCTGCAGGGCATCCAATCAGATGGGGGAGTCAAATAGCCAATCAGTATATTTGAGGGTGCAATGTAAGTATAATAAAAAACAAAAACTGTTTTACAAAAAACTTAAACCGACTTCAAAGTACACTAAGAAGTTGTCAAATCTTGATCTGATGACAATGGGACCAAACAGGAAATAGCGTACATTTCCAAAGAAAAATTTTTTTTTCCAAATCGGTTAATAAATGAGTTAAAAAAAATACAGGTCGTTGTTTTGGTCAGCGACGAGCGACTCAGGGTCGATAATACAAATGATACTGGTGCTAAAAAAAATATAAAAAAAATACTTTATTTTTTTTTAATAATAAAAATTAAAAAATTAAAATGTTGAAAATCATGTAATAAGCTAAAGTGTAGACATAATACTCAACGGGAGTACGAGGGAGTAAAGGGGTGGGGCGATGGCGGCTTGCGCCTAGCTCTAGTCTGTGCACGTGCCTAGTAACCATACTTTGCGGTAATTTTATTTCAAATTGAATAAGGTATTTCTCAACATATTAACAGTATTTAATGGAATGAAGTCCATTTTTGGGGTATATATATTTTGTACTACCGCTCCTGGGTCGCTTGTCGCCGACCAAAACAACATCCTGTATAACCGAATTGAGAACCTCCTCCTTTTTTTGAAGTCTGTTAAAAACAATTCCATTTGAAAAAAGTAATTTATTCAGTTTTATGGAACTTATGAAAGTTCAGTTGTACATACAGTTGAATTTACCACCGGTTCGGAATACACTTAAACTGAGAAGACTTTTTTTAAAGACGAAAAATATTGTTTGACAGCCTGGCTTATTGATACGAGCTACGGCTGGTGTCAAAGGAAAAACATCTCAAACCTTAGTCAAATTATAGTGCATTTACGAAAAACTAAAATTCACGAAATAAAAAAGTACCTAATTTAAACCAATTAAATCGACTTCAATACACTAAAAAAAATTAAATAACTCTAATATGACACTGATTTGAAGTCAGCGAAAGAGCACGACGTATTCCATTGAAAATACTTCGGTGACTTCAAATGAGTGTCAGATTATAGTTATTTCATACTTTTTAGTGTATTTCGAAGTCGATTTAATTTTTTTAAATTACCTACTTTTTTATTTACTTTGTTATTATCACCGTAATAAGATTGCCATACACAAGTCATAAAAAAAATGGTTACAAAGTGATTCGTGACACACAGACACCCCGGTCTGCGCGCAGCCGTCGCCCGTGCTGCTGGGCGCGCGCCTCGACGAGCCGCTTCGAGTCCGCTGCACAGTCAGCGCTGACCCCGCTGACGTCACTTTCTACTGGCAGTTCAACAACAGCGGAGAGAGCTTTCAGGTCTCACCTGCTAGATATGGTGAGGAAAAATTATGAAGATTTAACAGTGAAATTTAACTGTGTGATTGTCACTTCTTAGGTATCTATAAGAAATTATTTTTAGTGGAGACCTATTACTGGCGGTAGCTGTTTTATGTTTGTAGTTTAAGATATTTATGTAATTTAAAGCTGTTGTCTCAATAAAAAAAAAGAAATGTTTGCATTCCCAAAATCGATGGAATATTTAAAAATTAGTGTAATGTAGAATTTAAGATAACTCAATTAATTTATAAGTACAGTCCCTTTTTGTTTGCTATTTGACATTTCGACGAAGGAATTCAAAGCAATGAAGTGAAATGAAATGAAATTGTATTTGCATGAACATGGTACATAAATGTATCTTAAAATTATATATAGCTCTGCATATTTTGCTATGAATTAAGCCTGTGCAAAAAAATATATTTATAAGGAACGTTCAAATTCAATGAATTATATTACTAACTATAATTAAAACATTCCAATAATAATAATACAAAAATGTCCTATTCAAAATAATAAATTAAATGTCATAATTAATTCATTCCAAATTCTTATCATTAACTAGCTTTATAGCCCGTGACTTCGACCGCGTAGATTATTTCTTTTTTCAAGTTATGAATCATTGTAACAATATAGAGCTTTGTTCATGGCTATTGTCCGCCACTACGTGTGATATTGATAAAAGTTCAGCTAGATTGAGAACTCACATGCGAGGATGCCACATAAAACTGAACCAGTCCTGCTGCAAATCAACTCTAGTAAATTTCAGAGTTTTTCCCTGTAATTTATTAATAGCCATCGCGAAACAAACCATAATTAGGAACTGTTATCTTTTAAACTGAACCAGTCCTGCTGCAAATCAACTCTAGTAAATTTCAGAGTTTTTCCCTGTAATTTATTAATAGCCATCGCGAAACAAACCATAATTAGGAACTGTTATCTTTTAAATTCAAACGGAAGGTGATTTGGGATCAATGGTATACCATTGATCCCAAATCACCTTCCGTTTGAATATAGTCTATACGCGGCAAGAAGACTGTTTCTCGTCTGACAGAACCAGTAAATATTTTGGCCTCAATAACATTGCGGCGGAGAGCTGTTACTTGTAGTCTAGTTCCACAGCACAATTTTGGAGGCCTTATCTCTCTTTCTCTCTATAGTCTTTCCCTCATGTCTGAGGATCGTGGTCAGCATCGGGTTTGCTTCTAGAGCGGATGATCTGCCTCCACCGGTTTCTGTCCAACCCGTCCCTTACGACGGTGTAAAACTTGGAGGACGATGAGTCTTTTACTTGATCGGACCATCTAGTTGGTGAAAGACCACGTAGTCGTTTTCCTTCCGTGTTCCCAACTATGATCAGTTTTTCCAAACCTTCATCGCCTTTGCGCACCATGTGGCCGAAATACGAAAGAATACGTTGGTGGCATATGGTGGACAATCGAGTTTTAATTTACAGTTGTGATAGGATTGATGCATTGTTGCGTTTAGCGGTCCAAGGTATTTTCAACATCCGTCTCCAGCACCACATCTCGAATGCATCAATCCTTTTTCTTTCTCTAGTACCTATAGTCCACGCTTCCACTCCATACATGAAAATGAGGAATACCAATGCTCGTATTAATCGGATCTTTGTTTTAATACCAATTCCTCTCTTTTTCCTGATGTTGTTTAGGTGAGTCATTGCATCCTATGCTATTTCAATACGCCAATACCATAAGCCAAAATAATAAAATGTGTAATTTTCACTCCAAAAATAAAGAACTTCATATACTAAATTTAATCCCCCTTTTCACTCCTTAAGGATTCAAATTCCCACAACACCGATATTAGTTGCGTTAGTTTATAACCATAAGCTTAAATAATAAATTGAGTGTACTTCCATACACAAATTCATCCCCCTTTTTACCCTTTTGGCATCGGAATTATCAAAAACGTTGAGGCACATATAAATTAAATTTCAATCATCAGCCTAAACACAAAATTTGAAGGTCCTAACTTCGAAACTGATGGACTTTCATATAAACTTGCATCCCCTATTTTACCCCCTTAAGGATGGAATATCCAAAAATCCTTCCTTAGTGGTTGCCTACACTGTGTAATAATATATTAATTGACGTTTACTTGAAACTGAACGACTTACATACATCCCATACCTTTTCACCCTGTCGGGGATGGAATTGTCAAAAAAGCTGAAACATGTATAAATTTATTTTCAATCGTCAGCCTAAATACTAAATTTGAAGATCCTAACTTCAAAACCGACGGACTTTCATACAAACTTTCATCCCTTATTTTACCCTGTTAGGGGTGGAATTTCCAAAAATCCTTCCTTAGTGGATGCCTACACCGTATAATAATATATTTAGTGAAGTTTACTTTGAAATTGAAGGACTTGCATACACAACTTCATCCCCCTTTTCCTCCCTTCGGTGGTGGAATTATCACAAACGCTGAGATAACTATATATTAATTTTCAATGGTCAGCCTAAACACAAAATTTGAATATCCTAACTTCAAAACTGACGAACTTGCATACAAACTTTTATCCCCTATTTTACCCTCTTAGGGGTGGAATTTCCAAAAATCCTTCCTCAGTGGATGCCTCCACTATATAAGGTATCTTTGTGCAAAATTTCAAATCTCTAGGTCCAGCGGTTTGGGCTGTGGGCTGATATATCAACAATCAGTTTATCATTTTATATATTAAGATAAATTCATTCACACTATAATAATTATTTGTCAACAATAAATCAAACATTCTACGCTTAAATAAATTAATTTGTAGTGTTTTTATAGTAAGTGGCAAATGATTGTAGAAGATGTGGAAGATAACAATCTCATCTCGTATTCAATCTCATGCAAAGTCATTACGGCGTTATTGAGTAAAAGACATCCATACAAACATACACAAAAACATTCACATTTATAATATAGGAGGTAATTACTATTTGTTTGTGTACAGTGTCAACAGGCGGCACGGCGAGCGAGCTCCGCTACCGAGCGGCGAGCGAACGCGACTACGGCGCGCTGCTGTGTCGAGCGACCAACGCGGTTGGACGACAGAAGCGGCCGTGTGTATTCCAAATTGTTCCAGCTGGTAAGTAGAATTACTTATATTTTTAAATCGTAAACGAAATTTTACGAAAAAGTAGATTGCAGCTTTAGATCGCGACAAATATACGGTAGACATATTGGAAATAAAAAATGCAAATGCAATTTAGACTTGCATAATTTTGTAGTAAGCCAAGACGTGCTGTTTTTTTTTGCATTCATTAAATTTACTCTATAGATGACATATTTCAGTGATTCCATTTTGAACTTCTATTTTTCGAGAATTCATCTAAGCCATTTCCATTTTGAACTTCTATTTTTCGAGAATTCATCTAAGCCATTGAAAAGTTACAATTGGGGTGGCATTTGTCAGAGGACGCAATTTTATTTTTTAGATTTCAGTGGGTCAGTTTGAAGTTAAATCCTAGTTTGTGGGGTTGCAAACCTTGTCCCATCTTGAAAAAGGGGTTCAAATGGTTTTTATGGTTTATCTAACGAACTATAGGTCTCACAAATAAAATTACTCATATTTTTTTGTTGCAAATAAGATTATCTTCAACTTTTGTCAAGTAACTTCGGAAAAGTTGTTTGTTATAATCTGAATCTCGGAAACAGCTCCAACGATTTTCATGAAAAGTATGCATGCTGTTTCGGGGGCGATAAATCGATCTAGCTAGGTTTTATTTTTAGAAAACGTCATTATATCAGTGTTTTCAGGCAAAGAAAAACTGCTACAATATCATTAGAATACGAAGGTAAATTTCGCCACCTTTTACAAGGTTATAATAGCTCAGGTGGCGAATCGGGCGGTCCCGAAACCAGAAGACCCCGGTTCGAGTCCAATGACATTTTTTTCAAGTTCGTTCTTTTGTGAGAAAAACTATTATATTATTTATAATTTCCAAAAAATCCCTCTAGGGTCATCATATTTTTTTCATATAATCAAGTTCTGCGTTGGACACGTCTCTGTTACTTCCTTTTTTTCAGCAACTAATTATTAAAGAAATTATGACCCTCCAAAAATTACAATAAATGCCCTGAGGACTAACAGACAAATTCGAAAAGATTTTAACATAAAAGAAAGTAATAGAAACCTACACTGATACTTAAAATTTTAATGTAAAAAATAATTAAATCGGCTTAGGAACCCCTCTCAAGCATTGATTGACGTTCCTATACAGACCTTAGAATCCGCCGTCGGTGGTAAAAATGTCTCCGACGGTGGTAAGCACGTGAAACTCAAAGAGATTGATCTTAAGTATACTCCTAAAATACACCACTATGTGCTTGACTTCAACATAAGCTGCTTTATACCGCAAAATCTCATATTTTATCCCGATATTTGCGTCCCCAATACTGTCATATGCACAAAAACAATTTCCAATATAATACACCGTTTTACAAGCGCCGCTCGCGTCGCCTGCACCAGCAGTACCTCAATATGGCACCTGCATTTTGAAATTAATCCATAAATTTACGTTCGCTCGACCACAGCGTATAAAACCTTCATTTGTTGACGTCATAGCTGTCAATATTTTATAAACATTCCTTCTGAGATTAATTAAAAAATCAGGTTGTTTATGGTTTGACGTTTATAATAAAAGAGTTTTCAACACACTTGCTCGTTAAGTGACATTTATTGCACTGTTTTTAGTATCTTAATGCAGCTTATTACGCACTAGTGTTTTTTACTTTACATTACCGCACAGTTTTATGATAGGTATAATCCCGATTATGTTAAGTTTGTACCTCAATGCAATTGATATGTGCGTTGACAATGGGTAAAACAGTATGACAGCGAATCGCTGTAAAAAAAAAACTTGCGCGCTATATTTGTTGGGGTTCTCATTTTGATTTTTATTTTGATTGATTATTAACAAAAAATCTACTTGAAAATATACAAGTCTGTATTTTTCCTCACAAGTGTGTTGAAAAACGTCGTATGACACGCGTCTGCATTAATCATTACACTATCGAATTCCTTATCGCTTAATATCACCTCATCTGTAATTACCAACTTTGCACACATGTATCATAATTACGAATATGATAACATATAAGAGGTTTGACTCTTATAATGTGATTAAGCTATCGGTGAAGGAAGGCATCGTGATCTTAGGGCGGCGATAGGGTACTTTACAGTACCCAACTGCTGGCTACCACCCTCAAGTTTAAAATCTGCCGCCAAGCACCTACCGGTGTGTTGCCGCGTAAATTGAGATTAATTTTTTTTTCCTCTCGGTTTTTGCAGTCGGCAACACATTAAAAATGTTCTTATTACTGGTAATGTCCAATGGCGGCCGTCTGCCTTACACCCTTCTAAATAAAAAAATAAAATGTAGCTGGCATCTTACATGAAACAAATAAACACTAAAAGCAGCTGAGTGTACGTGCACAGTTGCACGTATAGTCAGCCTCGTAAAAAAAGAAGTTAATCGTCTTTACAGCGAAGGAGCGGGAGCAAACTTCGTGGAAATTACTAATTTTATTGCCAGACGAGAAAATATTTATACAAAAATGTATAGAGGGGTACAACATGGCATGTGGAATTGATTAGGTTTTTTGTGATATATTTATTTTGAATGTATTTTTGATATTTTCCTTCGTTGAAAGTAAATTTAATACAGGTGATTTTATAATACAGTCTTACTTTACTTACTTTTATTCAGGGCAGCTGATTTTTTTTGCCTTCTACCTACTATCTTCTGCCTACAAAAAATTGCACTTCGACACCTGCAAGTTTTGTGGTTCTATACAAACTCATTCTGTTTATAAAATCAGTGGAAATAAAGAAAATAAAAATTATGAGTTAAATATCAACATTATAGAAAGAAAACATTGGCAATTTATAATGAATCTCCCAAATCCCAGATTAGACGACATACAATTCTTAACTTTATATAAACAAACAATAAAGTAATATTCTAAAAATGAAAACATTATAGAAAATTTGGTCAAAACTGTTATTTATTTTCCAAGCACAATCTTTTCAAACGTCTGAAATTGAGTTAAAAAACAACATTAAAACAAAGTATCTTAACATAAAAATGTAATCAAAACTCAATTAATCATAATACAACCAATATCGGGAAGCAAAACAAGATAACAAGGACTCGGACGACAAAATCAGTGAATTAATAATTGGCCAAACTTAATTAAAACATTCCCCAAGCGATCGGTGACCGGGTAATATTCCAAAAGTCCGTTTTAAAATATGAGCCAAGTTTGGGTTGGTGCATACTATCGGGGGTGTTATTATGCCGGAAAATTATTCACCTATACGCTTTCATAATCATCATCAGCCTATAATGTCTCACTGCTGAGCATAGCACCTGCACACAACTGAGGGTGAAAGGGAATGGTAAAATACTTCACCATACATGCTCACTGCGGATCGGTGGAGGTAAACTAGTGCTCAACCTACTGTTGGAGTTTTCAAGCGACTATCACAATTAAGTGATAACCGCGTGTCTTCCGAAGCACGGAAAACGCTCTAGTTGAAATACCACTAGCTGGTCACCCCTCCAGGTACGCGGCCTCACCAGTAGTAGCTTAACTTTCCCGATTGATTAAGACGTAGGTACGTTTCATACTGAGAATACGATAACGTTTTGCATCCTTATTTATAATATGGACAGCTGAGGAGTGGATCTCTCTTCCCAAATCTGTATTACCTGACTCCTTCAATCTTACTCATGAAATTAGATTTTTTTAACAATGTTTATAATTATTTTTACGTGAGTTTTTGATATTTTGCACAAGGAGTATAGAGCGCTCACATTTTTACGACCGCAAGTTGCTTGGAAGAAAAGGTTTGAGCGATAATTTCGCCTAAATTGCATTTTTGGCCTTACACTGCTGTTGCAATTGTATGTAATTTGCCACTATTATTTTGACCTTTAATTTTTTTATGTTTTTTTACTCTCTTATTTATTTCCTTTACACCGATAGTGTGCACAAACCCTTACGCCAAGTTATGTTGGGCCAAGTAACATTGGGCCAAGTTTGGTTCGTCTTGCGTCGCATAGAAGTTGCCTTCGAAATCAGGAATCGAAGGCGATATGGAAATGGAGTAACGAGAAAACTTGTATATAAGTTAAAACTTCCCGATTTCTCGCACATTTTTTTTGCAAACTGTATTTGGAACTAAAAAATGCTAATGTAGAGTATGTAAGAAATTTGCGGTTTGTATTTTGTGGGTGTGATCATATTATTAACCGACTTGAAAAAAAGGAGTAGGTTCTCAATTCGAATGTTTTTTTTTTTATGTTTGTTACCTCATAACTCAGTCATTTATTATTTATTTGAAAGGGTACACTTCCCGTTTGATCCCATTGTCATCAGATTAGGATTTGATTACTTTTTAGTATACTTTGAAGTCGGTTTAAGTTTTTTGTAAAACAGGCCAATTATCCTTCATCGAAACCTAAATCTTCCCCCGCATCATCTAAGTCACCTCTAAGTGTTTACCCATCTGTCCCACCAGCACGACCTTCACCTCCACGGAACTGCTCGGCCAACAGAATCCTGAAGAACAGCGAAGCGTTCCTATCAGTGAAGTGCATGGCGGGCTACGATGGGGGACTAACCCAGCACTTTACTCTGGATGCTCTGGGAGAGACTAGCAGGGTACTAGCTAATACCTCTGCCGGGCTTACAGGTGACACAATATTCCTAAAAATACCTACACATTAAGTGATTATATGGGATTAAATATAATATCCTACAGTTTCCTTAGCAACGTCTTTTACTAGGGTAAAGCGTTATAGCATATTATGTACCTATTATTAACACTTAATTTTATTTTGTGGTTATATACACATTTTTGTAAAGGTTATGTACAAATGTACTGAATACTTATTTACTCAATAGAGATATGCCACTTTCCATCGTTCTTTTCTGACATATATAATGAAATGATATGAAATAGTTTGTTCATTCAAATGCATCCCAGGCACTTACGAATATTCAGATTTACATGTCGGGGGCGTTGTGTGACGGGTCACCCTCTTCCTTCCAATATGGCGAGGAGGGCGATGGCTGCCACATGCGTCATACTTGTGAACAAGTGCTGCTTATGGGGGTTGGTCTGATTAAATCCTTTGACTGTTGGATGATCCGCGCGGGCGAGGAAAACAATAGAAATCAATTGTTACTTTTTAACCGCAAGTCAAGGGATTAAGTTTGCTATTTACTCATTAAATATCGATTCAGTATAATTTGTAGTCTTGCCACCGGGGTTCGCAATTGTCAGTGCGATAAGAATGTAAATATTATGTAATTAATCCAAGCTTGTTTTGAAAAGAGTATTTGCTGAGTTTATTGCAAGCTCTTCCCAGCAAATGCAACCTTCCCGCTCAGCCGGGCTATTGCATATCTTTGGTGGTAATCGTAACGAACACCACTAATTATTTCATCCAATGACGCGCACGCGTTACGACGCGACGATGACCATTCGCGGGCCCTGATTGGATGAAATTTATTAATGGTGTTGCTAATGCCCCTGATTCTCTTCGCTTCGCTTCTCAGAATAAAAATGCCCTGCAAGAGCGAGCGTTGTCAACACCCAAAAATTGGTTGTCATCTTAAACATAGCAAAAGTAAACACATTTCAACAAACATTTAAAAAACACCAGATCTAATAGTATGGCTGAACATAAGCTGGTCAGCAGTGGAGGCTCTGGAGGAAGATGAAGACCTTGCTGTGACGGCTCGCAACACTAAGGGTGCTTCGGACCCCGTGCTGTTGAGGGACCTGGTCTTCAGAGATTCTGCGAAGAGAGCAGGTGAGGATGTGATATGATATTACTAATATGTATTATACTTACCATATCTATTATCCATATTATGTATGTCTTTCTGTATTTGGTAGGATATTTCTCATTTCAGTGGACATTTATATACTTAAACTAGCGTCTGCCGCGGCTTCGCCCGCGTGGCCTACAGGAAGGCAATGACATATTTTTCTACAACAATAAAACAAAACAATTTCATCCCGCTTTGAGGGTGGAATTTTTAAAAAACCCTGAGACACGTATACATTAATTTCCAATCTGCAGCCTCAACACAAAATTTGAAGATCCTAACTTCGAAACTGAAGGATTTTCATACAAACTTTCATCCCCTATTTTACCCCCTTAGGGGTGGAATTTCGAAAAACCCTTTCTTAGTGGATACCTACTCTTCACAAGGAATACACTCTCCAAATTTCATGTCTCTAGGATCAGTGGTTTAGCCTGTGCGTTGATATATAAGTCAGTCAGTCAGTCAGGACTTTGAATTTTATATATATAGATGAATTATAATCTTTATTTACAACAAATATGTACAAAATACAATCCATAAATAGAAAATTTCCTCAAGACGTCTGCCGCTGCTTCCGATTAACGGCAGGGTTCCCAGAAAGCTGGCAGCGTTTCCTCTTTGGATAGTCAAGCTGACGCGTTGGCGGAAAAAGCTCCGGAGGACTCGATAAATTTTGATGACAAAGTGCGAACAAAACGGCGAGCTTCGGACCCCCACGGTCCCATGGTCTCGACTGCAAAAGGCATAAAAATATAATTGATTATACTTAAATTAATAAATATTGACAAAATATTTTTTTGAAAATATAAATCTACTAATGAATGTATAGGATGAATGGAATAATGTATGCATCGAGACCTATATCTAAGACTAACTTTATCCAATAGCTACATCCCCGCGTGATGCTAGGTATATAACTATACCTCCTTCAATAAACTTTTTATGAAACCCAAATATTTTTTTGTTCAAATCTGACTGGTAGCTCCAGAAATTGACGCGGTCAAACAAACCCTTCAACTTTATAATCTCTATCTTAATATATAAAATGATAAACTGATTGTTGATATATCAGCCCACAGCCCAAACCGCTGGACCTAGAGATTTGAAATTTTGCACAAAGATACCTTATACAGTGGAGGCATCCACTAAGGAAGGATTTTTGGAAATTCCACCCCTAAGAGGGTAAAATAGGGGATGACAGTTTGTATGCAAGTCCGTCAGTTTTAAAGTTAGGATCTTCAAATTTTGTGTTTAGGCTGACGATTGAAAATTAATATGTAGTTATCTCAGCGTTTGTGATAATTCCACCACCGAAGGGAAGAAAAGGGGGATGAAGTTGGGTATGCAAGTCCTTCAATTTCAAAGTAAACTTCACTAAATGTTTTATTATACGGTGTAGACATCCACTAAGGAAGGATTTTTGGAAATTCCACCCCTAAGGGGTTAAAATAAGGGATGAAAGTTTGTATGCAAGTTCGTCAGTTTTGAAGTTAGGATCTTCAAATTTTGTGTTTAGGCTGACGATTGAAAATTAATGTGTAGTTATCTCAGCGTTTGTGGTAATTCCACCATCGAAAGGAGGAAAAGGGGGATTAAGTTGTGTATTGCAAGTCCTTCAATTTCAAAGTAAACTTCACTAAATGTATTATTATACGGTGTAGACATCCACTAAGGAAGGATTTTTGGACATTCCACCCCTAAGGGTGTAAAATAAGGGATGAAAGTTTGTATGCAAGTCCGTCAGTTTTGAAGTTAGGATCTTCAAATTTTGTGTTTAGGCTGACGATTGAAAATTAATATATAGTTATCTCAGCGTTTGTAATAATTCCACCACCGAAGGGAGGAAAAGGGGGATGAAGTTGTGCATGCAAGTCCTTCAATTTCAAAGTAAACTTCACTAAATGTATTATTATACGGTGTAGGCATCCACTAAGGAAGGATTTTTGGAAACTCCACCCCTAACAGGGTAAAATAAGGGATGAAAGTTTGTATGCAAGTTTTTTTTTTTTTTTATACCACTATGGTGGCAAACAATCATACGGCCCGCTTGATGGTAAGCAGTTACCGTAGCCTATGGACACTTGCAACACCAGGGGCATCACTCGCGCGTTTCCGACCCTGAAGAAATCTCTTCACACCCTTTTCGAAGTCCGTCAGTTTTGAAGTTAGGATCTTCAAATTTTGTGTTTAGGCTGACGATTGAAAATTAATGTATAGTTATCTCAGCGTTTGTGATTATTCCACCGCCGAAGGGAGGAAAAGGGGGATGAAGTTGTGTATGCAAGTCCTTCAATTTCAAAGTAAAGTTCACTAAATTTAATATTATACAGTGAAGGCATCCAATAAGGAAGGATTTTTCGAAATTCCACCCCTAAGAGGGTAAAATAGGGGATGACAGTTTGTATGCAAGTCCGTCAGTTTTAAAGTTAGGATCTTCAAATTTTGTGTTTAGGCTGACGATTGAAAATTAATGTGTTGTTATCTCAGCTTTTTTGACAATTCCACCCCCGACAGGGTGAAAAGGTATGGGATGTATGTAAGTCATTCAGTTTCAAAGTAAACGTTATTATTTAAGCTTATGGTTATAAACTAACGCAACGAATATCGGTGTTGTTGGAATTTGAAACCTTAAGGAGTGAAAAGGGGGATTAAATTTAGTATATGAAGTTCTTTATTTTCGGAGTGAAAATTTCAAAATTTATTATTTCGGCTTATGGTATTGGCGTATTGAAATGACTCGCCTAAACAACATCTGGAAAAAGAGAGGAATCGGTATTAAAACAAAGATCCGGTTAATAGATACGAGCATTGGTATTCCTCATTTTCATGTATGGAGTGGAAGCGTGGCCCGAGAAAGAAAAAGGATTGATGCATTCGAGATGTGGTGCTGGAGACGGATGTTGGAAATACCTTGGACCGCTAAACGCAACAATGCATCAATCCTATCGCAGCTCCAAATTAAAACACGATTGTCCACCATATGCCACCAACGTATTTTTTCGTATTTCGGCCACATGGTGCGCAAAGGCGATGAAAGTTTGGAAATCTTATCATAGTTGGGAACACGGAAGGAAAACGACTACGTGGTCGTTCACCAACAAGATGGTCCGATCAAGTAAAAGACTCATCGTCCATCGCCGCAATGTTATTGAGGCCAAAATATTTACTGGTTCTGCCAGAGGAGAAACAGTCTTCTTGCCGCGTATACCATTGATCCCAAATCACCTTCCGTTTGAATTTAAAAGATAACAGTTCCTAATTAAGGTTTGTAGTCACAGGGAAAAACTCTTAAATTTGCTAGAGTTGATTTGCGGCAGGACTGTTTCAGTTTAATGTAGCATCCTCGCATATGAGCTCTTAATCTAGGTGATTTTTTGTCAATATCACACGTAGTGGCGGACAATAGCCATGAACAAAGCTCTATATTGTAAATGATTCATATTAGAAAAAAGAAATAATCTACGCGGACGAAGTCGCGGGCTATAAAGCTAGTATATATATAAAATTCAAAGTCCTGACTGTCTGACTGACTGGTATATCAAGGCACAGCCTATACCGCTGGTCCTAGAGACATGCAATTTGGAGGGTGTATTCTTTGTGAAAAGAAGGTATCCACTAAGAAAGGGTTTTTAGAAATTCCACCCCTAAGGGGGTAAAATAGGGGATGAAAGTTTGTACGAAAGTCCGTCAGTTTCAAAGTTAGGATCTTCAAATTTTGTGTTTAGGCTGAAGATTGAAAATTAATTTATACGTGTCTCAGCGTTTTTATTAATTCCACCCTCGAAGGAATGAAAAGCGGGATGAAGTTGTGTATGGGAGAACTCACTGACAGATATATCAAAGCACAGCCTAAACCGCTGGTCCTAGAGACATGCAATTTGGAGGGTGTATTCTTTGTGAAGTGTTGGTATCCAATAAGAAAGGGTTTTTCGAAATTCCACCCCTAAAAGGCCGAAACGATGGTTGAATTTTCTGTGAAACTTTTTGTTTCCTGTAGGCCACGCGGGCGAAGCCGCTGACAGAAGCTAGGCTTGAATATAGATAACGATCACGAATTATCTTTTATAATAGAAAGCACGACGAGAGTGGAGACAAAGTTCCCGGCGGCTGCTGCTATAGCAGCACTAGCTGCCATCATCACTGCATCGGCAGCTATCGTAGTTTTAGCAGTGCGCAAGTAAGTCTCAATAACTCTTATGCCTATTTTCACCAAATTCTCCTTACGCTTAGGAGACTCTCTTTTCCGTGGGAGACTCGTAACGCAGCGCGAAATGAAAGCTTTTTATAAAATGTATCAATTTGTTAGGAGTTTCTTATGTTTAGCATTGCTTGGTGAAAATGTGCTTTATTCTGGGGCATTCGTAATAGTAATAGATTGTGTTGATCGAAAATAAACCTTATGTTATAAAGCTAGGTTCCAAATTCAATTCTTTTAATCTCGACTCAAAATTTGTTTTTTTTTAATTCATGTTCTAAAATACTGACATGAGAGATCATCCGCTCTCAAATTTTTTAGTTAGTGCTGATATGGAGCATTTTTGATGCTGTCAAATTCTTCAACACCCACAGCAATAATTATCAAATAAATTCACCAAATACAATATCAAATTTACTTTTTAGCTGGTTACAATGATTCGGAATTGAGTCGATGTGATATCCTTCATCAACAAATTACTTTCAAATATAGTACCTATCATGCAAAAATGGTTTTTAAAGTCAAGAATAAATCAGGATATCCTTTACCCAGGCGCAATGAAACCACAACGAGTAGTAAGAGACCATCGCAGAGCGTGGTGCAAGTCGACTCGAACGGCAGGAGATACCTCATAGCTTACCCACCAGCTGACAAGCTGGAGACTAAGCCTGATATATTGAACCCTAAGCCAGGTGAGTAGAGTTGAAAATACTTTCAGCTACTGGATGACATCAGCAAGACAATTGTTCACAAACATTTTCCATGGTTAGTGATTAAGCACTCAAAGTTAGGAAAGGAACTGGCTCTCAAGTGCAGCTATCGAAACACTTCAAGTTCTTGCCGATAAGTTTTCAACTTGAGTGTGGTAGCCACCCAGATGGGTAGGTACAGTAGTACCCAACTAATATGGCTTAACAATGTACCGCGTGGGAAACGCTATTGGTCGGCAGCTGCCGCCATGTTAGCGCGCGCCGTGCGGAGGGGCGTGACTTGCGAGTGAGACGGAACTAACAGCTGCAGTGTATTATGAACCTTATACTAGTGATCTAAGGTTGATTGTATGTTTTAAGCATTCTTACGTTAATCTTCGGGGCCATACTTTATTTTCTGTGCGAACGAAGATTCACGACGCGCCATATTAGTTGGGTACTACTTTACTATTAAGTACCCTAAAAACGGGCTTTAGTTTCTTACACAGAAAAATGAAGCTCAATGTCATCCGATCCCGGGACCTATATCTCCTTTTCTTTGTCCTGATTTCTGTTGTCGTCACTTCTACTTGTAAGCGATACTCTAGACCCTGAAGCCAAAAGGATCATGGAAACTTTGCACTTGGAAAAACGTAGAAAAACTGATTACCTATACCGTTGGAGATTGATCCAATACCTATGTAGACCTATGATTAATAGAGGGTGGAGATTTCGCTATAGCATATTTTCGAAACCTATGTTGGTTTAGTCATGCTGAACCAATTTACTATGGGACCAATAAAGAATTCTTTACTTTTCGAACATTATGATCGATCACGACATGGAATCCCATAGAAAAACATGCCACCTCGAAATCGCCACCCAGTATAAGCTTCAAAAATTGTATATCAACTATTTTATTGTTTAGATAACGACCCTCCGCGTGTAGTTCTGGAGTCGAGCGACAACAAGAGCTACACCATCAGGGAGGCCACCAAAGAGGGCCACAAATCTGCCTACAGTCCTCCGCCTCCTGAAGATGATATGGTATGATTTCTTGAGTACCTTTATACAGTCTCAATAATGAAGCTAAAGCTTAGAAGGTTTGCCCTCATGTGCAATTGAACATACTGGTTCTGTTTGATGATAGGTTTTCGACTTATAGGTGGTAGCCAGATGGGTACTACAAAGTACCTCATGTTTACCGTAGCTGAAAGCTCATTATAGGAACACTTCTACCTTCGCATTCAACCATTACTTACCTTCACATAAAGTTCATCCACAGATATACATCTAAATAGATGACGCGAGTGTATGTATAACGCGTGTCAAAATCTGTGCAAAAATGGGGCACAATGTTCTTCTTTTGAAACTGTTTCGCATGGACAGGGAACTCGCATGGCTGCATGTCCACCAGAGATGTGTAGCGAGGGATGTATTTAGCTGACAAATAGGATAGCTTTATTTTCACGTTAAAAATCTATTGCTAGCCTAGCTAAATCAATCTTGTGACATTATGGTAGGTACAAAAAAGTTACACGCTTGGTTTTCATACGGATGGAGGGACTTGCGTTATCTATTTAGATTTCTGTCATCATATGAATCGACTGATGATCAAATACAGACTATGAGATCAAAATTGTTTCGTGAGTTAACGAGGAAGTTCCGAGGCCAATGAGGCGCATCAGCAATACCGCGCATCTTTGGTGGTCATCGTAATGAACACCATTAATGTTTTTTTATAGAATAACGCAGTACAACGAAGACCGTAAAGATACCAGTAGCCCCGCTAGCCATATCTGCTATTTTTAATCAAAAATGACATCTGACAATTCGATTTCCATTGATAATGCGTTGTTTACCTAAATTCTTGATAAATTTTGACGCTGTTGAATTATGCCCGGTTTCTATAAACAAAAACGAATCGTTTTGCTTACCAATGGTAGGTATTTTATTGCCAAAAAAATATTTCATAGGACATATAGGTCATTTCGTAAGCTAATTTTACCTGTATTGCTACTTTCATATGGGAGGGTGTGCTATGCAAAGCTTTGAGGTCTTAGCTTCATTATTAGTAAAGATATAAGAGTCTTCAGTTCACTCGAGGTTGTGCAGATTCTGCCGTGAGGCAGATGAAACACCAATACATCTCTTGTGTGAATGCTGACCACTTATGCCTAAACGAAATACTCATCTGGGGAAACACCTGTTACACTTACACCCAGATGAAGTAAAATCTATTCCTGCCAAGAATATTGTGCAGTTTATTATAGCTGCAGGTCTTGGCAGTGAAATTTAATTAACGTGGCGATCACAATAGATCTAGTCTAGTCGCAGTGATACAAGCTCTGGAAAGACTTGAAACAGCCACTTAACCCAAATAATAATAATAAGAGCATTGAATTATTACGCTTAGAAGCGAAGTATCGAACAAAAATCCTCGCGACTCGTAGGCCACTTGACAACCAATGTGTGCGTGAGTACCATATAATTACACTCGCTGACACGCACACAAGCGCACGAGTAATGTTGCAAGCTAAACGAATTTTTTCGGTAAAATTAACCTTCCGATACTAGTGAATGAAATTGGAAGTAAGTATTCATAAAATTTATTAAATAGTTTAAAATGTTCTGCGTCTTAGATAATTTATCATAGACAGGTCTGTTATTTATTTATTACTAGTTTAATGGTTATGTTTCATAGTACTAATGTCGGGTATTTTAACATAGTAAACCAAGACAATGTGCAAAGCTATGAACGATCGTACAATTTGTAGTAGGTATTATTGGTAATGATAAGTTTCATATATGATAGGTTGTATAGAAAAAGAAGATTAAGAAGTATGTAAGTATTTAATCATCATTATCGTATAAAAGACGAGTAGCTATACATTCTTATAATATCTAACTGAATCTATACTAATACAATAAACCGGAAGAGTTATTTGTTTATTTGTTTAAACGGGTCAATATCTGTAAAAAAAAACTACCTGTAAAACTACTACTGTGTAAAACTACCAGTCTGATTCGAAATTATTTCACTAATATGAAGCTACATTATCCCGAGTATTATAGGCTACTTATCCCAAGAACGCGGGTGAAACCGCGGGTGACAGCTAGTCAGTTATAATAGCTATAAGTAAAAGAAACAACTTATCGGACTCAATTACTTACTCTACTTCCTACTCTAACAAAATCGGTATCAATTAAGTAAAACAACACAAATTTCGCACACAAACAGCTGGCAACACTTTGCTCGAAATCGGAGTGAAGTATTTTTATTTTTGAATTTTGTTATTTTAGATGAATTACGCAATAAAATTAGTGGCTTATCTGTGGAATATTACAACAGAATTCTAATCTTTCTTCCCTGATGAATTATGACACAATTTTACTGCACAAACCGTCATATTTATTATTTTTCTGAGAGCTCCACCCACTAAAACGCCAGTCAGTACACTGACAGCGCGGCGGTCATTTGGAGCCATTATGGCTCCAATTGAATGGATTATGTTTCGCGCGTGTACTTTGTTTCTATGTGTAATAATTCAATGAATAAGAGTCTTAATTTTAACCGATAACGGTCCGTTAATTATAGGAATCGGCCATTAGTAGCCTATCAAAACTGGCAAAATCTTCTTCCCTTTTTGTGTCCTATTATTCTCAATGTCATTTATTTCACAATTTGGGAAGCATTAAGTAAGTAATATGATATTCCGGGATCGCCTTGTTACTAAATTGTTCCAGAATTAATCCGACAATATGAAATAATTATTGTAATTAAAATCTATGGTTACAATTTGTGATCCTATTCGCAATGATTTAGGTCTATTAAAGTAATACAAATGAATATATCTTGTTGTTAGCATTCAATGAACCATTATAAAACTTCTTAACAATGGGGGTGTAACCTGTACCTACACACAAAAATTTTATGTTCGGGTCACATCTTGCAAGACGAATTTCACCCACTTCCAGTGGTCTAATTGTATCAATATTTGGTATACATTAGTATATTGGAAGACAATGCAAGTACAGTATTACCCAACTTATATGGCGCGTCGTGAATCTTCGTTCGCACAGAAAAGAAAGTATGGCCCCGAAGATTAACGAAAGAATGCTTAAAACTTACAATCAACCTTAGATCACTACTATAAGGTTCATAATACACTGCAGCTGTTAGTTCCGTCTCACTCGCAAGTCACGCCCCTCCTCACGGCGCGCGCTAACATGACGGCAGCATTCGGCCAATAGCGTTACCATCGCTTTGAAAATGTATTTTCTGCGCAGGTACATCGGTAAGCCATATTAATTGGGTACTACTGTACGGTCAAGAAAAAGTACAGTCACCAAAAAAAGCTTTTAGTATTAAAAATGAAATTTTTAACAAAACCTTATATCGTTTTTAGCTGCAATAGATAGTTACTACAAAACAAGTACATAGTTAAAGTCTTACGCCTTTTAACTTAAAGTGGTCCCTTCTACTTTCGGTCGTGAAACGTCATGCGTCAGAAAAATATTATGTATTTGTAACTATTGAACGTTGCAATAATGGCGAAATTGTTGAATTGTTGAATTGGAATATTTGCTCAATAAACAGAAATATTATTTACGCATGTTTGTGTGTACGCCACTTTGTAATGAAACCTTCGATATTGACAAAAATAGTAAAATGTTTTCTACGTACAAGTCGGTTGACTAAATCTGGCACGTCAATACATTTACACGTTACGCTTGTGTAGTGGCTGTGCATAAGTGCTCGGTGTGACAACGCACTGCATGCGCATCATAAAAACTCTGTCCGTCTCTCTCAAGCGCGGTCTTATTAGTATGAAAGACATATTTATTGTTTTGCTTTTATTACTGCTCATATAGAGTGGTATTTTTTGCATTCGCCCGTTAAGGTCATCGCTCACTATGTCAGCTACGCTCCATCGCAGCAAAGGCCCGGCACCGTCTGAACTCAATCCAACCACTAACTGCCAGCGCGCCGCTTGCGTGGTAGCAGTAAGCGGGCGGTGCGGCGTCACGGTGAAATTGGTGGCGCGGCTTTGGAATGATATCGCTTGCTGGCATCATGTAGCAAGGGAGCGGACTGCTCGCTGGAAGCTAGTGGTCAGCAGAACTAGTGGCTTGTAGCGACAAGCGCGCTTGCTGCGAGGCGTCAACTATTTTATCTAGTCATTATAAAATTTAATTTAACGCATGAGATTTAAAGGCCTCACTTGCATGGCAAGGTAAATGCTGAGGCGTAGCCGTGTTGTTACAGTGAGCGGTGACCCTTAGACTTACTGATTAGAAGCAATAATATAATAAAACATACTGTATCGTGAAATTGCATATGTGTGAGTACTGTGAACGTGCCAGATTTAGTTAAGCGACTAAATGCAGGTTTTTAAAAGATACATTTGAATGCTCAGTCATGAAGTTAATTTCTTGTTTCAGATGCCGCAGAGATAGCATAAGGAGTCCCTGTAAGCCTGTAAATAATAAATAAATTGTTTAACTAAAGACTTATTGTAAATTCCATAAAATGCCAACAAACTTGTAATATTTAAGATAATTCATAGAATTTATAGAAACTCTTCCATATCAAATTAATTATTTTCGTTAGATTTTATTAGTAAGGCGCTTATTTTAATTGAATAATATAATAATAATTATTAGTATGTAAGTGGAAATAATACTTCAATAATGTTTATTATTACTTTCTTTGATAATTCCGTCTGTTACTCATTGGAAATCATATCAAATATAACTTATCTAAATTTATTTACAACAAATATGTACAAAATACAATCTATATATAGAAAATTTACTCAAGCCTGCCGCTGCTTCCGATTAACGGCAGGGTTCCCAGAAGGCTGGCAGCGTTTCCTCTTTGGATTCAGCCAAGCTGACGCGTTGGTGGAGAAAGCTCCCCGCCCGCTGGTCTCCGGAGGTCTCTTCTCTATTAATTTTGATGAAAAGGTGCGAGCAAAACGGCAAACTTATGTAAATATAGCTTTTACATAAACAATTTTGTTTTAATTATCGTAATTAGGACTGTGAAATATAAAAAATCTCGTCATATTTATTTATATATAGTATTGAATAAAGTTTAAATCGGTAACAATATTGTAGATATATACCACACGACATGTAAAATTGTTAATATTTTTTGATCACATGAAATAATAATCTTTTTTTTTATTTATTTATTAAGTATTATGAATTTAATTGTGGAATATTGTGTTTAAATAACAATAAAATTGAACGAGACGGTATGCATTATATTAAAACTTTTATTTTTCCAAAACATTTATATGAATATAAAACGCCTTACTGATATAAATCTACATTGAAATATTTATTATAGTAAATTATATAAATTGTAAATTATGTATTGTGATTAATTATAATTAACGTTGGACTATTCAATAAATAATATGGTTTTTATATTTGGCATTATTATTTTATCATTAACCCCATTTTTGTAAAAGTTATTTTCCGTGATCTACTTCATATATAGGTGACTGGTAATTAGTAAACGATACTTAGACACATGATTATACTCATGATAACAAACAACTTTCCCAAAGAAACTATTTTTAAATGTACTTATCACATGACCCCATAATATTTAGTACCTAACAAGAATAAGAATACACCATCAGCTTTATTTAATTTAGTTATTTGTCCCTATTTGTTTCTTTGGGAAAGTTGTTTGTTATCATGAGTACAATCATGTGTCTAAGTATCGTTTACTAATTACCAGTCACCTTATATACATCCATCCTCAAAAACTTACGTTATAATATTATTGGTATAGTAGGGTACCACGTACTGCTTACGTAGTTTCCAGTTGCAAGTATAGCTAACTCCACTGCGATTCAAGGTCCCGTATATAACATTGAATTATGGTCTCGGGGGAGCGCGTTATGATTGGGAATCGAGGATAACTGAACTAATAATATATGAGCCAACATATACCGTCAGTTTGTCTGTTGAATTATAAATAAGCATCACATATGATGGGTCCAAAGTAAACATCCTATACATATAGTATTGGATGGAGGATTTATAGTTTGCATGTATGTTGTGTGTAATGATTCCACGGATTGATAAATTAAACGTTGCAAATAGATTTTCAGTCTACCTTGGCTCGCGGTTAAAAATATAACAATGACATCAATTGTTATAATAGGACGCGCGTCTCTCGCGAGAACCAACGGGTAGTATAAAACATTCAGGGGCAGGAAATAATTAAAATAAAAAAACTTTATTTTTTTATTAGGTTTGTATGTTTTTACTCATAATTAGCATCAGCCTATAATGTCCCACTGCTGAGTACGGGCCTCCTTTCATTAATGAGGGAAGATCGGTGGAAGTATGCTAGCGGTCAACCTACTGTTGAAAAGTTTAAGCCGCCTAGGAGTCCTCTAACTAGCTTAACGAAGCTAGCTTTTAAGGCGATGATAGCTCAGTGGTAGTGATGTCGGATACCGAGATGAAGGTCCCGGGTTCGAATCCTACAATGAGCTTGAGCTTTCGGTGAAGGAAAAACATCGTGAGGAAACCATAGCACGGTGGTAGTGTACTTTGTAGTACCCGCCTGGCTGGCTACCACCCTCAAGTTGAAAATCTGTCACCAAGCACCTTTTGTTGTGTTCCGAACAGCACTACCACCCATCCTGAAACCGTCCTCATCGGTGATATAACTCCTTCTTCTTCTTCTTCTTTTCTTCTTCTTCTTCTTCTAATAATGAGCGCTTGGTTTCTGACTCAATTACGCATAAATGTATGAATAGATTTGGATGAAAAGCAAACATATCCAAGAAATGAATTAACAAAAATAATGAGGAATGTTACAAGGTATGCAATTGAAATTTTGTCACAGTAGAGCCATTATGTATACAAATACACTAGTTTTTGTTTCATTAAAAAAAACCTAGTAGTAATGATTTTACAGACATTTAAAATTTCCCTAAATATCGAGGCCCACTAGCAGACACGTGACCGCGTGTGACGTCATTTTATAACGCTGCGCTCACTTGCGTTAGTCGCCAGCGGTACTTGCGCTATAATATTAGGGGAAAGTGTTTCATCCTTGAATTATTCTTTTGTTACGTTCATAGTGTGTGTATTCTTAATTAAGATCAGTACAATACAAAAGAACCTTTATTAAATCATGAAGGATTAAAATAGATGGACTTATGGTTGTCCATTAATTTATCGACGAACAGTGATTCCGTTGCTGCTGAAAAGCGAGGAGTAAGTAAGAATGCATATGCTTACCTTCCTGTGTGTATATTTGAATTTGTTTTTCTTTTGTATTATTTACATAAAATAGCATTATTTAATAATATTTTATAACTGCAACACAAGTAGGTACTTACCAAACCTTTTAATTTTTACGTTATAGATATCAAACAAATAAGTAGTAATGTTTTATCTTTACCTATATTTATTCTTGTTATACTCTATTTCACATAGGATGAGTCGTCAAGGTCAAGGGATTTTTACTAATATCGAGTGAAATTCCATTTGATTACTCTGAAATAGTACTCACAATATTTTATGAAACCTCGCACATCAAACGAAATGAACATTAACTATTGAGAGATCTAATAAAATACCATGTGTCACCGAACTCATGCTATTTGAAATCTACTATAGTAA
This sequence comes from Polyploca ridens, assembly GCA_951394255.1. Taxonomy (NCBI): domain Eukaryota; kingdom Metazoa; phylum Arthropoda; class Insecta; order Lepidoptera; family Drepanidae; genus Polyploca; species Polyploca ridens. The sequence goes on along the minus strand of OX596264.1, from coordinate 11,699,641 downwards.
CCGTCGTCGCACGCGAGTTAAACATTTGACACAGTTTGTTACGGAAAAGGAACCAATTTATTCCAATTTTGAGTTAATAGAGACGTAGTAAAATCCTCCCTTAAAACATTATTACTCCTTTTTGCCCCTCTAGGGGTGGATTTTTGCGAAACCCAAAAACACGTGTTTCTTTATTTTCTATACGATATATTAAAACCGTGTTTCAAGTTAATCGGACCGCGCGGTAGGTTTCTTCCATACAAACTTTAATACCCCCTAAACCCCCTTTTAGGGGTAGTATTAAAAATCTAATAATGAGAAGCTGTATTATTTGTTTAGTTAAGTAATAGTGCGAAGTTTCAAATTTATAAACCCTAGGAATTCGATTTTTCAAGAGTAAAAGAACGCGACGAACTAAGCGAGCGTTGCAACATGACGTCACCCGCATCAAGTACCGGGCGGTTGAATCCCGCGTCGCGCGCTCATTTAAAAATTCTATATCTCGGAAAGTAATTGTCGTATTGAAATAATTCTTTCACGTGTATTTTTTATTTTCTACAGAAAATGCGATGAGCTAAAATTCAAAATTAGTGAACATTCTTCATTCTTATAATCCCGGGAAAATATTAGCCCCTTCGGGTACATAGGAGAAACTTTTAAAAAACTGACTATCCCCCGCGGTTGCACTTCGTTCCCGGGGATCTTATACTTTTCCGGGATAAAAAGTATCCTATATGTTATTCTAGAGTAAAATCTATCTGTGTATCAAATTTCATCTAAATCCATTCGGTAGTTTTTGCATGAAAGACTAACAAAATTCTTCATATCCATAGAAACTCACATGTATAAATAGTATTAAGATAAATTCGGTACATTTTAATAAACATCTGTCACCAGTGAATAAAAGTTTCAAAAATTAAATACATTGATCACCAGATAAGTTAAACAGTATATGTAGAAAAGATGGATGTAATAAAAGTTCGTATAAATATATGCATGGTTATAATAGACTTGGCTGGCATTTTGCCAAGCATTGAAGTCCAAGAGCTTTTTGAATCTGGGGGCACGGTAGTGCTCCCGCCAAGACGAAGCGCAAGGGACCCTCATAACTTGGGTTTGGAATATACCAGATAAACAAAATTCTCGGGATATGATGTCGATAGTAGACTTATTAAACACATACCCTCTTATTAATAAATAAGGTGTAAGTCAAGTATAGTAATATCAAGTATATTTATATACTCTGAGGTAATACCTAAGTTTTAAATGATAATTATCTAACTCTCTCTGTGGCAACACTAAGGACAACTTGTCAAATATTGTATCGTAATTTTAATTACAATTTTAATTATTAAAATCATATTAATATAGTGCTTAGGTAGATTCATCACTAAATATTTGTTACGAAAATATAAGTGGAATAAATCAATTAATGTTGTATCGCTGTTTTTGATGTTAAATCAGTGTACTAATATTTCATAGTGAGTGACTCATCGGCTCAACCGTTTTTATGGTCCAAATTCAGGCGAGTACATAGTTTATTTTGATTGTTTCACATATATGTTCTATCACACAGACTAATTAATAATATCTATAGTAATAATCCTGTTTAGTCGCTAAAATAGTCGTAAGAAAATTTACAGCAAATTGTTCATACCTGTACCTATTATTGTTTTTGTTATTACTTGCTCATTCAAACTCTATTGGTCATTTAAATATAATAACAATCCACCATGGTTGGAACGCGCAAGACCTCAGCTCGTCAGACAGAAGATAAACTGCAGCTTGTACTGCAAGAACTTAAAATTTCTAAAACCAAATGTGAGCAATTAATGACAGAACGCGATGACAGTGAAAAAGAAATGCTAGATATATTATCTATGAACAAAAAGTTAAAAACTGAGATGGCAGATATGCATGTCCGGCACACAGAAGTAGCTGAACAACGGGATCAGCTTCAGAGCATTGTCGACGGGTTCAACCAATGCAGCTATGAGTTTGAAGAGGCCCTCAGCCGAGTTACTACACTTGAGAAAGAATTATGTGAGGCCCGTAACTACATCACTCACTTAGAAAATAGTAAACGTGAAACCGAGGTAGCAGAAACCAATACACTTTTTGATGAGTTGGTCGGACCAGCTCCGGGTTTGGTTTCTGGTGCCTCGGCCCAATGCTCAAAACCCACTGTCACAATAGATTTAACATGTGAAGATTCAATTGTTTCTAATGGTGCAGTGCGGATAATTAAATGTAGTAAAAATAAACTTAAGAAATATATAAAAATCAAAAATTTTATAAAAAAAACACAAAATCTCATTAAAAAAAATAAGATTGTATGTAATAACATTAAATTAAGGAAGGAACGTTTAAACTTAATAACAGAAGTTAATATGTGCCATGTAGACTATGAAAAAGGCATTTTTAAATATAACTCGGATACAATGCAACTCCAGGCTGAAATTATTAGTTTAAACGATAGGTTAAAGTTTTTTTCAACTAATTATGAAACTTGTCAGAAAGAGATAAATTCCTACATTCTGGCCATGAATGAGTTGGTGGAGGGGTCTAAAGCAAATGCTGATAGATTTGATTCCCTTGTAAACAATTGTAATTGTTTAAAAACTCCATCTAGCTCCTCCAAGTCAGATTGTCCAACTCCATTGTTAAATATCACAATAAATAAATGTAACACACCAAATCCTACAAAATCTTCCATCCCAAAATGTAAACAGGATTTAAATAATTTAAATTTAAATAATATTGTAATGTTTAGTGATGAAATAGGAAAAAATATGGGAATATTACTTAGTCACTGCTTGGGCCAGTCTATAACTAATATGTGTATGCCCGGTGCTTCTTATAGTCAGATATTAGATAAAATTAATAGCAGTTCATTTAATAATAATACTACATTGATAATACTTATAGGAAGAAGGGGAAATGTGGACAAACAAAGTCTTATACAATACTTTAGTACACTTGCACAATTAAATGTAAAAAATATAGTTTTGTTTTCATTCCCATTTCTTCAAAGTTTGCCACAGACTGAAAATATTTATAGACACAACTTAAATATGACATTACACACTTTGACATGTCGTCATAGTGATAAGTTTCACTTGATTGATATGAATAGTTATTTAAGTAATTCGAATTATTATTATTATTTAACAGAAGATAATTTTTATCTTCCAAAATACCACAAACGACAAATAGCAGAATCGCTATCATATTATATTAACTCAGCCAATTGTTTGGCTACTCGGACGGCTGCTTCTATTGAGCAGCATAGCTATTTACAACCATTGGAAGCTATTCCAAATAGATTGGATTCATTGGAACCTATTCCAAGTACTAGTAGTAATTTAAATTAGAACATGTGACAATAGAGGCAACCTCTAGCATTAGTCATAAGAATAATAACTATGAAATTATAAGTGTATCCTGCCCATTATTATTAGATATAAAGAGTAATAAAAAGTATAATAATAACTGTAACAAAAGTAATATTAACCTGGTACACCAGAATATACAAGGAATTAAGGGCAAGGAATTAGAACTAGAGTTATTTCTGAACTGTGATAATATTGACATTTTATGTATCACTGAACATTGGCTAAAGGCCCATCAGTTCATGTTTAACTTTAGTAAGCACCAGGTTGCTAGTTCGTTCAATAGAAAAGATTCTATTCATGGTGGCTCACTAATAATAATTCATAACAATTTGAAATTTAAGGAACGCATAGATATTCAGAGCCTATCTATTGAGCGAACTATAGAAATAGCATGTGTAGAGCTTGAGCAATTCATTGTCATGAGCGTATACAGACCCCCTACTGCAGTATTCAATTTGTTTGAAAAATGTATGGATGAAGCTTTGTGTAAACTAAATAGTATGAATAAAAATATAATAATATGTGGAGATTTTAATATAAACTTGTTGGAGGATAATGCGATATGTAATAAACTCAAATCACTTTTTCTGTGCTACAATCTTGTAAATCTTTTTTTAGAACCAACTAGAATCACTGCCACTTCAGCAACTTGCATTGATAATATTTTTACTAACTTACAGCCAGTAACAAAGTCAATAATAAGTAAATTAAGTTCTGATCACTGTGGCCAGTTGGCCTCATTTCATATGCCTAGAAAAAAAGTGATAAAAAAAGATATTAAGTGTGTTCCTATGAGTGAATGTCGCCTTGAAAAATTTAGAAATAACATTGTTAATAAATTACCACACGTACCTTACGATAATAATAATGTTAATGAACTTTATAACTCAATTTTTAATTTAACTAAAAATGAGTATAATTCAATGTTTTCTTCAAAAACAGTAAAACGGAAATCTAATACGGTCTTCAATGACTGGGCGACGGTGGGAATTTATATAAGTAGGCGAAAATTGTATGAATTATATAGGGAAAAACAGTATAATCATGATGCTGTTTTTCTAAATTATGTAAGGAATTACTCAAAAACATTTAAATGCGTTTGTACTGCGGCTAAATCAATACATATAAGAAATAAAATTAAAAATAGTCAAGATAAGATCAAGATGACTTGGAAAATTATAAATAGTGAAACTGGAAAGTTCAAAGTACGTAATAATGAGTTTCAACTTATTATGAATGATAAATCAATCAAATCTGATCAAGATGTTGCTGCCGCTTTTGAGGCATTCTTCACCAATATTCCAGTTTCGACTACCAAGGCTCTTAATTCTTCTCCCACCCTCGCTGTATCTTTACTTAGGAAAAATGTAACAGAATGTACTGTTGACTTTAAATTCTCAACTGTTACTTCTAGCGATATAATTAAAGCTTTCAAATCTCTAAATTTGAAAAACACTGTTGATCTATGGGGGCTTTCAGTTAAACTTATTAATTCTATAATTGATTGTATTGCACCTCATTTAGCTGTTATTTTTAATAAATGTATTGATTGTGGTGAGTTTCCTGATCTTATGAAACATAGTAAAGTAGTGCCTTTATTTAAATCCGGTAGTACATCCGACCCTACAAATTTTAGACCAATTTCCATACTACCGACATTCAGTAAAGTATTCGAGAAAATTATACTCAATCAATTGATGGTACATTTCAATAGTAATAGACTGCTTCACAGTAAACAATTTGGTTTCACTAGGGGTCGCTCAACAACCGATGCTGGTGTTGAGCTTATTCAACACATTTTTGACGCCTGGGAAAATTCACGAGACACCCTCGGTGTTTTTTGTGACTTATCCAAGGCTTTTGATTGCGTCCATCATAAAATACTGATCAGCAAATTACATCACTATGGCGTTAGAGACACTGCACTTGATCTTTTGATTTCTTACTTAAGTGACAGAATTCAAAAGGTTGAAGTTAATGGTAAAGTATCCCCTGGGTCATCAGTAACTATGGGTGTACCACAAGGTTCTATCCTTGGACCTTTTCTATTTCTCATTTACATCAACGACTTACCATATCTTGTAGAAAAAAAACATGAGATAGTATTGTTTGCTGATGACACTTCACTTCTTTACAAAGTGAATAGACATGATTTTAATTCTGACGATGTGAACAATGCTCTTTCTGAAGTCGTTGATTGGTTTACTATTAATAATTTATTGCTAAATGAGAAAAAAACAAAATGTATCAGATTCAGTCTACCCAATGTGAGACATTCGGACACAAATATTGTAATTAAAGGCGAAAAACTGGATCTTGTTGAAACAACTGTATTTTTAGGTATCACTTTAGATAATAAGTTACAATGGAGCCCTCACATTTGTAAATTGGTGGATAGACTTAGTTCTGCAGCTTATGCAGTGAGAAAAATTCGCGCTCTCACTGACGAATCTACGGCAAAATTAGTTTATTTCAGTTACTTTCACAGTTTGATGTCTTACGGTATCCTCCTCTGGGGCAGTGGTGCCGAAATCAATAGAATTTTTATACTGCAGAAGAAGGCTGTCCGCGCAATATATAAAATAAGGCCTAGAGATTCTTTGAGAGACAAGTTTAAATCTATTAATATAATGACAGTGTCGTCACAGTACATATATGAAAATCTTATTCATGTGAGGAAAAACCTAAATAACTTTCCTAAGAATAGTGACACTCATAGTTTGAACACTAGAAATAAGCACAAACTTGCTGTACCTTTAACTCGGCTCAGCAAAGTCCTTAACTCTTTCAAGGGGCAATGTATACGTTTCTATAATAAAGTACCCAAAGAAATCCAAGAGCTACCTATACATAGATTCAAAAAGATAGTTAAACAGAAGTTATGCACGAAAGGGTACTATAAAGTTTCTGATTTTGTAGATGACAAGAATGCATTTGAATGAATTGTTCGCTTCGCAGGCTATTGTTATATATATTTTGTAATTGTAATACTTCTATTTACATATTAAAAAAAAAAAACACTTGCTGAGTTTCTTGCCGGAGTCTTCTCAGTTCAAGTTGTATTTGGAACCGGTGTAGAGCCATTTGTTAACGTTCACAAGTGCCTTATCAGGGCCTAAATTGAATAAATGCTTTTTGAATTTGAATTTGAATTTAACTCTCTCATCGTCACTATCTAATGATAATGATGATAGATGATAATAATCAAAATCAAAATCAAAAAGTCATTTATTCAGTTTAGGCCCTAGTAAGGCACTTATGAACGTTACATTGGTACACACGGCTACAGATCAAGCTATACATTTCCAATATAAGCTGACCTCTCATTGTAAGGAAATCCTATACAATGCGAGATCAGCTTATACTGGAAATGTATAGCTTGATGTGTTGCCGTGTGTACATACAGTTGAATTTACCACCGGTTCGGAATACACTTAAACTGAGAAGACTCCGGCAAGAAACTCAGCAAGGTTTTTTTTTTGTGGAAGATCTTTTAATATTACAGCGTTTTTTTTCCAAATACTTATACAATATATACATTATTATTTTATGCTTATTCGTACAATTGTCACTTAGCCAGGGGGATGCAAGTGCAGAGAGAAGCTACTACAACCATATATTCTTGTCTTCCACGTAATGAGCCATTTTATAGTAGGATTTGTCAATTAACCTCTGCTTTATGAAATCTTTGAATTTATCATAAGACATTTTAGTTACTTCGAGTGGGATTTTATTATAGAATCGAACGCAATTTCCGAGAAAAGACTATCAAAAGAATAATCAAAAAGAGCTGGGGATATCTTAATATCTGGGTGTTACAAGACTGACTTAAAACTTATTTATTAATTAGGGGGATAAAGTTTCAATTACATAACTCTTATACTTTAGATTTTATTGATATCTAAAAAAACGATTTCATCACTGACCATGATCACCTTAGAACATTCCTGAATGTTAGAACATAATCACAATCACATCTTAGTTTCTAAATCAAATAAGTCACAGTGCTCTATTTATCTAAGCTACAGATTTACACTGATTACCTAGCTACCAAGATAGCTTAGTAACTACCTTACAAACTATACATAAGTTTAATAAGGATGTAATACCAACAAGATTCGAAGTAATCACCTCATGTGACTACATGAAGGGAAATTGTGATAAATCTCTATTCAGAAACACGCGACGATGTGAACGCTGGATGGTTTACCGTTAGTTATAGCTAACATCATTTCTGCATAAGTGAGTTTGTAACACATAAGTGTCTCATACTAGCGTAACGACCGGCTTTACACGGGTAAAATGCACAATAAACCTTACGGAAGAAATTTTCTAAATGATGGTAAAAATAGCATCTAAATCTACTGCAACTTTATAGTATGGAGATTCGTAAGTACAATAGTCTGCTTGTTAAGTAAGGTAAAACTATAAGTGCAGACTGATTGACTGATAGATAAACGCAGAGTCCTAACCTCTGGTCAACCTCAAAATATTGAGGACGTGTTTCGTTTGTAAGAATCGTAAGGTAGGGATGTGAGTATTTTTGTTTTACTTTGTATAGGCCTGTGCTTGACCACAATCTCACCATGGTAAGTGATGATGTGGCCGAAGGTGGCAAGTAAACAAAGCCTAGTAGGAGCTGGCTCTCAAGTGCAGCTGTCGGAATACACCGATAGGTGCTTGGCGACAGATTTTCAACTTGAGGGTAGTCAGCCAGGTGGGTACTACAAAGTACCCTATCACTGCGTGCTATGGTTTCCTCACGATATTTCCCTTCGCCGAAAGCTCAAGCTCATTGTAGGATACACACCGTAGTCAAAATATGTGGCTTGGCCGTTTCACTACTACAAGAACTATTGAATAACAAAAAAGTAATGAACAGTGAATACATTTTTCACCTTAATCCCATGTGACGGTAACGAAACGGCCAAGCCACATATTTTGACTAAGGTCTAGAGTTTGTGAAGTTAGGGCTTGTAGAGTAAGTGCATGTAGAGTTATACTTGGCTCTACATGATATCTGATAACTTTTTGACAGTACGAGCCATATGTCTTGGCGGCAACATTTTACATAAAAATGATTTTGGTGGGATTTATTTTACTCGGTATTTTCCGGACAATAAATGAATAACTGAATATCCGATCCTTCCATGATTCTATACAAATATTGCCATTGCCAGAAACAAAGCAAAAATTCCGCCATAGAACTACAAAAACCCCATCAAATTTTATAGTAGCAGTGCAATAAAACAAAATATCCTTTTAAGTTTCACACAGCTTTCATACATTTGGAGATATCTTTCCAAAGGGGACAATTTTCGAGTTCATCCCTCCAAATCGGTATTATTAGTCGACATAAATCGATAGGCTCTCCCGATTACAATTTACGGTCGCCAGATAGTACCTACCAGATATTTCAGGGTAACTTTTATGTCGCGGAACCCTCAGGGCGTCGTTTAAGGGTTTAGGATGTTTCTGGCGGCGATTTTGCAAAGAATCCTACTGTTGTAGATAGAATTTATAGGTTAGGAGGTTTTTGACGGTGGAGTTTTATTATAGCAGTTATGTTTTGTATGTATGTTTGTAGCGATAAATGTTTTAGTACATTATTGAGATGTTACTTAGGTACACGATTTTACTTGGCTGTAGATTCGATTAGTTTTGTTATATGAATTTTTAAATATTGGTCCAAGTCATATTTTTTTTTTACATTTTATTTGTGTGAACACTCAATGTGAGTACAAATTCGTCGCATTTTTTTATATTATCAGTTTATTCCTGATTTAAATTGATAAAAACATCGTTATCCTACATAAAACGACAGTATAACGTAGTAAGTATTCTAGGTAGTTTCCCCGCGCATCTTTCCGCCATTTTGCGAGCGTGCCAATGTCACGTTCCTCGCAGCATCTTCAGTTCTAATAACTACATTACAAAATGTTGGGAATTTTCATTGATTAAATTTTCTATAATATTCCGTGTAAAAGTTTTTAAAATGGATGGTATATTTCGTTGGCAAAAATTTTTTCTCTTCCATAGTGATTTTAAAATACTCTGTCATCAGTAAAAATATCTTTAGGTATTCTAATTTGTAGTTACTGGTAAGGCGTGTTCTGGCATAGCACATTCCATTTATTTTCAATTTTGTATTCCTGCGCATGAGTAAGTTCGCCAAAGCTCATTGAAGGGGGGTTACGCGTGAGTTATACCTCGTGTGTTGCAAGCGTCCATATGGCTACAGTGACCGCTTACCATCAGTTTTTTTACTGTTTTTAACCGTAATCTGACCATGGTAAGTGATGATGCGGCCGAAGGTGGTAAGCACACAAAGCCTAGAAGGAACTGGCTCTCAAGCGCTTATCGGAACACACCGATAAGTGCTTGGCGACAGATTTTCAACATGAGGGTAGTAGCCAGCCAGGTGGGTACTACAAGGTACTCTACCACCGTGCTATGGTAGCCTCACTTTGTGTTCCTTCGCTGTCGGATTATAACCTGGGATCTTGACATACGACTCCCAACTCAAAAAATAATCTAGCTTGTTACAAAATTAGCATCGTCCAACCCCCCAAACTAAGCGACGATGTTCCCCCCTGATTGTAGTAAATTATTCATGAAGCAAACACCTCCGCGTTTTTGGCCAACTCTTCTAACGATCGATTGAGCTGATTCCAAGTTTATTTATACCAACTTTTCAGGGCTTCCATTGCAGCGAAAAGCTCATCTTTATTCTGTGCTTAAGAGTGCGTACCAAGCCAGAAAAATATGGCAATGTCAGATGAAACAAACTTATGTCTAATCTTCGCGTGGAGATGAGATGGAGATAGCGTGTTTCGCGGAACGAAAATGAACTAAGCGCTTTTTATCTAAATAACTGGTAAAGTATAAAATATTTTAAAAAATCGTTAGTATCAGCCCTAGGTCATATGTTAGTGATATATATTATTTATCGAATTTTTATCTTAATTAGATATACCATGAACGAATAAAACCAAAATTTCATTATTATTAGAGGTAGCTTTGTGATTTTTTTCTATCGAGGAAATTTCATTCCATTATGTTTTTGCTCAGATAGAACCCTCGCGTATATAATGAAAATACCCATATAAAAATATTTTTTCATTTAAATACTATTTACTTGGGTAAATTTCAATTCTAAGATTGTTATTTTGCTTTATACGCACTAATAACGATGGGCTGCGCACTGCCGCTGTCACGTAAACATCAAAATATCCGGGGTCTTTGAGATCCTACTGCTTTTGAAATATCAAAGCTAGGATTACTTATTAGTATACAAGAAATCCAACCAACCAATTTCGTTCTATTCATAAGTGCCAAGACTGTAGTTACGGCGTAGGGATGTTTCCTAGGTCAAAAAATAATAATTCTAATTAGTTCGTCAGTTAGATTATGAAAAAATATTGGACACGTGTTTTTTGTTTCAACAAATTATTAAAAAATTACAAAGATAATTGCCACTCCGCCTTATGCAGGTTTGATTTAAAGACGTACTTAAGTATAGGAAAACTATTATTAGGTACTACAAACGTTGAAACTACAAAACCGTATGTTGTAATAACGTGATCTTGACTGTATCTACAGTGTTTTTCTTAATAAATCCAGTTAAATAAGCAAATATAAGAAATAAATAAAGTTGTTTTGCAAAACAAGTGCTAAGATTTTCAAAAGAATTTCACAAAATTGTTTGCTCCCTTTCAGTGTTCGTGGAAATATCTCAGGTAATCAAGTTAAAGATGTTCTTCAACCAAATTATATTAGTAATCTGAAATAGGTAGACTTTACCTATATCCGAGTTCAAAAGATTTTCTATTTCTTGGAGTAAATTTTCTAGTGGGTACTTTACTAGCGAACATTTTTACAGATTTAGACTAAAAATAACGTAACGTAAATGGTGCTGTTTCTGTTGTTTACAACTAAACTTATTTAGTCTCACTATGTCTCTTTCTAATTGTCTACAATCCGTAAAGCCAGGGAAAATGAAAGACATTTATACCCAGGAACGCAGAAGCAAATTTATTAAGATATGGGTTGAGACTATATAGTTATCAAAGAATGTATTAACATCGCGATGTAGAAATTATACAACGCCATCTAGTGACAAAAAATTAAATCTAATTATTTCCTACAAACTACTTTATTACTTGGACATACCGCCCGCCAAGGACTAGGTAGTCCTTCGTAACATAAATATACTATAATAAAGTACAAACAAGAAATTATTATGCGATTCAAAAAGATTAAGTACATTAGTTAAGAACAAACCGTTAATAGATTTAAAACTAAGACAATGAACTGCTTTCGCACTAAAATAAACTTAAAACAACATTGTGGACTGTATGTATGACAAATCTTAAACATAAAGTGTTTCTTCAAAATTTCTTATAGTACTACAAGTTAAGTTTTTTACAGCTACAACATACTATAAAAATAACTGAATGAACCATAAAAAATAAACTAATATAAACTAAAAATATTGACTAATGTTCTTTTATGTAAGAAGATGATTTATTATCTCGATAGGTTTATAACTATAATTGAATAATTTAATCAACTAACATAAGGCATGTGAACATTCTAATCGTCGTTTACAATGATAGGTAAATGACAAAGCTTCGAAGTTGGGCGCCGAATCAAGGAATTTTTATAACGAAGTGTGACAACTCGAATGAGATTATCCTTGCCGGGATGTACCTCTTCTACCTTACCATAGAGCCATTTCGTTGGAGGTAAATTATCCTCGCGTACTAAAACTATATCTCCAATTTTTAAATCGGGAGTTTTGGTATTCCATTTGTATCTTTGAAAGAAATGCGTCAAATACTCTTGGGACCATCTCCTCCAAAAGTTTTGAACCATGCGTTGTGTAAGTTGCCAACGACGTAAGTTGCCCATCGAAAGATGTTCATAATTGTGGTCAGGAGCAGTAAGTAATGGCTCACCAACCAAAAAATGACCTGGTGTTAATGGTACCCAGTCGTCTGGGTCTGGACTTGCAATGGATAGTGGGCGCGAATTGAGGCAAGCCTCAATTTGTGCTAGTACTGTAGCCATTTCTTCGTAGGTAAGAGTAGAATCACCTATGACTCTACGAAGATGATGTTTTGTGCTCTTAATTCCTGCCTCCCACAATCCTCCAAAATTGGGAGCATGAGGAGGGATGAAATGCCATTCGGTCCCGTTATTAGCTAACGAAGATGCAACTTCGATTGGAAATGAAGACTTCTCGCTATTAAATAGCTGTTTGAGTTCTCCAGATGCACCGACAAAATTGGTACCATTGTCGCTATATATATGGTTACAGCGACCTCTTCGAGCCACAAAACGTTTAAAAGCACTTAAAAAACCGTTAGTAGTGAGATCCGATACGGCTTCAATATGAACAGCGCGTGTAGCCATACAGACGAAGAGACAGATATAGCCTTTATAAGATTTGTGGCCTCTTCCCTTAGAGACACGAATATTTATCGGGCCTGCGTAATCTACGCCTGAATTCAGAAATGGCTTATCGGGAGTAACTCGACAGGCCGGTAATTGGCCCATCAACTGAGTCCGGAACCTAGCGGCATTCCTAATGCACGGCACGCAATGATGAATATGGCTTCTCATGAAATTTTTTAGATTTGTAACCCAATATTTATTTCGTACATAATTGCATGATAATTGTTGTCCACCGTGCATAGTTTTCTCATGCGCATCAGCTATTATAAGTTTAGCTAGATGAGATTCTCCAGCAATTATAATGGGATGCTTGCTATTGTTTGATAAGTTTGAGTTCTGTATGCGACCACCTACTCGCAATATACCATATTTATCAATAAATGGGTTCAATGCAGCGAGCTTACTCTTTTTATTCACATCTTCAAATTTTATGACTCTCGAGCTCCTCGGCAAATGCATAACATTGATGTTGCCGAACGCAGCACGAAAGAGAATCTTGTATTTCCTTAGCTGTTAAATATGGTAAAGGTTTTTCTTTATAGGTGTTAGAAAATTTTAGACGTAGGAAACGGCGACAGAAAGCTATAACCCTCACTAGCTTCCGTAGAGAAGAAAATTTAACCCATATATTATCAGCATGATCCTTTACAGAACCTGTATATGCCTTTATTTTTCTCATGTCCAACTCCGTTTTGTTACATATGGAAATGGGTTTCTCATATTTTATAGTGTCATTACGTAACCAGCTTGGACCACACTTCCATAAATTATTGTCAATCAAATCTGCTGGTGTTATTCCTCTTGACGCACAATCAGCAGGGTTGTCTTTAGTGTTTACGTATGTCCATTGGGATGAATCTAAAAGCGTAAGAATTTCCGACGTGCGATTGGCTACAAAGGTTTTCCAGCGACTTGGATGATCACTTAACCAAGCTAATACAATGGTTGAGTCAGTCCAGGCATGTAAATTCGATTTGTCTATGTTAAGAACTTCAGCCACTTCAACGAGCAGCTTAGTGACCAAAACAGCTCCGCATAATTCTAGTCGTGGAATGGAGACCTGTTTGATGGGTGCGACTTTAGTTTTAGCAGTCATCAAGTGACATTTAACTTCACCCTTTGCCGTAACACATCTTATATAGACCACAGCAGAATACGCTACGCTAGAAGCATCGCTAAAACCATGCAATTCGATTTGTGTGTCACTATCAGATTTATGAACCCAACGAGGTAAATGAAAATTAAGTAATTTACGTAACTCATCTCTATACAGACTCCATTCGTACAGGAGCTCCGTCGGTAAGTTTTCATCCCAATCGAGGCCAGTCAACCATAGTTTTTGGATAAAAACTTTAGCAGTAATAATACATGGAGCTATCCAGCCAAGAGGATCGTATAAACGGCAGATTTCCGAAATAATCTGTCGTTTAGTTTCGGGAACAGAAGTTTCGATTGATATCTTAACTGTGTAATCAAATTCATCAGTTCGACGATTCCAGGTAAGACCAAGTATTTTAGTAATATCATCTTCCTTTATATTCCTATCATTTCCGTCTTCACTATCTTTCCTCAATGACCATAATAATTCTTTCCTATTGCTATCCCACTTCTGTAATTTAAAACCACCCTTCTCCATTAGCGAATTCATCTGTTCGTAAATTTCAATCGCTTCTTTTTCAGATTGACAACCCGTCATGAGATCATCTATATAGAAATCCATCTTAACTCTTTCGGCAGCTAATGGATAGTTATGTCCTTCATCAATAGCAACCTGCTGTAAAGCTTTGACAGCTAAATATGGTGCACAAGACATACCAAAAGTTACTCTCAAAAGTCTATAGTCCTTAATTTCAGACTCAGTATCATCACGCCAAACTATTCTTTGATAATCGGTGTGCTTCTCTGCCACCTTCACTTGCCGATACATTTTGATTATATCAGCGGTGAGACATATGGGATTTAAACGCCATCGCATGATGATATGTCGTAATTCTGGTTGCAAAGTTGGTCCGATCATTAAAGTGTCATTTAGAGACACACCATTGGTGCCTTTATTCGAGGCATCAAAAACTACTCTAGTTTTTGTAGTACTTTTGTCAAGTCTAATCACTGCGTGGTGTGGCAACCAAACCTTTTCCAGTTTCTGTTCTGAAATTGTTCTTACTTCTTCCATGTGATCAAGTGTCACATATTCTTTCAGTACCTCTGCATAATCTTTTCTTTGCATTGGGTTTTTTGCTAGTCTTTTCTCTAGATATAATAATCTTTTCACTGCATTTTTTCTTGTATCTCCATATCTATCTTTCGCATTAGAATCGGCACGGAAAGGCAATTCTACAATGTAGCGACCTATCTCGTCTCTACTTGTAGTGGCGGCAAAATGCTCTTCACATTCTTGCTCCTCAGGAGTCAAGACTTTTCCGTACATCAAACTAGGCTCAGATTCTAGCTCCCAAAACCGTTTGAGTAGCTCGTTATTTTCTAGCATAACATGCATATTTAGAATCTTATTATGACTCCCAGTTACTCTACTATCACTACCATTTACCTGACCCGACAACACCCATCCGAGGTGAGTATTCTGCGCAATTATACAACCATTGGGATTTTTAATCAAGCCCTTTTTCAGAATACTACAGTATACCTCAGCTCCCAATAAAATATCTATTTTATTGGGTGAATTGTATTGTGGATCCGCCAGAGTAATTTGACCCAAATCTGCCCAGTATGGTAAAACAAATTTATTTTCTGGCAAAATGGAAGTTACCTTGCTCAACACATATGCCTTTACCTGCATTTTAAATGAGGGGTCATGAAGTGACTGCACATTGACAATAACCACATACTTTGAGGTTAAACCACTTTGACCTCCACCCAAACCAGATATACAACTTTTTGCACAAATTTTGTGTAATCGTAAAAGTTGCACGGCTGCTTCAGATATGAAAGATGCCTGTGACCCTTGGTCAAGCAGAGCTCTTAGTATCTGAGTATTACCACCTTTGGCCTCAGCTTTAATCAAAGCTGTAGCCAATAAGGTTTGGCTATGTGCTTGCCCTATTACAAAATGACTCATAATATTATCGTTGGCTTCATTTGTCAATAAAGACGAATCTGGGTACGTTTCGTCTGCTTGATCAGTCTCGGGTACTTCCGTACTTTCCGGACCGACTCCAGCTGTATGAGAACTGACTTTACTATGAATAAGCGTATGATGTTTCTTCTTGCATATACGACATGATATAGGTACACGGCACATTTTTACTGTATGGTTACTACCGAAACAATTAAAGCAAAGACCTAATGAATTAACAATATCCTGACGAACATTGACATCCTCTTTGGCAAACTTACTACAGGAAAACAACTTATGATTTTCAGTACAGTGAGGACAAACTACATTTGAAGCGATGTGCAATGACTTGGGTTGATATGCATTTTGTGTATTCTTGTGTTTAGGTTTAGTAGGCTCTATGAACTCTAACGCACGGAAACGACATTCTAAAAACTCTTGAAATTGTATAAAAGTAGGTAGCTCTGCGGATAATCTATTTACGTGCAATTCCCACTGTTTACGGGTTTCAGCGTCCAACTTCAGGCTAACAATATAAATAACAATAATGTCCCAAGATTCGACTTTAATTCCTAAATTAGACAACTCATGCATACAATCAGAGGTAGTATCAAGGAGATCTTTAAGACCACTGGATGATTCACAATTCATGATGCGTTGAGAAAACAGACGCTTAAGAATACAATTTGACATGAATCGTTTATTATTATATCGGCTCTGCAATAGATCCCAACATTTTTTATAATTGACCTGCGTAATAGGAATATGTTTAATCAATTGATCTGCTTCACCTTTGAGTTGAGTTTTTAAATAATGTAAGCGCTGAACGTCATCTAAGGCCGAATTATTATGAACTAAAGAGACAAATAGATCTTTAAATGACGACCATTCAGAATAGTTACCGCTAAACACAGGGATAGATATTTTAGGTAATCTAACAAAAGAATCTTTATTTCCATATGACTTAGAAGAATGATCACCACTCGTAGACGCCGAGCTACCCATATTGGATAGTACCGCCTTCAGCTCACTTTTGTACATTAAGAATGTTTCGTAACCAACATCGAATATATCCTTTTTCATGTAACTACTCTCAGCTAAATCATCCTTCTTGTATTTGCAAATAATGCTCTCATGCTTCTTACAAAATTTTTCGGCTATCTTTTCTAAGCCTTCTAATCTGGTAACTATGTATGATTCAGTTATTCTCTCTTTAGGAGACTTCTTAAAGTTGCTCCTACCTTTCTCTATTTGTTCTTTTAAATCATCCATAAGTATAAAATCGGCTTCCATCTTTGTAATTTATTTAAATGAAATCAATTGATAATTTTCTAAGTGTTTGGGACTTGATATAGTCGTAGATAAATCGGGCATAGGTTCCCCGTCTCGTCGTTTTAAGTCCCAAACTATTAATAAAATTTCAGTCCAAATATTCTCAAGTTTTTTTTCTAAGTTAAAACTTCACTTCTTATAAGGTTCAAATTAGAGTACTCACAGTTAGCCTTGCTTGCACTTGACTGACACTTCACTTTATTTCAATCTTCTCGCTATAGTTCCAAGATTCTCCACCAGGGGGCGCTCCACCACTGTAGCTGCTACCAAATTCACTTGTAGGGTCTTGCTTTATACAAAAATTTACGGGCTTTATATTGCAGTGTACAACATCATAGTAGGGGTGGGCGTTGAATGAACGAACCGTTTTTTTAGACTGTTTATTAGGCGTCAACGGTTCGACTAGTTTACAGTTCACAGATAAACTAGTTTACTCATGAACGACATTACATGCGTCGACTTCATTTCGCGTGGTCCACTCACGACGCGACGGAACGAGTGATTACGAAGATTGCCGAAGCAATGCGACGTGCGTGCGATCCGCTTGTTATTGTTTCTTTCTCTTTCTCATGCAGAAACGAATACGTTCATGTCATCTCATATCATGTGAATGCTGTCAAATGTAAATAGACTCTATAACAAAGTAATAGATACGAATCTTTAATTGGTTAAATAATAAATATTTTTGAATTTTTATTCCGTTATTTGTTTAGTCCTGATTGAAATGCATTACGTGTCGGTCAAGGTCAAGTGCTATAGGTTATTATTATAAATTAGGTAATATAAGACAATGTAATTCAGAAATAAGTAAAAAACTGATTGTAAATAGTGTGTAAAAATAGTGTAGTCTGTGTTTGACTGGTTATTTTAGTGTAAATATTAATAATGTCGGTTCGTAAAAACAGCAGTGTTATTTGGCACCACTTTGAAAAAGACAATGGAACCTATAAAGCAACTTGTAATGAATGCAAAGACACCTATTTTAAGTTTGAATCATCAACCGTAATTTGTCGGTGTTTGGAGGTGATGACCAGTCCGGTCTTCCATCCAAAGGGAACATTTCAATTCGCAGGTACAATTCGTTGACTGATAGTTGATAAGTAAACAAGTTTTTAACTAAAGGACATATTCCGATCGTTCACTAAACTGTAGAACGCAATTCAGTCTATGATAAACCAGTCGAAAATTAAACTGTTTTATGAACTAGTTTATCATAGACGGTAAACCAGTCTCGTTTCGTCGACCGTAAAAACGTCGACGACCCACCACTACATCATAGTATTTTTCAAAAAACGTTCCGACTCATAAGGACCTTGTCTACAATCCGTAAAGCCAGGGAAAATGAAAGACATTTATACCCAGGAACGCATAAGCAAATTTATTAAGATATGGGTTGAGACTATATAGTTATCAAAGAATGTATTAACATCGCGATGTAGAAATTATACAACGCCATCTAGTGACAAAAAATTAAATCTAATTATTTCCTACAAACTACTTCATTACTTGGACACTAATAAAGAACATAAGAAAGCTGTAAGAAATTTTGTCTTGTCAAATTAGTCGCCATATATTGCCGTTACGTCTAAATATCACTCACAAAACAAAGTCGGCAAAGACTAATTTGACTGTTTTAAATATATTCTATCCTTTTTTTAATAATGTCTGTAAGAAAGAGATCTCATCTCTTTCTTACGAACATGGTTGAAAAAGGATAGAACATATTTTAAGTTGCAAATTAATCTTTGCCGTCTTATTTTGCGTGTATTTAGACGTGACCGCGATAGATGGCGACTAAATTTATATTGCAAACAAGCAATGGACTAATTTGACAGGACTAAATTTCTTACATCCTTTTCTTATGTTCTTTGTGAGAAAGAAACATAGTGACATTAAAATTATAGAGTAAGAGCCCACGATGATCTGACCTTCGTCATTTTATAAAACCTGAAAGTTTCTCTGTGTATGTCCCTAATAGAGGTAAAAACGATCCCCGAATATGAAGTTTGGATCGCGGTGGCTTTGGAAGTTATCAGGTAGCAAAGGTGTCAAAAATTGCACCTCAAATTCGTTAAAGTATAAAGGTCAGTTTTTATATATTTTATTTGAACTAATATTAGAAATCACGTCGTCCATTGTCAGACACACTGAATGGTGGAAACTCTCTGTCAGACACCCTAAAGTATTAAAAAATATTATTCAACTTTCGTCATTTTATAAAAGCTGAAATTTATATATATTACTCGACGAACTATCAAACGATGATTTCTCAGTTGTCAGACACTTTCGATGGTGGCTTTGCCGTGTCAGACACATTAAAGGTCTACCGTAGGCACGAGCGCGAGGTATATTCAATGTGATTTATTTTACAAACGAAATTAGATAGACCCATAGTTATTTTGGAGAGTTTGTAGATTAAATCATGAAATTAATAAATCATGCAAAAAAGTCTACATCAATGACCCAGTTTTAGAGTTACAGATCAAAAATCTAAAAAAACACTATTTTTTTGAACATTTTTTACATAATATCGTTATTTTTATTAGATTTTTGTTCCATATTTTTATTTTATTTCTACTTATCAACCAGATAAACTTTCTAGCTTTCAAATGACACTACTTTGAACAAAATACACCGATTACTTGAAGAGAAACAAAGACAATACTAAAAGATGAGCATTTCATTAAAAAATAAATTAAAGCGCCGAACGCAGGCCATAAGGCCATATTTGTATTTGTTTACTTGGAGTGTAAAGAATTAATGTTAATTTCTCCCATAAGTTCTAATTTATTGTAAACGCAATCGCGATAGGTAGTTTACTTACGTTAATTCTTTACACTCGGGGTACCTACTGAAGCATATTTTCATTTACCACCATACCATATTTTCAAGGGTATCAATTTTTATTTATTTTATTTGGAATACTATTAGAAATCACGTCGTCCATTGTCAGACACTATCAACGGTGGAAACCCTCGTCAGACACACTTAAAGTTTTAAATAATAATGCTCATCAATTCGTTTTTTCCTTGTTTCTTTTAACGTAATCGTTGTATTTTATTCAAAATAGTGTCATTTGAAAGCTATAAAGTTTATCTAGTTGATAAGATGAAATAAAATAAAAATATGTAATAAAAACCTTATAAAAATAACGGTGATTATAAAAAAAAAAAACAAAATAATGGTGTATTTTTAGATTTTTGATCTATAACTCTAAAATTGGGTCATTGATGTAGAATTTTTTGCATGATTTATTAAATTTCATGATTTATCTACAAACGCTCCAAAATAATTATGGGTCTATCTCTTTTCGTTTGTAAAAAAAATCACATTGAATATACCTCGCGCTCGCACCTACGGTAGATCTTTAATGTGTCTGACACGGCAAACCCACCATCGAAAGTGTCTGACAATGGACGACGTGATTTCTAATATTATTCCAAATAAAATATATAAAAACTGACATCCTTGAAAATATGGTATGGTGGTAAATGAAAATATGGTTCAGTAGGTACCCCGTGTAAAGAATTAACGTGAGTAAACTACCTATCGCGTTTGCGTTTACAATAAATTAGTACTTATGGGAGAATTAACGTTAATTCATTACACTCCAAGTAAATAAATACTAATAGTACACACGGCAACACATCAAGCTATACATTTCCAGTATAAGCTGATCTCGCATTGTATAGGATTTCCCTGCAATGAGAGGTCAGCTTATATTGAAAATGTATAGCTTGATCTGTAGCCGTGCGTACCTTAATAGTGCGTTCGGCGCTTTAATTAATTTTTTAATGAAATGCTCATCTTTTAGTTTTGTCTTTGTTTCTTTTTAAGTAATCTGTGTATTTTGTTCAAAGTAGCGTCATTCGAAAGCTAGAAAGTTTATCTGGTTGATAAGTAGAAATAAAATAAAAATATGGAACAAAAATCTTATAAAAATAACGGTGATTATAAAAAAAAAAAGTTGTATTTTTAGATTTTTGATCTATAACTCTAAAACTGGGTCATTGATGTAGAATTTTTTGCATGATTTATTAAATTTCATGATTTATCTGCAAACGCTCCAAAATAATTATGGGTCTATCTCTTTTCGTTTGTAAAAAAAATCACATTGAATATACCTCGCGCTCGCACCTACGGTAGATCTTTAATGTGTCTGACACGGCAAACCCACCATCGAAAGTGTCTGACAATGGACGACGTGATTTCTAATATTATTCCAAATAAAATATATAAAAACTGACATCCTTGAAAATATGGTATGGTGGTAAATGAAAATATGGTTCAGTAGGTACCCCGAGTGTAAAGAATTAACGTGAGTAAACTACCTTTCGCGTTTGCGTTTACAATAAATTAGTACTTATGGGAGAATTAACGTTAATTCATTACACTCCAAGTAAATAAATACTAATAGTACCTTAATAGTGCGTTCGGCGCTTTAATTTATTTTTTAATGAAATGCTCATCTTTTAGTTTTGTCTTTGTTTCTCTTTAAGTAATCGGTGTATTTTGTTCAAAGTAGTGTCATGTGAAAGCTAGAAAGTTTATCTGGTTGATAAGTAGAAATAAAATAAAAATATGGAACAAAAATCTAATAAAAATAACGATATTATGTAAAAAAATTGTCAAAAAAATAGTGTTTTTTTAGATTTTTGATCTGTAGCTCTAAAACTGGGTCATTGATGTAGACTTTTTTGCATGATTTATTAATTTCATGATTTAATCTACAAACTCTCCGAAATAACTATGGGTCTATCTCTTTTCGTTTCTAAATTAAATCACATTGAATATACCTCGCGCTCACACCTACGGTAGACCTTTAATGTGTCTGACACGGCAAAGCCACCATCGAAAGTGTCTGACAACTGAGAAATCATCGTTTGATAGTTCGTCGAGTAACATATATAAATTTCAGCTTTTATAAAATGACGAAAGTTGAATAATATTTTTTAATACTTTAGGGTGTCTGACAGAGAGTTTCCACCATTCAGTGTGTCTGACAATGGACGACGTGATTTCTAATATTAGTCCAAATAAAATATATAAAAACTGACCTTTATACTTTAACGAATTTGAGGTGCAATTTTTGACACCTTTGCTACCTGATAACTTCCAAAGCCACCGCGATCCAAACTTCATATTCGGGGATCGTTTTTACCTCTATTAGGGACATACACAGAGAAACTTTCAGGTTTTATAAAATGACGAAGGTCAGATCGTCGTGGGCTCTTGGGCTATTAGTTTAGTTGTGAACAACAGAATCAGGGCCATTGTCAAACTAAAATATCAGCAGGCTATCATGACCGTTTTGATTGACATGAGGTGTCTCTCCTTGTCACACTATTTGTGTATGTGTGGCTAAAGGTCATCGCCAACTATGTCAGCACCGTTCCATCGCAGCAACGGCCCGGCACCGCCTCAACTCAATCCAACCACTAGCTGCTAGCGCGCCGCTTGCGAGGTGGCAGCTCGCGAGCGGCGCGACGCCGGTGAAATTGGTGGCGCGGCTATGGCAAGATACTTTTTGCTGGCGTCACGCAGCAAGGAGCGAACCGATCGCTGGAAGCGTTTGGTCAGCAGGACTAGTGGCTTGTAGAGGCAAGCGCGCTTGCCACGAGGCGTCTACTATTTTATCTATACCTAGTCATTGTCAAATTTACTTTAACGCATACGATTTATAGGCCTCACTTACATGGCAAGGTAAATGCCGAGGTGTATCCGTGCTGTTACAGTGAGCGGTGACCCTAAGGTAGCCAAAAAGAAACACGCATTGATGGAGATATATTGGCAGCTAAAACGGGTTTTGTGTGACATGGAACACCTTAGCGGATTTTTTCGTTTCATTATTTGAATGGACAAAGTGTATTTAAGTGGCCAACTTACCCACACGCATAAAAGTAGACATACCTTTCCTGGCAACTTACGAAGCGTCATGACCATCTGCGGTAGTTCCTGCCGCCAAAGCATCCACCCTGGTACTCAAGTGAGAGTTGGACCGTAACCATTCACTCCCATTTCTCGAGAATGGTACCGGAGCTTTTAAAAGTCGTTGCCACTACGAGTCCAACCTCGACAGTTAAGTAATACCAAAAGGTAGTGGGCACTGGGGGCCTACCACAACCTCTTAAAACAAGGTTAAAATAACCTTATTTGTCTTTTGTCCTGTTTTGACGCCGGATGTCAAAGAGGGACAAAAATCAAATAAGCTTATAATAATATTATTTTAAGAGCTTGTGGTTGGCCCTCTAGGCATCCACTCGTAGTCAAGTGTGTATTAAACTAGGAGTTAGTGGTCCCGTGCATGCAAGCCAAGTCTAGTTTACAATACCGCCTCAAACTTATGTTTAATCATTGAGTTAATATTACTATGTATAGAGAAGCTATCATAAGCAAAGACTACGTCCCATTTTGTCAAATTTTAGTTTTCTTTAGC
Source organism: Polyploca ridens (assembly GCA_951394255.1). Classification (NCBI taxonomy): domain Eukaryota; kingdom Metazoa; phylum Arthropoda; class Insecta; order Lepidoptera; family Drepanidae; genus Polyploca; species Polyploca ridens. The sequence continues at coordinate 11,675,967 of OX596264.1, read as the reverse complement.
GCTGTAACAATAATTAGTTGTCTAAGCAGACAGTAGAGACACGTAGCGCTATCAGAATGTTTTTAGGAGTATTTTTCACGCAAGCATCGTGATTTTCTCGGCACTTACGCGTTAAGTTCTTCGTTCTACAACAACAAGTGTGGCTGGATGGCCTCACTTGAACGGAACATAGTTGTGATGTGTGGCGTCTTCTCTATACGAAGTAATAATAGTCCGTACCTCCGTCTTATAGTTTTATCCCAAGGATGAATTTTCCCTCAAAGTATTGTTTCAATTAAGAGGACTCAATTCGTCATACTTTTCATACAAAACCCCTGTACTTATTATGGCGTTGTTAAACATTTTTCGTTAGATATTTTGAACAAATTACTATCTTGTGTACTATATCTAGCCTTGTATCTTGGCGTAATTTAAAAAAAGTGTGAAACAAATTCAGTCAAAGCCTCCGAAAAACAGCGTTTTTGCCTGAACTTTGGCCATATCTAATGTACCTATAAATTGTAAAAGTAAAGAAAACATTAAGATACCAGGCTTGCAAATGTATTGGAGATTCTAAATAACTAACTTTTTTTTCACAAACTTGTAAGATTTTTTCTCAAGAAGTATACTCCTGGAACAAGTTTTATGAATGCGAAATCATGAATGATGACCTAGCGAAGCGGCCGCGAGTGATCAGCGGAATTTACCGACTGATAACCGACGGCTCTGATGCTATCTCTCTTTATTCGCAGTCAAACATTACGTTGGATGAAACAACAAGCTTTTAGACTATGCTCGCGTTGAAGTTGCGCCGGCCACAGAGGGCCGCCTTAAGTATTACTGCTGCTCCAATACCTGATAATAAAGTAGCCGAGACAAGACAGACAGAGATGTCTTCAAAAAAATACTTTCTATGGCATTTTTACTGTATATCCGCTAATCTGACCATGGTAAGTGATGATGTCGCCGAAGGTGGTAAGCACACAAAGCCTAGAAGGAACTGTATCTTAAGTGCAGCTGTCGGAATACACCGAGACTTGACGACAGTTTTTCAACTTGAGGATGGTAGACAGCCAGGTGGGTACTACAAAGTACCCTACTACCGTGCTATGGTTTCCTCACTTCACCGATGTCCGGATGCACGCACAGTAAAAAAAGTGCGTGGATAAATGAAACCTCAACGGTAAAAATGGTTCCCGACCCGACAGACAGTGCGCGGATAAAGAAAATGGATTTTCCCTTTAGTTGTAGTCATGTAGGTACTTGTAATTCAGTAAGTACGTCGGTATCTCACGAGGGTTTATTATTTGAGATTTATGTACAAGATTATTGAATTCTGACCTATGTCCCGTCACCTTTGGGTCTCTGAGAGCTGTGCCCAGAATGATAAGTAGGCAATATATTTTTTGCGTTGTTATTTAATCCTGATGTCATAAATAAAATTATTTCGATGATGAAAAACGTATTATTTAGTGCTTTAGGGCTTGGTTGACAAAACTATCAGGTTCTACCGTTGGTTAAACTATGGTGTTAGGTCTTGGCATTGGGTCACTTTAGCTAGACCATATAGTCCTAACTTAATGTTACAAATGCGAAAGTAAGTTTGTTTGTTTGTTTGTTACGCCTTCACGCCTCAACGGATCATCATGAAATTTGGCATGCAGATAGCCTATGGTATAGAGAAGGACATAGATTTTTTAGAGGCTTTTTACCCCGGGTACGCGGGTGAAACCGCGGGGGACAGCTAGTCTGTGATAATTTTCCCAATTTTGCAGCGATTTATAGCATGAGAAAATTGTATACAGGATGTTTTTTTGGTCGGCAACGAGCGACCCAGCAGCATTCCCAGGAACGGTAGTACAAACAATAAATTTTCCAAAAATGGAATTAATTCCATTAAATACTGTAAATGCGTTGAGAAATACCTTATTCAATTTGAAATAAAAAATACGGCAAAGTATGTTCACTAGGCACGTGCACAGACTAGAGCTAGGCGCAAGCCGCCATCGCCCCATCCCTTTACTCCCTCGCATTCCCGTTGAGTATTACGTCTTTACTTAAGCTTATTACATGTTTTTCCAATTTTTTTTTAAGTATTTTTTTAGCACCAGTATCATTTGTATTATCAACCCTGAGACGCTCGTCGCTGACCAAAAACAACGAACTGTATAAATAAATAAATAAACTAAATGTTTCATCATCTCCCTATCCTGTTACTAATCACTTGGGGTTGGCGCAAAAAACATAATGTTTTTTGGTATGTATTGTTACCACAATCCAACCATGAAAAGTGACGATGTAACTGAAAGTGGTAAGCTCAGAGCCTCTCAAGTGCAACTGGTGAACAGATTGGTACTTTTCTAATAAACCAAGATCAATATCTCCAAAAGGATGAATGCTACTAATTGAATAGTCTCCCGAATGCATTCCTAACCATTAAAAAATGCAATATAATTTCTTTTTGTATTTTAAAGTGTTCACGTGTTCAATTCAATACATAAAAACCTAAGCTTAAAAACAATTGGAAAGTATTCGAATGATACAAATCGATTACGATTAAATCGTCACTCACTCGGAACGCCGTGAATTGAATCGAATGAAACCGTGTGATATTCAATAGCTAGATGTAATATGCGAGTGACTTTACCCCTACCATCGTAAGTTTCTCCTGTGAGTCAACTTTGAGCAAGAATTCACTAGAAACATATTTGCTTCTTAAATATAAATAGTTTAAATGTTTTATTATCTTTTTTAATTTTATACCAGTAAGGTGGCATATAATAAAGCTGACTGCCCGCCTGGTGGTAAGCGGTTATCGTAGCCAAAAGATGCTTGCAATAAAAGAGATATAACCTTCTTAAGCAATGTGTAAATCTAATTACTTACTTACTTGGTCTAGAAGAAATGATCCAGTACGTGGTCACCACTCGAGAACCTTTCTTCCCCATCGGTTATCGGCTCTTCGAGCGATGTGGCAATGGGCAGGCCACATCGCTCGAAGAGCCGATATCACTGACTAGAAGAATAAAATTAGTTCAGTAAATTAAATAATGTTAGAATCAAATTTTATTAAGCATTGATAAAGTTTTTAATCAATTTTAATTTATGAATTCGTGAAGTTCTCATATTCAACTTCATCCATATATCATAAGCTACAACGAAGTAAGATCTAAAAAGTCATATCTTACTCATCCCGACTCGCATCTATGAACCACCATCACTTACCTAGAGTAGGGGTGTAAAAGCGAAAATGCGTTCCGAAGCGTAAACCTCACGGCCGCTACGTGATGCGAGAACGTCTGATTGTTTTCAGTTGTCACCCTGTATACACCTCACGATACCTACAAGCAACACCCTGTACAATACCGTGCAAGCGTTCTAAAGCGCTAGTCGATTAAATGAGATGGCTGTACGGAACGGCTTGGGTCTTTGTTAACTTAAGAGTGTATGGGAAGTTTGTTTTTCATATAAAAACTAGTATTCGCTCTACGGATAGAGATATTGTTTTCTTCGGATAAAAAGTACTAAGTTATTCCAGATTATGATCTACCTGCGAGTCAAATTTCATCACTATTGTTATGTCACTTACCGTTTTTAACGTTGCCGTACCTACAGGCCAAATATTTCGATTTAGATTATCAAATAATGGGCTAGATGACAAAAAAATCTATTTAGTCCGTATTTTACATTATCAAACAATATTAGACACGTCGTATTAGAACACGTCCTGGACAGGACCAAAGGGTTCCAGAAAAGTAGGCAGGCCTAGCTTACGGTGGGTGGACGATGTTGTCAAAGTCGCTGGAAGAAACTGGACTTCAACAGCCATGAATAGAGAGAGATGGTCTACTCTGGAGGAGGCCTTCACCCTCATTAAGAGGGGTTCTTGCTTGTAACCTGTAAACACGTAACACGAGATTAATAAAAATGTTAAACATAATGTATTTAAGGTAATTGAAATTATTAATTGTTAATTATTATTGTAATATTATATACTTACTTTGTACTCTTCCCAGTTAAATATAAAAAATTGAAATCTTATAAATAAAACTATGATTATAATTGATTATTTATGAATATTAACTTGATAACATTGTTTAATTTGTTAATGTAATAAAACATTAATGAAATATATTATATAAATTAATGTGAATATCACTAAACATATGCGATGTACATGTAATTATAGGGTAATGTATGCGTATTAAATTTATATAATTTTAACAACGATTATAATAATTATAGAAACAAATGTAAAGAGGTAACAAACATATTGAAAAGTAAATAATATATAAATTGTAAGTTTACCTATGTTTTGTTTTTATATGTGAATTGTTAATAATTTATGATATGCATGACAAATAAATTAACTTTTTAACAAATAAATAAACCGCCTTCAAAGTACACTAAAAAGTATAAAATAACTCTTATCTGACACTGTTTTGAAGTGAGCGAAATCGCATGACGTGTTCTATAGAAAATATTTCGCTGACTTCAAAACAGTGTCAGATAAGAGTTATTTTATACTTTTTAGTGTACTTTGAAGGCGGTTTATTTTTTTGTTAAAAAGTTAATTTATTTTTTAATTTTTAGTTTCATGATATACTGAATATGTCTGCGCAACCCTTTCGAGTGTACAGGCCTGATGTTTTGTTGTGTGATTGCGTAAATAATGCATATTTATACGATAGCAGCATTCGCGGCTGATTTGCTGTAATTTTTTTAAGATTTCCATTGTTATCTCCGAAACTCATCATCAGATCTATATGAAATTTATATGGGACCATTTCGGAATATACCCCTTTCGAACAAAAAAAGAATTTTGCAAATCCGTCTATATATGACGGAGTTATGCCCGAACATACATAAAAAAAAAATATATAAACATCCGAATTGAGAACCTCCTCCTTTTCTTGAAGTCGGTTAAAAAATAATGAATTTAAGAAAATTGTTACACAAATATTTGTATTCAATAAATAAATTGTATTATAAGTAAAGTATAAATAGTGATTGTATCTAGTACCTAATTCTAAGCAAGAAATAAAAGGCTTTTTTATTTTATTTATTAGACACGTATTTTTTCTTTTGTCAGTTAAACAAAAAATACGAAGATATCGTGCGTAGAAGTTCCACGTGACGTCACGTCAGAGTACACTTTTTACTCTAAAGTGACGACACGAGGGGGCTCCCGAACTCGCTTTATCTTTGTCGATGTTAATAATTTAGTAAAGCAAAAGAAACGTGTCCAATATTTTTTGTTATTCTAACTGACGGACTAATTAGATTTTTTTTATACCTAGGTATCATCCCTATTGCTAATGAATGCACGCGGCAAACGGTGTATAATATACTATATGTACCTGCATAATATATAGGGTGACTGGTAAATTAGTAAACGATACTGAGACACATGATTGTAGAACTCATGATAACAAACAACTTTTCCAAAGAACATTTTTTTTATTTACTTAGCACGTGAGCCCATATTATTTAGTACCTAACAAGAATAAGAATACACCACCTTTTATTTAATTTAGTTATTTATCCCTATTTGTTTCGTTGGAAAAGTTGTTTGTTATCATGAGTACACGTGTCTAAGTATCGTTTACCAATTTACCAGTCACCCTATATAAAACAAATGTTTCACACTCGTTTCGTAACCTATTTAAAATTGAAATCACAATATTATTATTCAACTGCTGATCCGCAATAACACACCCCATCAATACAACAATCATTGAAAATCCCATTCTCGAACGAAGCATTCCATTCCATTATTAAATTTCATTCAAACGATCCAACTTCATCTCACGTTGACAACTGTCATTGTGAATAAAAATAATATAAACGGGGTCTTTTATAATGTAATTTTTCTTACGATACTTTTGACAGATCCCGACGTTTATTAAACTCCTTGGCATGTGTCAATCAAAAAAGGCTTTATATATGAAGTGGAGAAGAAAATATTAATTTGTTTCGAAATAGTTGGTAATACGAGTATGTGAAACTTGTGAAGTTATGGAAGGAAACAATAATGTTAGTATCTTTATTGTATAATCTAAACTCTGGGCTTGCCTTTGTAAAACATTCCTGTCTGACAGTTTGAAATACGAGCACTATGAATGATTACCAGATTCTAAGAACAATACAAAGAGTGTACAGAATCATCAATACTTCAAATATTTACCAGAACATCATCACTATATATTTTTTGTACCACTTATGTGGCAATCATACGGCCCGCCTGATGGTAAGTGGTTACCGTAGCCTATGGACGCTTGCAACACCAGGGGTATATATAACACGCGCGTTGCCGACCCTGCAGAAATCTCTTCACACTCCTTTTGAAGAACCCCATGCTATACTCCATTGGGAAAACCACGGCGGGGAGCTCGTTCAACAGTCTGAGCGTTTACGGAAGGAAGCTCCTTTGAGCCCGAGAGTTGCAATGGTGATAGCCATGGGCATCAGCTTAAACAACACCGCCGTTTTACAAGCGGTAGAACACACATAAGGAGGCAAAGTCTCTCCTCAGACTAGGGGGCTGTAAACCGCTTGTGAGCTCGGGATCGTCGACAATTCTGATGGCACGTCGTTGAACCGAGTCTAAAGGATCAAGCTGGTACCCATACATGACAGCAGTACTCCATATGAGGCCGGACTTGCGACTTATAAAGTTGCAGCCTTTGCTCCGATGTGAAGTACTGCCTCGCTCTGTCGTTCTGAAGCTACATCGAGGTTTAGTAAGCGAATGATTGCCAAAGCCGCTGAAGAGAACTTTTGCCAGTCGTCCTTGGTCTATAGTGCTATGGAGAAAGCCGATCTTTTAGGCTCTCTCTTTGCCTCGAACTTGACTTTGGATGGGGGTGCTGCGCCGCCTACCATCCCGCACTGTGACAGCTAAAGCAAAGAAACCCCGTCCCGTTTCACACACGGGTACGGGACACTAAAAAAGCAGAGGACATAATATTTGATATATTATAGATCACGTATACACGTGTAATGTAGTCAACATTAAATCAGTTTACTGTCTGTCACAAAGCACCTACCGCACACCGGTAATTGCACTTGAGTGCTTCCCTTGTTACTTTACCACCCCCCTTACCACCTTCGGCCACATTATCTTTTACCGTGGTGAGATTGTGGCTAAATACAAGGATATTTAAAATCTATGTAGTTTTATCAAAAGCCGGTAAAGCAGTATCCGGCCTATATATAAAAATTAATCCCTATTTCCCTTGGTCACGCCATAACTTGAGAACGACTTTACCGATTTCATCGAATTTTTTGTTTATTATGATTGAATATTACGTACTCAATATTTGGTCAGCGACGAGCGACTCAGTGTCGAAAATACAAATGATACTGGTGCTGAAAAAAATATAAAAGAAGTACTTTATTTTTTTAATAATAAAAATAAAATAATATTAATTGGAAAATCAGTAATAAGCTAAAGTTTAGACGTAATACTCAACGGGGGTGCGAGGGGAGTAAAGGGGTGGGGCGATGGCGGCACGCGCCTAGCTCTAGTCTATGCACGTACCTAGTGACCATACGTTGCGGTAATTTCATTTCAAATTGAATAAGGTATTTCTCAACGCATTTACAGTATTTAATGGAATTAAGTCCATTTTTGGAAAATATATTTTTTGTACTACCGCTCCTGGGTCGCTCGTCGCCGGCCAAAAAAAACACCCTGTATGTTGGAATTAGAAATAAAATGTACGTTCTTAGAGCATTAAAAAACTTTACTGATCAAATAAAATATTTCTGAATAACGGGGCGTCCAAAAGCATCCTATCTCGTTTCTTACTCTTTTTTGGGACAGTTTTCAAGTTTGACACATTTATTGGATACGGTATCTCTGACGGTTGGCGAATCGCAATAACAGGATGAATAATCGCAGATTTGGCCTCTCCTGTCTTCAACAGGGACAGGGTTGTCGCAGGTAGCTTCTGGAGTCAGGTAACCACAGCCGGTTGTGTAGGCGTGGGTGCCAACCTCACACTCTTCGTAACCTGTAAAAAAACAGAAGAGGTTACAGTTGAGAGCCAGTTTGAAACCATTATCGAAATACTACATATAAATATGCACTAATATGCCAGACTCGGAACCAACAGGCTTGTTTATGCATATAAATGCTTGTCCTAGGTGGGAATGAAACCCACAACCTTATAGACTGGCAGCTAAGGTATTAAACATCCGAACCAACCCGGTCCGGCAAAAAAATTAAAATACTGTACGTACGGACATTTTTTTTTACCAAATCGAGCACCTTGGCTCGCGGTTAAAAATATAACAGTGACATAAATTGTTATAATAGGATGCGCGTCCCTCGCGAGAATCAACGGGTTAACCACATACAACCTCGTTTAACCTTTCTTATGAACCATAAAACTCGATTCTCTCATTTTTAGATAAACATAAATCATATAATCCAAATAAAATCGACCGTACAAAAAACATGTTATTCGAGTTATGTTAAAATGAAATAATTATGTTTGCACGTTTTATCACCAGGGGACATTAAGGTCACGGCTCATTGATAATCATTAATGACCTACGACCATTAACCTAAGCGATTAGCTAGTAGTGATAAACATTTATTTAATAGTGAAAGTTTTAGTTAGACTATAACTGGGTAAAAATTAGTACCTGGTTGACCAAGATGTGCTCGGTGTACAATTCATCATCATCATCAGCCTATAATGTCCCACTGCTGAGCACAGGCCTCCTTTCACAAATGATGGTGAAAAGGAATGGGCAATACTCCACCACGCATGCCCAATGCGGATCGGTGGAGATAGGCTAGTGGTCAACCTACTGTTGGAATTTTTCAAGCCACCTAGGAGGCATTCAACTATCACAATTAAGTGATAACCGGGACTAACTGCCTTCCGAAGCACGGAAACGCTTGATTTGAAATACCACTAGGCGGTCACCCATCCAGGTACCGATCACGACGGTGGTAGCTTAACTTTGCCGATCGATTAAGAACGGCTAACCATGCTACACCAAGAGCGCTTCGCTCAAAAATACAAAAAGTTCGACCGGATCGGGGATCAAACCCACGACCTCCGAGACGGACTTCTAAAGCTATGAACCACAAGCCTATCGCTTATACAGCTGCAGTGAAGTGACCGATCTTACTAGTACCACAGTCCCGCTTTTCTCAAAAACTCGGAAAGACGCGTTTTCCTAGAGATAAGACCTAATTAGATCGAGTTTCGCCCCCAAAAGCTCCCAAAAGCAAATTCTATTGTATCGTTAAAACCGTTTTCGAGATCGCATAACATACATATATACGTTTACATAAATATTGCTCGTTTAATAGTATAGGACACCGTATTATATTATAACAAAAATCTCTAAATGATGGTACAGTATTACCCAACTTATATGGCGCGTCATGAATCTTCGTTCGCACAGAAAAGAAAGTATGGCCCCGAAGATTAACGAAAGAATGCTGAAAACTTACAATCAACCTTAGATCACTACTATAAGGTTCATAATACACTGCAGCTGTTAGTTCCGTCTCACTCGCAAGTCACGCCCCTCCTAACGGCGCGCGCTAACATGGCGGCAGCTGCCGACCAATAGCGTTTCCCGCGCTTTGAAAATGTATCTTTTGCAGGTACATCGGTAAGCCATATTAATTGGGTACTACTGTAAACCGAAGCAAATCGCGTTATTAAAACCTAAATAAACGTGCAGACAAATAGCGTTTTTTTTTTAAAAGCAACCCCCGGTAAAGATAAGGTTGAATTTGCTATACCTATTTACTTTTAGATTTTGTCTTCGATGCGCTTCGATTGATTTAGCATGAGTTGACCCTTAGCCGCAAACGACGCGGCGACGACGCGCAGAGCGGCACGGCCAGTGTTTCCAGTACGCGTACCCCCAGGGGTACGCGAAGTTGCATCAAGGGGTACGCGCGGCAATCTCTTGACTAAGATAGACTAAAGAAAGACAGTTATTCCCTAGTTATTCCCCAAAAATATCGCCGCAATGGAACTGAGTAAACAACCCCTTTGCGGACTATTGCACCGACCACCTACCCATCTCTGATCAAGAGGAATTAATAGGCATCTCATGCAGACTCAAGAGTTGTTTTGCAGAGCAATCACTGGGTAATTTATGGGCTGATCTAATCATTTATCGTGTCAGTTAAGCAGCAATTAAATATTTACTGCCATTTTGCACGACGTACGTTTGCGAGCGGTTTTTCGGCTAAGACAATTTTAAAAAACTAAACATCACAGATTTCAACTTGAAGATGGCTTGCGTGTGACTGAAGCTGACCAAAAAGTAACCAGATGTTTAAAAAACCGGCCAAGTGCGAGTCGGACTCGCACACGGAGGGTTCCGTAACTAACTCTGCTATGAAAAAAAAAACGCCAAAAATATTGAATGAAAGGTAATTTGCGGTTTACGATTTATGAAGTATTGAAAAAAACTACGTACTAGATCTCGTTCAAATCAATTTTCGGTGGAAGTTTGCATGGTAATGTACATCATATATTTTTTTTTAGTTTTATCTTTCTCTTATTTTAGAAGTTACAGGGGGGGACACACCTTTTACCACTTTGGAAGTGTCTCTCGGGCAAACTATTAAGTTTAGAAAAAAATTATACTAGGAACCTTTATATCATTTTTGAAGACCTATCCATATCCCCACAGGTATGGGTTTGATGAAAAAAAAATTTTGAGTTTCAGTTCTATGTATGGGGATCCCCCAAAATTTGTATTTTCTTCTTTTTTTGTGTGAAAATCTTAATGCGGTTCACAGAATACTTATAGATTCGGAAAAAAGTGACTGTGACATACGGACGGACAGACAGACAGACAGACATGACGAATCTATAAGGGTTCCGTTTTTTGCCATTTGGCTACGAAACCCTAAAAACGTACAAATATGTCACATTAAACTAATTTTCACCGCCATTAGAACAGTATTTAAATGGTAATAAATGTCAAAAAACTGATTTCATTTTTTATTTATCATTCCTGCAGTAAGGGGTATGTGAGTTTGAGGTATTTCGTGGTACGCAGGAAAAACTAATTGGGAACCACTGGCATTGACCCACCTTTAGATAAAAAAGTATACTCACATCTTCCATTGATATAGATGCAACCTCTAGAATGAGTTTTGGTGTCAGCTAACGATTCCGTGGCTAACGCTAACCCGACGAAAGCAAGTACACACACAGCAACCAGTAATTTCATTTTTAAATAAGGTATTTTAAACTTGGCAGTGCAACACAAGTTGTTCAGATGAACTAAAAACAAATACTGGCCGGCCATGATAAATAGGTCGGGTTTTATAGATATGTAGTGTAGATAAAAATGAATAAAAACATATAGGTGACTGGTAATTAGTAAACGATACTTAGACATGATTGTACTCATGATAACAAACAACTTTTCAACTATAGATATGAGCATAAGGTAAATAAAAGTCAATAAAGAAGATGACTTTATTAAATTGTTGTTTTTCGTGTATCCAAGACCATTTATCACTTTGTATTTATAAACATTTCATTGTTTTGCCATTTGCAAAAAGTGCAAGTAACACCTTGAGTCAAGTGAAAGCCATTTATTCAATTAAGGCCCTAGTAGGGCACTTATGAAAGTTACCACCGGTTTAGAACTCGGCCTTCAACTAAGAAGAATCTAGCAAAAGAGGTTAATTTTCTTTAAATTTTGGACAATTTCACTATATTCGCAATTTTTTCCAAATGTTTTACAAACTAGGTAAAGTAAGCAAACATAAAAAAGTGAAGCTAATTCCAAATTACCTACCGTCTTCTCTTTCGCTGATTTCAAAACAGTCCGATTATAGTTATTATAGTTAATTTTGGATAATGGTAAGCGGTTGCCGTAGCCATATGGACGCTTGCAACACACGAAGCATAGCCCACACGTTACCGACCCTTCATCCCACCCCTATGAGCTCTGGCGACCTTACTCACGCGCAGAAACATAACTTTACACAACATAAAGTTATTTGGCTGCGGTATTCTGTAAGGTGAAGAAAAAATGGAGAAGAAATTGACTTCTTCACTTTAGTTAGCGGTTTAATGGACTGTATCATAAATAGGTATTAAATTGGAATTAAAGTTTTACTTGTAAAGACTATTGGGGGGCTAGGAAATGCAGCCGTGCTGGGGCTTTTGGAGTATCACGAAAGGTTCCACAGACTGCAGAATAATGGACACATGCACTTACTAAATCTCTTTCAGCGACATTCTTCAAAATTCCACCATATCGTGGGCGGCTCGCTCGGCCAGCCAGGGAAATTTTCCTTCTTAAATTGTTGAAAACGCACAAATGTACACAGCACTATATCTAGATAATGTTAATTACACGTTTCACAGTTTATTTTGAATATTTTGGAGGCGGATTTCGGTATATCACGCTCGACGAAAGTTAGTGTGTTGCGGTTGAAGGTATCAAAATTAAAATCTAAAAGTTAAAGGTATCTAAATTTATTCCGTGGGTAGAATATCTGGAAGTACAAGTATTATATTGTTTGAACAGAGTGCAGATCGCATTCATTTGAATTTTGTTTCAATAAAATTTCTTATTTTTCTTTTCTATTATTATTTTTTAATTTAATATCAATATATATAATTATTCTTTTGTATCATTATAAGTAATTTTTATTGTAAGCCTCTTCGTAATTAATGCCAATATGTTTTTATATTAAGATGGGGAAAAGAACTATTTATTCACAAATGTCATTATTACTTCAATATTTACGACTAGCCGACCTAAAAAAAAACTTTGGCCTCCTAAAAAAAGCACTTTCTGTTTTCCCGAATTTTCCTAAAACCTTATTCGGTAAACCCTAACGCGCCGATCCCACAGAGAGAGTTCTAGAGTTCCGAGTTCCGAGTTCTGCATTCCGTGTTGACTATTGTGCACACGGCAAGCAGTCTAGAATTCTAGAGTTCTGTAATATTCGCTACTGATCGCACATCATACACTTTTTTTTACTTTCAAAAGCCCCACATATCTTACAGTCAACGCGGAATGCAGAACTCGGAACGCAGAACTCTAGAACTCTTCTCTGTGGGATCGGCGCCTAGTATATCGATTGAAAAATTGCCAAAAAAGATTTCTGAAAGATGGAATCGAAGAAAAACGAATAATAAAAAATGCAATTTAAAAAGATTTTTTTTTAATATACAAAAAAACATAAAAATCAGTGGAGGATCAAAATTTTCTTTACACAACAATAAAATTTAAAAGAAACAAATTGTGGTACACTGCTTATTTTAGTATTATAACAATAATTTAATCATCAAATACGTCATAATTGTACATAATTGTTTGAATTAGAAATAAAATGAATCCAACTATTTATTGCATTTAAAAATCAGTTAAACTTTGCTGATTAAATTAAATATTTCTGAATAAACATGAGGACATGCGTCGAAAAGCATCCTATCTCCTTTTTTACTCTTTTTTGGGACAGTCTTCAAGTTGTACACATTTATTGGATACGGTATCTCTGACGGTAGGCGAATCGCAATAACAGGATGAGTAATCGCAGATCTTGCCTCTCCTGTCTTCAACGGGGACAGGGTTATCGCAAGTGGGTTCTGGCGTCAGGTAACCACAGCCGGTTGTGTAGGAGTGGGTGCCAACATCACACCCTTTGTAACCTGTAAAAAAAAACAGAAGAGATATTAGTTGAGTGGAAATTTGATGAAAATATTTGCTGTTTTTAGTATAAATTTATTTTTTTATGTAGGAAACTAATAGTGAACAATGAATTAAAAATTAATAAAGTGCACGGCCAATAATAGATTTCCATGCATAACAATAATAAAAAGTTTCTTCGTAAGATACAATTAAATACAAATAATTGGACTGTTTTACAAAAAACTTAAACCGACTTCAAAGTACACTAAGAAGTAATCAAATCCTGATCTGATGACAATGGGACCAAACGGGAAGTGTACCCTTTCAAATAAAAAAAGAATTTTCCAAATCGGTTAATAAATGACGGCGTTATGAGGTAACAAATATAAAAAAAAAACATTCGAATTGAGAACCTCCTCCTTTTTTTGAAGTCGTTTAAAAATAATAATTAAACATTGACCTTCTTATTCATAATAAAGTTATTAACATTTATATAGATACGTGACGTATGGTGATCGAAAGAGTGAGACGGAGGACACTATAACACTGATTTAGTTAAAAAGCGATTATGAAATTTAAAAAAAAAACAATAATAACTTGTAAAATACTTCACATACAGCTAACTAATCCCAAATTACGGAAACCAGAGTATTGATGTACTGTATGACATATTTATGCACAAATGCTTGTCCTAAGTGGGAATCAAAACCCACAACCTATAGTGGCAACAAACATCCAAACCAATCCGGCCCGGCAAAAAAAATTAAAAATACTGATTGATGATTAAACGTACGGTCATTTTTTTCACCAACCCAAGAATCGGCAGCATACAACCTCGTTTAACCTAGGCACCAAAATTAATCTTAAAATTCGATTCTCTCTTTTTTACAAAACATAAATCTTATAACTAATTCAAATAAAATCGATCGTTGACATAAACAAAAAACATATTATTGCGGTTATGTTAATATGAAATAATGATGTTAGCACGTTTTATCACCAGGGGACATTAAGGTCACGGCTCATTGACAATCATCAATGACCTGCGACCATTAACCTAAACGATTAGTGATAAACCTGTATTTAACAGTGAAAGTTTAAGCTAGACTGGGTATCATAAAAAGGTATTTAGTTTCATTAATAACTAGAAATACCACCCGTTTTGTCGGTAATGTATTTATTATACACAATCTAATATTTTTTGATAATGTAAATGACGGACTAATTAGAATTATTATATTTTTACCCAGGCAACATCCCTATTATGTATCTTTCAGAAGAAATTCTCAAAATGATGGTAAATACGAAGAATCTATCGAGTTGTTCAGACAAAAAGAGCGTTTTTTTTTTATAAGCGAAACTATTGTTTCGCTCTGCGATTTCAACAACCCCACTTAGGGGTAATACTTTGAGAAACCATTCCTTCGTTGCCAAACTTATTTATGGCATGGTTTGCAAAATTTGAAGTTTTAGACCCTTCAATCTCTCTTTTTCAAATTTAATCCCTTAGGGGTAGGTACAATTAGTGTTCGCGGGTGATACCGCGGCGCGAGTTTGTAGAATCATATAAATCAGTAGTGTTAGTACTATAATCTATTCTGTGGTCTTACCGAGTTGTTCTCGTAGGTGTTTTTTAGTCACAGACCAACATGTTATTTAAACTCCGCCATTGTAGAATAAAATAAATGCTATAGGTAATTGCACACGACCACAATAAGCATGAAACTCGTTTGATGCGAGGTCTATCACGATTTTTATACAATAACGATTCTACTATATGACACCTACTTATATAAATTAAAAACCCGACTGCGTAAAAAAAAAATTAAAAGAGACAAACAAAATAACTTGAATTTTATAAGGCATTGCATTCGGGGACAAATCAATAACCGATGTATTTTTTTTTATCTTTGTTCACTTCATAGAAATCGACATACATACACTCGTGAAACATAACCCTTCTTCCGGATCAGTCGGGTAAAAATACTCTGAAAACCTACAGATTTTAAACACTATATATATTTTTTCATAATGTTGTGGCTTTTGATATAAAGACGGCACGAGGAGATTACACAATCAAAAATCTTAGATTAAGGATTAAACATCATGAGCATAACTACGTATAGAGAAGCTATCATATCACCAAAAATGGGACATAATCTTTGTCCCATTTTTTTAAGAGTCAACTAAAAGTTCTCTTTAGCGCTGAAGCAATAATTAGGCGTCTAAGCAGACATTAGAAACACGTAGCGCTATCAGAACGCTTAGGAGTATTCTTCTCGCAAACACCGTGATGTTCACAGCGCTTACGCGTTTCGTTCATCATTCTACAACAATCATGGCTTCACTTGAACGGAACTTAGTTGTAATGTATGGCGTCTTCTCATTACGTAGTAATAATAGCTCAATGATTAAGCATAATAAATTATACTCACATCTCCCATTGACATAGATGCAACCTCGAGGATAAGCATTGGTGTCAGCTAACGCTAACCCAACCAAAGCAAGTACACACACAGCAACTAGTAATTTCATTTTTAAAAGGTTATTTTCAACTTGGCAGTGCAACACAAGTTGTTCAGATGAACTAAAAACAAATACTGGCCGGCCAGGTTAAATAGGTCGGGTTTTATAGATAAATGTAGGTAGATAACTAATGTTATGTTTTTATGAAACCGGTTGGATGGGCAGTATGGTTGTATAAGTATTTTATATCTTCAATTTGTCTAATGACTCTTAATTAGGCTTTTAAGTGATCGAAGACTAATGAGTGTCTTGCTGCATGAATTGTTCGATTTGTCGTTTGAACTCATCTTATAAAGGGTACATTCCGAATTGGCTTATATCGCTCATAGCGCTCACATCAATAATTTGCGTACCGATTTAGATAACACGTTTATGACAGCTGAGAATGCTCGTGAACGCGCTCACAGTTTTCAAAACAAAACATTTGAGAATTTAATTATAATCTGAATTATCAATGCGCTAGGACTCCTTATATATTTTATAAGTTGACTCGCAAAAAGGAATATCCGCGTTTTTTATAAAAAGTATCTTTGCCAAATAGAAAACCAAGAATCTTATCAGTTTTTTGCCGAAAACACAATAATTAACCGCTCACGGTAGCATCGTCGGTGTGAGCGCAATATGGCGCATGTCATGACGTCATCTATGACGTTTCACTGGACATCGTTGGCGGGCTCACGCCAATTCGGTACGGGTTTAAGCACGCTCTAATCGATTACAGCGATTATAGCATCAATTCGGAATGCAACCTACGTCTCACATACTATAGGATAGGTAGGGTTGCCATACATCCAGTATATACGGGATTGTCACCGTATTTGACTATCGTGTCCCGTCCATTGCTACATGTCCCTTATTTGTCTCGTATTTCGACAATTTCGATACTGACCGAGCAAAAAATAATTTATGGTAAAAGAAAATTAAGTAGGTAGGTACTTCGAATAAAAACATGCTTATATGCTTACTTTGAGATCAGAAGGTAACTGTTGACAAAATATGTGGTTTGTCTTCACTATACAAGCATACTTTGGTGTAGCTGAGACGCTGCATTTGAGTTAATGATTTTTGGATATCGAAAGTGTCCCGCATTGGGTCCTAGAAGTATATACCCTACCTATAGGTACCATATTTGAAGATTGCAGAACCATGTTTATCAACTGATAAGAGCTAGGGTCAATAAAAGTCAATGAAGAACATGATGTTTTTCGCGTATTATAGATATAATCATTTTTTTGTTTTGCCATTTGCAAAAAGTGCATCGTAAAAACTTGGGTCAAATAAAAGTTTAAAATATGAGTTATACTATTCTATATGTAAGTATCATTGTCATTATAATGCTAGAACCTCAGTTGTCTAGAACTAGTTGAGTATTAATGGGTAACAACCTCTCATTCTTTGTAACCTGTTAAGAAAATAAAAGAGGTTAGAATATAAGATATAGTTTAGTCAAGACCCTAAAGTCCACAATTTACGAGGCCTGTTTTGACAAGTAGTTGTCTGTTCTTGTCGAACTATATTTGTCTCTTTTCGGCACATGGTATATGTGCTGTCAAAGCAAGCCTATTAAATTGTGCCGACTTTAGGAAGGCACATAAAAATATGAATGTTGAAGAAACTGATATCAAGTATATCGTTTTCTTTGTTTATCCCGAAACATTCTTTACACAGTTATCTGATAGTAAACCAAGCAGAGCTCGCACTATGGAAACTAGATAACTGATATACTAGATTCTTCTTGAAAATTTATACTTAGATACATTCAGAGTTAGAAAATACAGACATGACACACACGACAGACACCGTTCTAAGGTTTTCTGATGGTTTCCTTTACTGAAAGTACAAGGTCTTAATGGGATTAGAATGATGTTCCCCATGGCATTACCATGATGGAGGATGTCACTAGGTACCACTGAGCTATCATTGGCTTAACCTATTAAGGAAACCTGTTAGTATATTTACGTATGCAGTATAATCACATAGTATAAAAAAACAGAACCACTATTGTATAAAAATCGTGATAGATCTCGCATCAAACAGGTTTCATTTTATTGCGATTGTATGCAATTACCTAAAGGTATTTTTTATTTTTACAATTGCGGAGTATATTTTGTGGTCCTGGGGTACGTTAAGTCAATTATCCAGTATAAAATTTAGACTAACTAAACGTCAAACGTCAAGCACACCGCGAGGCGAAAACTCGTTCACGGGCGTCCGCTGGTATAGTTTTCGCCTGGCTAGGATGAATTTTAGTGACCTTTTTATGTCGCAAAATTTTATCCTGCTGTCAGATCGACAGCTGTTTGTTTATTTGCATCGCCAACTGAAATATTACACCGACAAATTGATATCTCATATTCTGGTCCAATTTTACTGTGTTATTACACAGATTTCGATTATAATCTTAAAGTTATTACTTTTAGATTATAAGCGAAATCCTAACTTTCGGAGATTAAAATAAATAGTCGAATTGATAGTTATTTGACAAGCTGTCAATTGAATTTGACAGCGTCAGCCATGATGGATAGTATGGTTGCCATAATTTGTTTTATATGTTCAATTAGTGCCTCTAATGATTATTAAATTCGTTTTTAAATAGTGGAAAATATCATGTCTTTTTTATCGTTAGCAATTACCGTAACGACGCTCACAACATGCGTATCCAGTAGTAAGGCATTGCCAACCATACAAAAATCTCTACACACTCTTGAAGAACCTCATGCTATACTCCCTTGGGAAAACTACAGTTTTATAATGACGTACGGCAGGCATATTATCAGCTGTACAATGCATAGCGTTTATTCGCTCAAAGAGCAGCTTGACTGGGGAAGTATCTCCACCTTACAAAATACCGCAGCCAAATAACTTTATGTTGTGTTCCTGCGCGCGAGTAAGTGAGGCAAAGCTCATTGGGGAGGGAGAAAAGCGGTAATGCGTGAGTGATGCCTCGTGTGTTGCAAGCGTCCATATGGCTACGGTGTCTGCTTACCATCAGGCGGGCCGTTTGTTTACTGACCTTGTGGTAAAAAACAGCAAATTTAGACGATTGCAGAACTTAAAACTTTATCAAACGACTTCAGCATAGGGTCAGTCGGGGTCAAGATAAGATGCATTTTTATCGTCGCGTATTTAGAGCCATTTTATCACTTTGCTTTGCCTTTTGTAACGTAAAATACATGTCAAATAAAAATGGATAACATGAGTTATACTATTTTACCTACGTGTTTGATATTTCAATATATTATGAGATATTTTAGCGAAGTATAAAATTCAACTTTGTTGCAGTACCTAAATATGACCCAGAAAAATAATTTATTAGAAGAGCTCATACAGAATTAAAAAAACATAAGTCGCCGCTTTTGCATTATCTGAAAAAATTCAAAATTAAAATAAACATAATGAAATTGAAGCGCTCGTGGTGTAGCATGATTAGCCGTTCTTAATCGATCGGCAAAGTTAAGCTACGCCTGTCGTGGTCGGTACCTGGATGGGTGACCGCCTAGTGGTATTTCAAATCGAGCGTTTCCGTGCTTCGGAAGGCACGTAAAGCCGTTCGTCCCAGTTATCTCTTAATTGTGATAGTCGTTAAGCTTGTTGGATGCCTCCTAGGCTGCTTGAAAAATTCCAACTGTAGGTTGACCACTAGCCTACCTCCACCGATCCGCAGTGGGCACGCGTGGTGGAGTATTGCCCATTCCCTTTCACCTTCATTTGTGAAAGGAGGCCTGTGCTCAGCAGTGGGATATTATAGGCTGATGATGATAACGAAATTACATGATAACTCTTTGTCACTTGAGATGTCCTTGTCTGTGACTCTTTGAAATCTAAATGGACCCTTTCTTTACTTTGATCTTTAACTAAACTGAAATAATATTTTACCTTTATATATGTCGAGTACTTAGCGATGTGTTACTTAAACTCATTGGTTAAACTGCACTTAAAACAGTTTCCTTATACCACGGTAAAGAACATCTAATTTACGTGCTTATACGGTTTATATTGGTTTATAAAAGATTAAAAAATATATTATTCTATGGTTAATGTATAGGCCAAATGTTCATATGCGGCGGTGACCACTTACCATCAGGAGGCCCATCTGCCTGCTTGTCAAACTATTGACTTAAAAAAAAAAAGGCCATATACATAATAATATTAAGTACAGTCGAAGTCAAAGATATGATTACATTTGAAGGTACAAATATATATATCCATTTAAATAACGAACCATATAATGCTATGCATAAGGCTAGTTATTTAAATAGATACATATTTTTGTAACTTCAATACAGATTGAATTTACAAAAATATGTCGAGGATGGAAAATGTTTACAGAAACATCCTCCATCCTCGACTGTACATAAATTTGTTATAAAAATTATCGCAGAATTCGTTATAGCATGGCGTAGGTACGATTTTCTAAAAAATATCGTTTTTATTTTTTACCTGACTAAGAGCTCGTGTACTCGACGCCGCAGCCGCGGGTGAGGATGGTAGTGACATTACCATATCTTGTTTTTATGGCGATCGTAGCTTTGTTAGTCTGTAGTGTCTGTAGTACCCGTCTGGCTGGCTACCACCCTGAGGTGATACATCTGTCATCAAGCACCTATATGTGCTTCTTTGTATAATATGCACATACCATGTTCTATGACATGCGTTTACTGTCCATAATCAAACCAAGCTCTGAATGGACACAGTTTACTAAAACTCGACCTGTAACTTTGGTGCTGATTCTGTTGTTTACAACTAAACTAATTTTATTCTCACTATGTCTCTTTCTAACAAAGAACATAAGAAAAGGATGTAAGAAATTTAGTCCTGTCAAATTAATCCAATGCTTGTTTTCAATATAAATTTAGTCGCCATCTATGGCGGTTACGTCTAAATACCCGCAAATGAAGACGGCAAAGACTAATTTGACAGCTTTAAATATAGAGCATATTTAAAGCTGTCAAATTAGTCTTTGCCGTCCTTTTTCAATAATGTTCGTTAGAAAGAGATGTGATGTGACTAAAATTAGTTTAGTGCGATTTACAACAGTAGTGTGCCTATTCTGTTGTAAATCGCACTAGAGGATATGATATGATACCAATATGATGCTTATGGATTTGATATAAACATTACAGACATTAAAATTGTTTGTTTGAGAATAACAGGTATCCAAGCAGTATAAATATGACCTTTAGAATTATTTTTATAGGCATTTTCCTTGTTATTTGATGAAACTACCTATGTCAGTTGAAGGTAAATTAAATTAACTGACTAAACTTTACTAGGTTACAGAATAATTATAAAATTTATAAATCATGATAATATTTTCGAGCATTCTCTACACACGGCCATTTGATCCTAAACGAAGCAGAGCTTGTACTTGGAAACCAGACAACAGCATGTAGGGTTATTTTAAAACGTCGGATTCGATATCGAAAACAGATTCAAACATTTCCGATGTGATTTTAAGCAATTGCTATTTTAATTTTCTAAAACTTTTCGATGCATCGAATTGATATTTCCGTAAAGAAACATAAAAAATATTCGATTTCGGAAATTAAAATAGCAATTGCGGAAAATCGCCTCGGTCATTTTTGAATCCATTTCCGATATCGAGTCCGAGCGATTTAAAATAGCCCTGCTGATATACTAGTTTTTTTGTAAATATCAAACCTCACGCACCTCACTCCGACATTTTTTGTATCGCACAAGTAGATACCTATGCATATGTAAGTGATGATTGGTTTTCAATATATTAATCAGAAAAGATTCCCACCAGCCATTCATCCCATATAGTTTCGCTAACTAAGTTAATTTAACTAGGTAGAATACATATAGACAAGCTAATTCAATCGTCGTCAGTCTTCAAAGTACTCAGGGTTTATTTAAATAATCCAACTATAATAAATCTATTGATATTTATCATTCATAAGTATATGTCGCAGTCAGATTGTATAATCCGTCGTATTACATTATGGCTAGCCGTTATCAAAAACAGGGTCGTTTTGAAATGCGGCGGTTCAACGATTAGCCGGATTGAATGCGGCTGTTAGAAAATCCGCCGTAATGTATTTGGCACCATGCGTTCTTCAACACGGCTAGCCGTAATGTAATACAGCAAGTCATTAGCCGCCGCTTTGGCAGTTTTTTGTTCCCATCTGCTGTCTGACCAGAAAGTGTGTTGCTAAAAAAATATGATCTCATGTTCAAAAAATGTTCTTTGTTGGCCAATTACATATTGTCTTAGCTATGTTATGTTGATGAAAGTTGAGAAAAGTTTATTTGTTGTGAGTTACCTTTTGTTTTTAGATGGCCATACGGCTGTCCCTTGTGATTTATAATTTAAAGTTTTGTTTTGTTATAGTTAAAAAAACTAAAGGCAAATATTTTATTTAATACCTATATGGTAACTATAAATATAATAATTCTTGATTAGCAAGGAATATCCCATGTAGAAATGAGAGAGAAGCTTTTTCTTATTGAAATTGATTTTAATTTAAACATTGTTTTATTTTGTAAGTATTGTCACCCTACAATCTAAACAGTAATACGATGTGGCTAAACGTGGACCGCCTTATTGAAGAACGTATCGCAATGACAATCCGGCTAATCGATGAACCACCGCATTTCATAACGGCCCTCTTTTTGATAACAGCCCTCTTTTTGATAACGGCTAGCCGTAATGTAATACGGCGGATTATACAATCTGACTGCGACATATACATTGTTATAAGTAGTTATAACATATAATAATATTTACACACATAGAACGATTCCAACCTTCCACCAATCAAAGCTCGAGTTGACTGGTTTTCCTTCTAAATATGCCCTCCTAGAAATTTGCAGAATAAAGTAACGTGATTAACACTCGATAAATGTTCCAATTCGTATATTTTTCGGGTGATCTATTTTGAGTGGGTGAGTATTGGCTCCCTGGTACCTATGCCTCTTAGCCATTTTTATAATAAAGCGACATCTGTTAGTCGAAAATGTAACTACAACAGAACTATGTAGATCTCAGCGACTCACGCGTCGAATAATCCTATACCGATAATACATTTTGAACTTAGGATCGAGATGTCGCTAGTATCGCATGCGAATTATATGTATTAAGAATCTCTCGCACCGCGTGCCTTATTGTACCTATCACCAATAGATCAACTAAGCTTGAACTTAATCTTTCACGTCATGTTTAACAAAATTCCAGTTCAGTCCAGTGGCCAAAAGCAGTAACACACATACTGGCTCTCAAGTGCAGATGCCGAAAAACTTGTTCACTTCCACCCATGGGCGCTGGGGCACAAGAGGGTGCACACCCCACGGTTAAGAGTGCGTACCAAGCCAGAAAAATATGGCAATGTCAGATGAAACAAACTTATGTCTAATCTTCGCGTGGAGATGAAATGGAGATAGCGTGTTTCGCGGAACAAAAATGAACTAAGCGCTTTTTATCTAAATAACTCGTACAGTATATAATATTTTAAAAAATCGTTAGTAGCAGAATATACATATATAGCGAATTTCCTAGGAAAAGGGCATAAAAGAATATCTCCTTCCTTAAGAGTGCGTATAAAGCAAAATAACAATCTTAGAATTGAAATTTACCCAAGTAAATAGTATTTAAATGAAAAAATATTTTTATATGGGTATGTTCATTATACAGAATGAATTTTTTTCTTTTTCTGCTTCTACTTCACAATATGAACAAAATTATGTAAGACAATCTTGCTATCAAGTTGCTAGATGTTGGTGTGGTGTCAAAGGAAAAACATCTCAAAACCTTGGTCAAATTCTAGTGCATTTAAGAAAAACTAAAAAAGGCGAAATAAAAAAGTTATTAAAAAAATTGACTTCAAAATACACTAAAAAGTATGAAATAACTCTAATCTGACACTGATTTGAAGTCAGCGAAATATTTTCAATGTAATACGTCGTGCTCATTCGTTTGAATGATTTAATTGATTGTTTTTTTTATGACTTTTTTATTAGTTATACGCAACTCCATAGAGCTCATGCTTCCACTTCTTTCACGGAAAGTCCAAGATCATTGTAAGATACGAACCCAGGATCATCACGGAGCCATTCATCGTCAGAATATACACAAACATCACAGATACAGCAATGAGACTCCGTTATGCCTTTTGAGTAACCCCGTCAATCTCTACAACTCGCCTAATGACGAACAAATTGACAGTATTATTTCTGACGATACGCCGAATACCCTAAATACACAAAGTCAACATTTTACAAATCCATGACGTCATGATACCAAGCTAACGGGTCCCAAAAGGCAAAGATAGGCTTAACTAAGCCAATTCAAACTTTGGAATACTTCACGTTGTACACAATAGGCAATTTTGTCCCAAAAAATAGTCGAGGATACTTCATGTCGAGTAACCAGCGAATTCTGGAGCTCTTGGGTTATTATATTTATCTTTCTGTTTGTTGTAGCAATTGAATATTCTGCCTTTACTTTTAATATACACGGTGACTTTTAAATCGTATTAACGCTAGAACAAACGTTGTTCAGACCATGTTCTAGTAACATTCTATAACATCAAATGAAAAAAATTACGTAATTGGTTTTTGAAAATACCACAAATCAGTAAAAATTCAATTTCAAAAAGCCAGCCCCCCCAGACAAGCTGGTTGTCGACATTCGTCATCGTTAGTAAACGATCAACCTTTGTATGGGATTGACATAAGAGATTGTTAAAAACCACGTTATACAGGTCGTTGTTTTGGTCAGCGACGAGCGACTCAGGGTCGATAATACATGTGATACTGGTGCTAAAAAAAATATAAAAAAAATACTAAATACTAAATTTTTTTAATAATAAAAATAAAAAAAAATTGAAAATCATATAATAAGCTAAAGTGTAGACATAATACTCAACGGGAGTACGAGGGAGTAAAGGGGTGGGGCGATGGCGGCTTGTGCCTAGCTCTAGACTGTGCACGTGCCTAGTAACCATACTTTGCGGTAATTTTATTTCAAATTGAATATGGTATTTCTCACTTTTTTTTTTATACTACTAAAGTGGCAAACAAGCATACGGCCCGCGTTACCGTAGCCTATGGACGCTTGCAACACCAGGGGCATCACTCGCGCGTTGCCGACCCTGAAGAAATCTCTTCACGCCCTTTTTGAAGAACCCCATGCTGTACTCCATTGGGAAAACCACCATATTTACAGTATTTAATGGAATTAAGTCCATTTTTGGGGAATATATATTTTGTACTACCGCTCCTGGGTCGCTTGTCGCCGACCAAAACAACACCCTGTATTTCGATTTGAAATGTCAATCCCATACAAAGGTTGATCGTTTACTAACGATGACGATTTTCGACAACCATCTTGTCTAGGCACCCAGGTGGCCGCGGAGTCCCCCACCTGCTACTAAACTGGCGTGCCAATAATAATAATAAATTTATTTTCTTTCTCCTTACAAACTAGAATAACAATTTATACGATAAACATGACATTTTAAAGTTTGTAGGAGAAACTGGTATCCAAGCTAAGCCGGAGCCTGTGTTAAGGATAACCAGCCTCTTCCACCACGGACTATTTTAAGCTATGCAGAAACAGATGCATGCAGAAATATGTGTAAACATGTTGTAAGGTGTAACGATAATAAGTATGCTATTCTTATTATAAGTTATCTTTTTTTTATTTTTTTGTTTAATTTACAGATTATTACTTATAGTAATTAATTCAATTTAATGTTTTTCATTTATTTCTAAATTCTTCAATAGATTATGTCTGTCTCCTTAATTGTTATATTTTCTATACATATACCTATATGATATTTAGTATAAACTTGTCAATAGTCACAGTGATAACAAATTGCGTGTTTAGTAGTTTCCCTTTAGTTTATTTTTTATTTCTAAGCCAGACTTAAGTAAGTCATGCTCACTTTAAGGCCTTTGCTTGCGGCGGCGTCGTGTGACGGGTCGCTCACTTCCCTCCAATATGGCGAGGAGGGCGATGGCTGCCACACGCGTCATACTTGTGAACAGGTGCTGCTTGTGGGGGTTGGTCTGCTTAAGTTTGCCATTTATTCATTTACTTATTAAATATAGATTCAGTCTACTTTGTAGTTTTGCGGCCGCACCGGGGCACGCAATTGTTGTCAGTGCGATTAGAATGTAAATATTATGTAATGAATCTAAGCTTGTTTTGAAAAGAGTAATTGCTGAGTTTATTGCCGGCTCTTCTCAGCAAATGCAACCTTCCGAACCGGTATTAGAGTATTAGAGTCAGACTTTTCATAAGTGCCTGCGAAGGTCTATTTGAATAAATGATTTTGAATTTGAATTTGAATTTGAATTTGAATTTTGAATTTTGAATTTGAATTTGATAACCCCGACTTTTTTAACTTTATTTTGCGTTTTTTCAAAAACCAATGACGTAATTTTTTTCATTTGATGTTTAGACCATGGTCACTGGTTTCATATAGTCAAGACCGCAAAAACATAAAGAATTCCTAGTTCTTTTTTTACTTACCAGATTCTTACCGTTGTAAGAGATAATGTCGCCGAATCTGAAGAAGGAAGCCGTCTCTCAAGTGTGATATCTGAAACACCCGTAAAGTAAAATCTGTATAGCTATGAACCGCTTATGTTTTAACGAGCTATTTTCAGTATAGTAAATAGATTTTAATTGCTTTTCCATTAATCTAGATATAATGAATTCGTATTTGATTAACATAAGTTATTTTCAATTTAAGCTTTGAATATATTGTAAATATTAACTATTTAATTAAATAAATGTGGTTTTATTACAAATAGTGTTGGCTAATAATGATTTATATGGAAATTGAAACACTAATATCGTATATCTCAATCAATGTACCCACCTGGATGGGTGACCGACCGCCTAGTGGTATTTCAACGCGAGCTTCAGAAGGCACGTCAAGCCGTTGGTCCCGGTTATCACTTGATTGTGATAGTCGTTAAGCTAGTTGCAGGCCTCATTTTTTTTTTTTTTTTTTTTTTTTGCGTGGGGAAATCCTCATAGGATACCCGACCGCCCTAGGGGGGAGCGGTCAGGTTATGCCGGACTTTTACCGGCTAAAACCCCACGGTGGTCGCCACCTGCGCTATAGAGAGGGGGGCGGGCTCTCGTGTCGAACGCGTACCTGCTCACCCCTCCAAGCGCGGCGCTTAGATAGCTCGTCCCGGGGGAGGTCTCACACCTCCCCCCAGCACCCTCGCTGTGCTATCGCACGATGAGTCGTGACCACGTCGACTCATCGTCCTCCTTGGTGTCGCTTCTGGGCGCGCAGAGCCCCCGCTCTGATTGCCCACGACCCAAAGGCCCCGTTTAGTCGCCTTTTACGACAGGCAGGGGAACACCGTAGCTGTTATTCTAAGCCCGAGCTACAGGGCAGGGGGGCCGCGACGAGGCACGTTTGCGCCCCGGCGGCTTCGCCTCCGGCTGGGATCGGCCCTCTCCCGATCCCGCTCAGCAGCCTCCTTCTGGACCATTACGGTCTCACAGAAGGAGGCTACGGCCCTCCACGCCGTATCCCCGCTCAGCATCGCCGACACGACTGCTGGCAGGGAGAGATTTCGTCCGATCTCTTGGACCAGGATCCGCCGCTCGGATTCCCACGCAGGGCACACCGCGAGCGTGTGCGATGCGGAATCCTGGTCGCTCCCACCGCAGTGGAAGCAGGCCGCCGTTGCCTCACGTCCGATCCTATACAGATAATCACCGAAGCACCCATGCCCGGTGATTATCTGTGTAAGTCTGTAGGTGAGTCGTCCACCTTCTCGCTGCATCCAGGCCTCGAAGACCGGCAGGACTGCTTCAACGACGCGTTTGTGCGCAAACCGCTCCTGGTGAAGCCTTGCGCGCCACGTCGCGAATGCGATAAGTCGCTCCTGCCGTTTGATCGCCTCTTCTGGGTCGCCTCCACCGCTCTGGCGGACGATGCGGATTCGGTCATAGACCCTCGCATCCATGTCCGCCAGAATATCCAGTGGCAGAAAGCGAGCCAGAATAGTTGCCGCCTCAAAGGATACGGTACGGTATCCCCGTACGATCCGTAGGGCCATCCTACGCTGGACGCTGTAGATTTTCGCTCTACAGCGACGGATGGCCAGCCTTTTCGCCCATACGGGCGCCCCGTAAAGGGCTACGGATCGTATGACCCCTGCATAGAGGCGGCGAACTTCCTCCCTCGGTCCCCCGAGATTAGGCAGCAGTCTGTGCATCGCACCCGCTACCCTCTCGATTCGGGGGACAAGGCGATCAAAATGCTCTTCAAAGCCCCAGCGACTGTCTAGGGTGAGGCCCAGGTACTTCATGTACCGCCCCACCCTGACTTCCGACTCACCCACTCGGACGCACGAGTCGGGTGGTTCCCTGCTTCTTGGCAGTTTGTGGAACCATAGCGCCTCGGTCTTGTGAGGTGCTATTTTCAGACCCAACTCATGGATTTTGGCAACGACGACCTCCACCCCAAGCTCGGCGAGCTGTTTGGTCCCCTCGAAGGAATCCCCACTGGCGACCACCAACGTGTCGTCTGCATAGCAAACGACATTTATGCCGGCGGGGAGATTGACACGCAGAACCGCATCGTACGCTAGGTTCCACAGCAACGGGCCTAACACCGACCCCTGTGGAACCCCACACGTGATCTCCCTCCGGATTCTCCTACCGTCTTGGTCCATGTACAAGATGTACCTGTCGTGCAAGTAGTCCCTGACTATATCTTGCAGGTAGGAGGGCACCTGATGGTGTGCCAGAGCCCCCCTGATTGCGTCCCAAGGCAGAGAGTTAAAGGCGTTGACGATATCGAGACTTATCGCCAACGCCACTTCACCCCGGGACACAGCCTGCTCCGACAGAGAGCGGACGCGCAAGACCGCATCTACGGTCGAACGCCCCCGTCGGAAGCCGAACTGGCTATCAGCCAGGTCGGGACCAACGCACGACAGATGCCCGTTGAGACGAGCGGCAACTATTCGTTCGAACAGCTTGCCCACCTCGTTCAACAGACATATGGGACGGTAAGCAGAGGGAGAATCTGCGGATCTGCCTTCCTTCTTCAAGAGGACCAAACTTGCCTCCTTCCAGGCCGTGGGGAACTTGGCATAACGGAGGCAGCTGTTGAACAATTGCCTCAGCCTGTCCCCCAGGGCAGCCAGACTCAACACCCACACCCGACCCGGTACACCGTCGGGTCCTGGTGCGGTGTTTCGGGCTTTCAAGCGGCCAACGGCTCGATCTAGCTCCTGTACGGTCACCCCCATCAGTTGCAGGCCTCCTAGGTGGCAAAACTCAAACAGTGTGTTGACCACTAGCCTACCTCCACCAATACGCAGTGGGCATGCGTAGTGGAGTATCTGTCCATTCCCTTTCATCCAGGAATGGTTTCTGATATAAAAAAAGAGGCGTTCCAAATATTTTCTTCCCTCACGATATTTCTTCACTGGAAGCTCAAACATATTATACGATTCGAACCCGGAACCTTCGTCTCGGCATCTGACGTCACTACCACCTTATTAATAATGCTAATGCTAGATCAAAGCAAATATATTGGGTGACTGGTAATTAGTAAACACTACTTAGAGACGTGATTTTAGTCATGATAACAAACAACTTTCCTAAAGATTTATTTTTTTTAATTTACTAAGCTCATGAGCCCATAATGTTTAATACCTAACAAGAATAAGAATACACCATCAGCTTTTATTTGTTTGGTTATTAATCCCTATTTGTTTCTCTGGGAAAGTTGTTTGTTATCATGAGAAGAATCATGTGTCTAAGTAACATTTACTAATTACCAGTCACCATATATTTACGATAAACAAACTATCAAACATGTACGTTACACATAATGTTATGTACAAATAAAAATCCGTTATTTCAATCCGGTATCCCGAGTTGACGTACCGGTATTGATAAAAACTTGTTGCACCAAGTTTTGGGGCCATTAAATACGCAATTTTACGAGCGATTATACAAAATTCATGCTTGAGGCTATTGAACTGTAATAAAGTGTCAAGTTAGCTGATAAAGTTTTAAGTAATGACGTGTCATACTTATATATGTATTTTTTATACAAATGTTAGGATTAAGTAAGCAATTTAGGGAGGGAGTTTATTATCATAATTTTATCCAGTATTGAATCAATATTTTAAGGTGCATACCAGTAATATTTAAGATGTTAATAATAAGTAGAACCAATCAGTAGCTTACTTAGGCTTACTTTTATTAATGATACATTGTAAACAGCTGCTTTAAAATTTTACAGAAAATACGTCTTAAATAGCACTAATTCCAAAGTTACAGGTTCGAAATGTATGCAGATGTAACAGTATATTATTATTATACATATAATTCTTTTCAACTGAGCTGAAACTAGAACATTTACTGAATTAAAAAGACCTTGATAGATAACATCCATTAACAGTATCTTTTTTTAATAATGATCTGTAAACGATCAAATGGCGCCGCTGTAGAGTACATGAATCAGAATCAGAATCATTTATTGTCATAACTTTGCTTAGAAATACAGCCTTGTAGTAAAACATAGCCATACACTTGAAAGATTAGACTTGTCAAGCAGGTTACAAATCATTTTTAGTATTAATCATACATATAAATAAATCATTTCACAATAATAATAAAAAATAAAAATAAAACAGTAATCAAACAATCATAATTATATCATGCACTTAAGTATAAAATAAAAGTTACTTCAGCTGTATAGAGGCATCGTCATTTTATGAATATTAGTTAAATAATAAATAATATGGGCATGGCATGGGCGCATGCTGGATTCAAGCGGCCCAAAACCGTTCATTGTGTAATTCAATGGGGGAGGCCTACGTTCTGGAGTAGAATATAATTCAGCTGAATATGAAATTAATCCAATAAATTTGATTTTCTTTTAATCAGAAAACTCCAGGATAAATCACTTATGCCACCCGCGAATTTCATAGCTCCAAAAATTCACTAAATGTCGTGAACTAGATGTTTTTCTATGTTTTGTTTGCAAACAGCCTAAACCTACTAACATACATATAACCTAATATATCACACGAAAACACACTGCTTTAACAAAAGAAACTCACTTTTGTTTTATTTGTAAAGATTTCACTTTCACTTCGTCTAAGAATTATTTTCTTCGACAAAGCCTTATTCTGAAGAAGTAGGAATGCGAAAGAAAGAATGAAAGAGGACTGAAATCGAAAACTAAGCTCAAGTGCGCGTTTAATATATTTGTACGGAGTAATACAGTTGAGACAAAGTTGACAGAATTTTGCGAAAATATCAATAGATGGTCTTGTAAGTTTTTTTGTGAGTTTCTTGCCGGAGTCTTCTCAGTTTAAGTGTATTCCGAACCGGTGGTAAATTCAACTGTATGTACCAATATAACGTTCATAAGTGCCTTACTAGGGCCTAAACTGAATAAATGACTTTTTGATTTTGATTTTCATTTTCTAAGTTTTTTTTGCAATTACTTAGTATCATAGTGAGGTAGGTATAAACATGGGAAGGCACAAAAATAGTGTCATTATGTGATGTAAATAATCTAAGCTTGTTTTGAAAAGAGTAATTGCTGAGTTTATCGCTGGTCCAATGGGGACAACGAGAACAATATTTAATTATTTCATTCATGTCCTGATGTCCCCATTAACGGGGATACGGGCGATGGGGACAGCAAGAATACACTGCTCTTCTCAGCAAATACAACCAAGATTTTGTTTTTTATTTTGATGAAGCAAGGGCTTATTTTGAATCAGTAACATTGATCAAGCAATGTTTGTAAGTTTTTTTTTCTAGATTTCAGAATTATTCATATTCGTACTTCCACCCCTTAAAACGGTGCAGATGAATAAAAATTATTTACAACAAATATGTATAAATTAGGTACTAGGTATATATAAAATTTCCATTTAGAATTTAGTCTGCCGTGCCGTTGCTACATTAACGGCAAGGTTCCCAGCAGGCTGACAGCGTTTCCTCTTTGGATAGCTGGTCTCACTAAGTAATATTATAGTAAAAAATCGCAAAAGTTAATCTTCATTCTGCCATCGTATGATAATGACTAAATATGACAAACAGGAAAATCATACCGCATTGTGCATTGTTAATTAACCAGATTGAGGCCTCCGCATTTCATACAATAAATGAGTCAAGTTCTTATACGAAAGTTTATGTGATGTCATGTCTATCAATCACAACTAAATAATATTAAATGGATGTGGTGTTGTGTTCATGTGGTGAATAAGGTGCTGGCAGTGTAGTAGGTACGCTGGAACAATCATGACACTGCGTGTTGTCCATTCGTCTGCTGGCGACTCATCATCAAGATAGGTATAAAGAGAGGGTCAGCAACGCGCGAGTGTTGCAAGAGTCTATAGGCTACGGTAACCGCTTACCATCAGGTGGGCCGTATGCTTGTTTACCACCTCCTTTATTGCTCAATTTTGGATGAAATTTTGCATGAAGACAGATACACCCGTTGTTAACACATTTGACTATTTTTAAGTAAGTTTCTATTTAATCACATTAAAAATGTAGATAAAAAAGCCGCAGCTAGTATTAAAAATTATAATTTTCCGATTGCAGGCCAATGAATCATGTAATGAATCAACTGTTGGTATTCTTTTGTTTAATTAATACCTAATATATATGTCATTGACCACGCACTGGTCGTTTGTTTTCAAAAGTGCAAGGGCCAATAACAATGCATCAGTCACACGTCTCTATAACCATCGAGGAAATCCATCGTCACACATTGGATTTAAAATTATCCCGCATAGTGTTTCAAAGGAGCTGCCAACCGCAGACGCTCAGACTGTGGAATGAACTCCCTGCCGTGGTTTTCCCAAGGAGTACAGCATGGAGTTCTTTAAGAAGGGTGTGAAGAGATTTCTGCAGGGCCAGCAACTAGCTTTACCCTGGCGTTGCAAATATAGGCGCTTATCATCAGGCGCAAAACAACAAAAAAATCTTTCAAATAAAGTAAGTACTCCTGGAAATATATCCCTTTTTAATAAATAAGGTTTAAGTCAGTCTTGTAACACCCAGGTATTAAGATAGCCCCAGCTCTTTTTTTTTATATGACATTAGAAAGTGACGGATATATTTAAAACCTAGGTATTACTATACTTGACTTATACCTTATTTATTAATAATGGGTTATAACCTCTAAGATCCTAGAACTATATTTACTATTTATCTATTATGAGAATTCTTTAATTATTAGTTAGCTTAAGTCATAAATAACTGCTTTGTTTGGATATCTTTTGGTATTTTCAATATAGGATTAATAAATAATGCTTTCGTTTGATAGCAACAATTCGGAGTAAAAAAATATATATTCTGTGGTTACTCAAAGTACCTTTATGAAACATTAATAGTGTACTATAATATTTGTTTGTCTTAGATATTATCGACTTTTTCAAGTTTGTTTTATTGATTACCTCGGGAACTACATGTATATTCGAAATTTTTTTTTGATAGCACATTTATTAAGGAGCATTTGGACAGTTATGTAACATGGAAAATCTACCAAACCAATTATGATGAAAATTGGCAACGAGATAAGTTTGACCTTTGCATGCTGCTGAAACGTAGTGAGCTAGTTTAAAATAACAAAACAAAATAAAATTTTATAACTTTTTATTTTCATTTCACGTGTATTTTTTTTATTTCTTTACACATAATTTCAGTCATATATTTGTCCGTATTTTTAGAGAGATGCGCCTAAAAACTATACTTAGAATTACGATCACAATTTCTAATTAAACAGTAATTAACATTTTCCAATCATGAACTGTTTCCTAGTCCCATATTCATTGCATTTAATATGTCTCCATTGTCTGCGTCTATCTCCCACGCGAACAAACCACCTAATTTGTTATTTCTTACATATTTACCTTTCTCGATAACTGATCTTGCATCATCATAGGTTATTAAGTCACCAGTCGATGGATTGAACACATATGGAGCCTGAGCTACTTTGTCATAATGATACTTATACTGACCTGATGCGATACCATTCGCAATTTCTCTATAATCCACTACACCATCTTGCCAGGTTCCCTTGACAGGTCCTGTAGCATTCCCAGTGAATGGATTGTCATCTGTGTAGCCATGGACACCGGTCCAGCCTCGTCCATACATAGCTACTCCTACAACTATCTTCTTTGGTTGCACTCCCTGAGCCAAGAGGAATTTGACTCCGAAATCTGTTGTGTATGTCTCCTTTGGTTTCCATGCTGGAGCGTACAGCGACGTCTGATGACCGAGAGTGTCATTCGACCATGCTCCTTTGAAGTCGTAGCTCATGACGAAGATATGGTCCATGTAGTTTTGAGCGACGCTGTAGTCCACAACTTGAATCTTGTCCCATCCAGCGCTGATAGCTGAGGTCAGCTCGTATTTCCTTCCAGTGTCAGCTGAGAGCTCGTTAAGCATCGCACGCAGTTCCTTCATCAAAGTCACGTACACATCACCATCTTCAGGTCCTCCAAGATCAGGGTTCGCGCCCTTACCTCCAGGGAACTCCCAATCAATGTCGACGCCGTCAAAGAACTTCCATGTTTCGAGGAAGTCCTTAACTGAAGCAACGAAACGGTCTCTCTTGGTTTTGTCGTTTAAGAAGAAGAAAGGATCGGCGAGTGTCCAGCCTCCGACGGAAGGAAGGATCTTCAGATCAGGTCTAGCTTGTTTCAACATCATCAGTTGTCCAAAGTTACCCTTGTAGGGTTCGTTCCAGGACGACAGTCCCTTCTGTGGTTTCTGGAGAGCAGCCCAAGGGTCGTGGATGGATACCTTGAAGTCCTCACGACCGCTGCAAGATCTCTGTAGCGCTTGGAAACTTCCTTCGATCTCCTTCAAGCTGTCATTGATACCGTCACCTCCACAAATCGGAATGAAACCATACAGAAGATGAGTCAGATTAGGAATAGGTACTTTATCAACTGGGAACTTTCTAGGATATACACCCCATTCGACGAAGTAAGCTCCAACAACTTTTCCAGAAGTCTGCTTGAATCGCTTATTCTTCTCACCGATGGAATAGTCAAGAGGTGGTAAATGGCTGCCATCAGTATCAGCTACGATAATCTCTGTCGGTTCACACGAAGCGCATCCATCCTTATTGCAAAGTTCCACTACCATCTGATATCTTCCACCTTTCTTCACTTTGAATGTTGCAGAGGTAGCTGATCCAGCACCAGACCAGACCTCCTTACCGCTTAATAACACCCTGGATTTTTCAGCTGGATCTCCAGACCAGACATTCCATGTGACGGAGACGTCAGCTGCATCCTTCTTCGTGACGAGTTGGTTGTAGGCCGTGGCTGCCTGGTTGACTTCTACGAGAGCGAAGGTGCGTTCTCCCCATCCTAAGTTCGGCTTGCCTGGTGGCCCACACTGGGAGACGGCGACGCACGCCGCAGCGATGACGAACAGCACCGAATGCCCCATGACCGGTTCTACGGAAACAAAAATAAATATTGGACGCTTCTCTTTCGAAAGTTGGACTGTGACTGGAAATGCATGGTCGTGGAGGCTGTTATATACGGATGATCATTGTAGGACAACCGCTAACACGAGGACCCGCATTGTAAAGAATGTTGATGTTGGAATGAATCTGTCGAGATGCGTAATAATCATTAGCACAGTTTTGTGTTATCCCGGTCACCTAAGTAGGTCGGTCAAGGTGACTAGTAACTTTAATTGTTTAGAATTGTATTTTCTATTGTAATGGGCCGTACCTTTATGACTAAGGGATTAGGAGGCAGTTATGTTTTAACCTTTATGATTGTTTACTTGTTTTTGTTATTGATGTTAGTTTTAGTCATTAAAATTTATTCGTTTGATTATGTAATGGGTTTTAATAATGCGGTTAAATAAATTAGTTTTTATTTCTAATCTAGGTTTATCTAAGCTATATCCATAGGTATAACTTACAGATTAAAATAATTTTAATAAACCTAAAAAGTTAATCTAATCTAAATATTCATAATCATGTGAATAATTTATGGTATTCAAACAAAATTAAAACCTGCTACTCAAATATTAAATACGCATGTTTAAACATTCCGCTATTAATTAATTTTGAAAACATAATTTATATTATTTTCCTTATAAATTAGATTTTTATATCGAAACATATTATATTAAGAAATTTTGTCAAAAGGATATTGCCCATTTTCGCAGGGGCCTCGAAAAAATAATATTTCGTTTCTTTTTCTTTATGAAAAATAAAATATAAAATATTTTTGGACAGTAGTAGATTATATTTGTAGAATTTGAGGTCATAAAATACAATAATATTTATTAAATAATTTGCGCTGAGGCAGTCCTTAATAATTATTTATCATTTAAAAATGCATTAACAAAAAACGTCATTCAACTCTGCTGGGAAAATAGTC
Organism: Polyploca ridens; assembly: GCA_951394255.1. Classification (NCBI taxonomy): domain Eukaryota; kingdom Metazoa; phylum Arthropoda; class Insecta; order Lepidoptera; family Drepanidae; genus Polyploca; species Polyploca ridens. Next base: position 11,639,415 of record OX596264.1, on the reverse strand, counting down.
ATAGATCATTATGATAATAGATCATTGTGATGATTTATTTAATTGAGAAAACAAAACAAAATTATAAAAAAAATATTTTCTCAAGTGAATAGTTACAACAGAAAAACTACTTAAAAATATCGTGATACTATGTTTTAATCTGTTTAATAGGCCTATGTTTTGTTTTTCCACAACCTCAACGTGATAAATGATGATGAAGGTGAAGATAATGATCACAAAAATGCTAAAAAAATGTAAAAATAATAAGCAAAAAACTTCCGATAGGGGAACATCATATAATAAGGAATTGACAAATGCTTAAAATCTTGCTCAATTAACCACAGAAGGTTCAAAATACCACTATAAGAAGGAACCCTAGAATTAATTGTCATTGACAGAAAACCCGCATACATTAGAGAATTTCGAGTTATCTAGTTATTTGACATAATAATAACGCTTCAATACAATTGTTATGATTATAGCATTCCATTGATCAGAAAATTGCTATCAATGTCTATAAACTATGATTTAACTGTTACTTTACTCGTGTTTTTATTTAATTCATTGTATTTTAATAAAATCATGCATCATATTTTAGAACAAGTGCCTTTTAGGGTTGGTTTACTGGAATTCACTTTTTATGTATTAATTCTTCATTTATTATTTGTCACAAATTTTGTGCCACTAGAATAAAATCGTTGAATAAATTAATTCCAAATTGTTTTTAAAATTACATCGTAAACAATAAAGGTACTTCTGGGGTCTGTATCTGCTGGCATCTATTGACCTAGATGTATTCAAGGCCAGAATGAAAGGCATTTTCTGGGCAAGCGTGCTACATCCTCGGCCTTGTCATGACTCCTTCTGGGGTCAGTCGACGCCCAAAGGAAAGAACATTAAAAATATATATGTTAAATATTTTCATAGGCGGACAACACGCAATTCATGGCAGGATTTGTAAAAAGAAATTACATTTATGAAAATATGAATGACGTTCTTGGTGTTCTTAGTGGTATCTCAATCCTAAGTAATGTTATAAGTGCGAAAGTGAGTTTGTTTGTTACCCCTTCACGGCTACTCAACGGATTATCATGAAATTTGGCATGCAGATAGTCTATGGTATGGAGAAGGACTACTGGGAAGGCTACTTTTTATCCCGGGAACGCGGGAGGACCGCGGGGATCGCGCCCGTAATAATATAAATGCGAAAGTTTGGATATTTGTTAATCAATCACGCTTCAACAACTGAACGGATTTGGATGGCACGCTAGTAGAATATATTCTGGATTAACACATAGGGTATTTTTTATTCCGGGAAAGCAATATATCCCATGGGTACACGGGTAAAACCGTGGGGCGCGACTAGTTAAGTATATATGATATTTTTTTTTTAATTCATTCTCTTAATCGGTTTACAAACATTTTCCCGCAAGTTTTAGAGATCTGCGACAAACAAACAATAGTTAAGATTATATGTATTAAAAAACGTATTGATAAGTTGAAGGTCATAATTTCTGTGGACTATATAAATGTTGCTAACAAATGTACTGTGTTATTTCAGATTTCGTAACTCTGCGAGTATTATCTCAGAAAGAAATTTTACTTATATTATATAGAATGAAAAAAAATACATTTTATAGGTACATTTATGATTTACATTACGAAAACAATAACACTATTTTATTAATAAAATGAAAGTTACCTAGTAAAATCTAATCCAAAATGGTCTTAACCTAAAAATAAATTAGGTCAAAACTAAATGTCGAACAAAACAATGTGTCATCAATCTAAAAAAAAAATGTACAAAAAACGTCTGTGGTGACTGCTGGCCCTCTATTGATACATTTGCATACAATGAGAAAGTCTTGGGCGGAGTTCGGTGTCATCGACCGGATAATAAGGCCATTTGAGACCAAGGTGCAAGGTAAAGGTGATAGACGGTGTGCACACTGGCGAATTTTTTACATAAAAATTCGCCACCAAATAAAAAAGAGACGTTGATTTTTCTGATAACACTCCAAAAGAAGTTTGCACTAAACTGCATAGAATGATAATGTAGGAAATTTTTGCAGTATCGAATCTAATTACGTATACATTGGAATCAACGTTTTATGATCCGTGTCCGTGGTGTATATGCAACAATAAAATGCAAATGCAATTTTGGTGAATCTTTTGTAGAGTTTTTTACTATCAATACTATTTATTTTATTTTGGTGTTTTTTTTATTTTCTTTAGAGAAGGTCATTGTAGCAATTTTAATTACTTAACAAGATTTAAAATTGTTTCTTTTAACTAACAGTTTTTTTTCGTGTACTTAGTAAAAAAAAAACAATTATTTAAAAAAAATGTTTCAACTTTTAATTTATCTTTGTTTTTGACCTCAAAGATAAAAATATATTTTTTTTAGAAATTACTCCCCTCATTATACCTAATGAAAATTGCGACTTCTCTTTCTTTTCTTTTATAATATATAATAAAAAAAAACTCAGAAAATATACGCTAATTGAAATTCTCACAATTGATATCGTGATTAAAATATGTCGGCTATCGATTAAGGGCAATTATCTATGTAATTATTAACCGAACATTGGGTCCAAAGTTTTAAAATTCTAGTCAGGTTGCGGTAGCGTTATGCTTCACAAGGCATTTTTTGTGATCAAAAGAAAATTTGATCTTAATAAAAGCTGAAGCTTGGTAAAATCAGGTATTATAATATTTTACTTATTATTTGAGTATGCCTTGTTATTTTCCAAAGAGTATAATACGCATTTATTTAAACACATATAATCTCACCCCGGTAAGCGATGATGTGTCGGAAGGTGGTAAGCACATAATATAAACACTTCATGGTGTCAAAATTACAAAATTTCGTGAAAAAAATCAAAATGTCTCATTTAACGGCCTTTTTTAACATTTTCCACCAAACAATAACAGATAATTATTCAGCAATTTTCCAACAGAATATCTTATTCGTGTTTTTAAATAATACATAAACTAAACTGTGTGCTAATTCAGTGAACAATGCGGTGCTTACAAGCGGAATCACTAAAGGTTATAGCCAGCTCAATTCCACTGCATTCCATCGCATTTGCACTAGCAAATTATTTATGTATGTACCATATGTTCAATGGGTGGTTCGCTGGATGGATGAGGATTCCGGGATAATTAATGTTGTTTTACTGATTTTGGTTGTATAGTTTCATTGAAAGCATGGAGAGAAAAGCTAAGGATTTTATTACGTATAATGCGCGTGCGTATTTTTGTGAATTTGCAAATCGGTAAACTGGGAAAACTATGAGAAAGCTGATAAGATTCTTGAGATGTATCAAGAATGTATGTCTACAAGTATATCTACAAGGCCTGTATACATTTAAAATATTTATATTATTAGAAAAAAATAAAGGATAATGTTCAAAATTACCAATAACTATTTTTTCACATTTAATTATTAAAAAAAAAATCCAAAAAAATATAATACTTTTAATTTAAAAACACAACAGTGAACCGTTCCTAATATTAATCGAACTGCATAAAGTGCCACACCCAGCACTGTACAAACTAAACAAAGTCGACAAATGACGCTTATGAGCACACCATCCATCAATTTAACTGTAAACCTAACATTATTGTTGATCTAGAACTGTTTAAAGTTTCACTAAAGTTAATACAAAAGCATGAGAATTCTGCAAATTTGCACTGGACCCTAGTGGTGAATTATTAAATCCCCCTCGTTCTTAGTGAGGAGTCGTATATAGGCTATTGTTCATTCCCAACTAATTATAAATGCGAATAAATCTCTGTTTGTTACCTCTTTACATTTTATACCTATACCTCCGAACGAGAATTAGCCTATGGCATGAACCGCATAGGAGAGCTAGTATTAAATAATATATAATTAACAGATACATTAAAAAAACAGTAACTAATTTACGAGATTTAGATTGTAAACATTGAAACTTTTTTTTATATAGTTTAAAAAAAAAAAATTGGATGAGAATTGGTGCCTATATTACAGGTTTTTACCTAATTTAGGCATCTATGCTTATTTTTTTACTGTGTCTATCTATATTTAATGTTGAATTGTCTGCCATAATGTATTTCTATTTTATTTAATGGAATAAAGAAATTATTATTATTTCTAGTAGTTAAAATGTATGTATAGATTTTTTTCGCGTGCGCAAAAAAAATGTAACTGATGCTGTAAATGATTCACGCGAGTAATAAAATAAATAAACAATAACATATCTAGTTATTGTAATTATGTTTATATTATTATTTATATAATTTCCAACAAGATATCATTGACAAATAATGACGTTAATTGAGGCAATAATGTAGAGATGTACTTAAGGTACTTAAGATAGAGATAAGATTATAAGAACCCTTGGGTTTTCTTGGATTTCACTATTATCTTTCTAACAAGGAAAACTGCGCAATAACCTTTCTAATTTGTAATAATTAAATAGATAAAAAGTGTAGCTATTTTTTTTATTTTTCTTGACGAATAATATATCTATTTTCGACAGTGACCGCCAATGTAATGAATCCGCAGTTTTAAAAATAAAATAATTCACCTTATTCTCCGATACTTAATTATTAAACACATTTCCATTCATAACTAAAACCTACCTACATGAAACATAACACCAAAATAACGGTTAAAACCGCATTAATTAGGATAACAACACACGTGCAGTCCAAACGTAAATAAATAATAATAAAAAAAAACATTTGAGGTCAATGTTCACTTTTATCAATGATCTTTAAATGCACTTTGTCAAACTTGTTTGCATGTCGTTAACATATTCCGGTACTATCACCTTGACATAGAGTGCAAATTTGAATGAATGTATGTTTTCGAAATGTAAAAAGGATTTGTAAGACTCTTCAATGCTCTCGATTTGCAAAGGGACACGTAACGGTAAGGCATAACGGTTAAACAATAAACGAAGTTCCAATTTTGAATCTCAGTTCGGTCTCATTCGGATAGCGATCTCGCCCGAACGCAAACGACTCTGGAGAAATTGCTAAGAACGGTGGCGTTCGATTTTATTTTAAATAAAATTGTTGCTAGTAATTCGATAAACGCTCCACCGAAACTATCTGAGTTAATACGAAAATCGACTTAAAATATTTTCGTATAAAATCACTGCGCTCTAAATAAAGCTAATATTTCTTCGAAATTCAAATTGTTTCTGTGAGATGTCTCAATTTTATTACAGAAAATGAAAAATGTCTATTAAAGAGATTTTAACAATTTTTGAATAAAAAATGATTGTCTTTGGACTAAATTGGTTCTAATCTTGAAATTCAAATTAGAGTGCCGCTCTAAAATTCATTATCTTACAATGAAGTTAAGAACATTTCGGGACATTCGGCTATCTTCTTGATTTTAGAATAACATTTAAAACTGATCTTAAAATTAGAACACCCATTCACATGAAAACTTTTCGAACGAACGATTTAAAATTGGAACTTCAACAATGACACAGAATAAAACTTTTCAAACCGAACCTTTTTAGAATTGGAACACAGTAGTTTGACACACAATAGCAAATCCGATTCCGATGGTGACCGACTCGCAGCGCGCACAAGCGCTAGCGCAGGCCCTCCATATACTAATGCTAGTGCACACTAGTGGTGTCCAGGAAAACAACGTCTTCAAGGGTCTACATTAGTATTGCACTCGCGGACATCTGCCACAATAAGGAACATGCTATGCGCTACATAAGTTGTGGCACTGTGGTAAAAGATAAGAATCAAATAATTCGTCGAATTATGTTGTGTGACAAATAGTTATGATTCAACATTTTCCTAGATTCTCTTTGTTTAAAAGAAGAGCCGGTAATTATTCAGCAATTTCTTTTTCAAAATCACACGTAAGTTTATAAAATAGGTGTGTCCTGCAGAAGCGAGCGCTACACCCAAGCATTTGTCATCATTTTATATTCGTCATAAAAAAATGCTACAATTCTGCTTATTTCATTGCTAAGCAATCTAATGCTCACCAACCTTAACTGCAGACAAAAAAATATTCAAAACATGCTCTCGATAAGTTATATCTTGAACATACAGCTAGATAAAATTAGCTAATCTAGTTTAGACTTCGAACAATGATATTCCATTGTTCGAAGTCTAAACTGACATTATAATTGACCTAGCACCATGGACTGATGACCTCAAAAAGGATGGACTCGGCTGGATGTCTGAAGGATCGGAAGGAGTGGCGCCCTCTGGGAGAGGCCGATGTCCAGCAGTGGACTGTAAATGTAAGAAGGGTTCACAGGATAGGTATCGCGGTGTATAGTCATTCTGTTGACGTTCATAAGTGCATTATCAAGGCTTAAATTGAATAAATACTTTTTGAATTTTGAATATGAATTAATTTGTATTTTGATGATGATACTTGGTCGATATATGTATTAGTATTTATTTATCTTACTTCATTAGTTTATATTATCTAGCACTGGTACATACGTCCGTGGTCACTAGAGGTGTCAGCTGAAAATCAACGCTGTCGATTTTAGCAGCACACCCATCTAACGGTAAAGCGAGAAATGTAATTTTATATTCTTTTTTTAAATACCTACCTTTTACTTTATTATTTGTTAAGTGTGCCTATATGTAAACCTAGTTATTAAGTAGTCTTATTTTTACGTTTCTTGCCGTTTTTTTTTTTTTTGTTAATTCTTCTTGTATTCGTGTTAATAAAAATACTTTCTTTCTTCTTTCATATATCACAGTAGACATTCCACCCACAGCTGCCCGAGCAAGTATATTAGTCGACCGATTATGACAAATAGTATGAATGTACGTTAAATTTATTTGAACTCTAGTACTAAGTTATACAATAACGGGTCGTTTCAGTCGATTGGTTTCACGCAACGCATTCAAACATGTAATAGTGCAAGACAGGTAATTCATAATTTCATAGCAATTGATTCAAATTTAATTTTATAGATTGTTTATTTAGTTGTACAGAAGCTATATTTAATGATTTTCCCATTAACCTAAGGTGTTTTGTTTAAAAAATAATTACAACACAGCTCTTTTTTGTTCCTAAAAACACAGATATTAAAAAAAGTCGGATATATTCTCGCTAACAAAAAACTGTGTCACTCAAGTCGGCCACCACGCTGTACGTACAAGCCGGCACGCACACATTCACACATTAGTTGAGCGCGAGTAATCGACTCTGTGTAAACGGCGACAGAGTCTAATTTCCCGCTGAAAAGCCAACTAAGGTGTGCGTGAGAGGTGGCCGACTCCATAGACACAGTTTTTTGTTAGCGAGAATATGTCCTCCGTAGTCTGTGCATAAAAATAATAGCTACCGTGAATTGAACATATCCACCTGCTGTTTGTGACATACAATACAACTACAAAATACTGATATTGATAACTGTTTATTTATTGTCCAAAAAGCAAAGAAAAAACAAGAAATGCTTATACTTATAGTAGGTACAATACGACATAATGCTGGCCGAAAAAACAAACAAATTATGACAATTCAATTTTCAAATATAATAAAGGACTTTTTGGCGGGAACTTGCAGAGTGACGTTGCGTGTTAATTTTTATTTTCATATATTCGTGTATTTTGAGTTTTATTGCATATTATCGGTGGTATTTTATCGAATAAAGATCAGTACATGTGCACCAGTGAAGTGAAATGAAATGAATTATGTGTATCGTGGCTTTTCAAGTTGTCTCAAGAAGTCCGTGAAAAGTGTTAGTACAATAACCACCATTGTACTAAAACATGACTATTATGGCCGGTGACTGACTGAGGACTATGTGAAAGTGATTCATTGTGATTAGAACTTATAATATTACTGGAAATTGGCAAAATACACAAGCCGTGTGACGCCATTGAAGAAAAAAAATCCACAACATCCGTACCGAGTAACCAAGTCTTTGGCCGAGTCACAAACCTTTGTCCAGCCACCTCGTTTAGCATTCCAACCACGGCAACAACTATAGTCGAGCCAGCACATGTTGATCGTTAAGTTCCGTGTCCAAGACAAAAGGATTTTTACGGAAATATACATTAATTAGTCGTTACGATAGGTGGGCAACGAGGGATGAGGAAGAGGAAAGAGTGTCTTGTGTCTTTATCTTTTACTGATTTGCGATCTGGCTGTGTCATGCAATAGTTAATAAGTCCGTAATTCTAAGGGTCAGTTCACACAAGACGCAACGCAACGCAGCAAGTTTTAATAGCAATAGAATATAGAATTTTATTTACTACAAAAAAGGTGCACATTTCAGTGAGAGAATTCGTGTAAATTTTCGAATGATCTCCCTGAAATGTATACCCTTTTGTTTTGTTGTTATTTAAAAAAATGCGTGCCGCGTCTAAGGGTCAGTTCACACCAAAACGCTACGCGGTGCGGCGCCGCATATTATATCGCGACAAACCCGCCGTGACTCGTGAGGCGTATCGTGCGCGAATAGCGTTGCCAGGCGTCCGGATAAAACCGGACATAGGTAGGCTTCATGATTGCATGTCCGGCCAAAATAAACGGTGTCCGGCTAGTCCGGCTTTTGGTAGGCTTTTTACATTTCGCAAACGAGCGAGCGCGAATTTAAATATGTTGATAAATGTTTAAGTATCTAGAATTAATTTTCTGATGACTATTGGACTGATTGATTATAAAGTACCTACCTAAGACTGATTTGGCAGTCGAATTTATTTATTATTTCACTAGAATTTAAAAGATTTATGAAAATAATCAAAAATACTTGATTTTACATTTAAAAAAGTCGTACCTATTAAGACAAAATCTTCAATAATATAGGGTGTTCGGGGTTTCTACCCAAAAGTCGGCCAAATTGGCTGGTCTGTCCAGCTATTAGGTAACCCTACAACAACCCTATGCGCGAAGCTGCGTGTTTGCTCTTGCACGGGCTATCGGCACGGTTCGGGCGAAGCATCGCTGCGTGCGACCCGAGACGGCTCGAGACTCAACGTGGGCGCTTTCGAATTATCTCACTGAAATGTGTACTTCAGTACCTAAATAAACTATAATGATGCTAATTCTGTTGTTTACAACGAAACTGAGTCTCACTATATCTCATTCTAACAAAGAACATAAGAAAAGGATGTAAGAAATTTTGTCCTGTCAAATTAGTCCAATTGCTTGATTTCAACACTTTAGTCGCCATCACAATGAAGAATGTTCACTAATTTTGAATTTTAGCTCATCGCATTTTCTGTAGAAAATAAAAAATATACGTGAAAGAATTATTTCAATACGACAATTACTTTCCGAGATATAGAATTTTTAAATGAGCGCGCGACGCGGGATTCTACCGCCCGGTACTTGATGCGTGTGACGTCATGTTTCAACGCTCCCTCAGTCCGTCGCGCTCTTTTTCTCTTGAAAAATCTTATTCCTTGGGTTTATAAATTTGAAACTTAGCACTATTACTTATCTAATCAAATAATACAGCTTCTCATTAATCGATTTTTAAAACTACCCCTAAAAGGGGGTTTAGGAGGTGTTAAAGTTTGTATGGAATAAACCTACCGCGCGGTCCGATTAACTTGAAACACGGTTTTAATACATCGTATAAAAATAAAGAAACACGTGTTTTTGGGCTTCGCGAAAATCGACCCCCTAGTAGTGCAAAAAGGGGTAATAATGTTTTAAGGGGAGGATTTTACTACGTCTCTATTAACTCAAAAATTGGAATACATTAGATCCTTTTGTAGCCTAAGAAAGGATTTTAGAAATTCCATCCCTCCATCCAGTGGGTATAGAAGAGGGCGCAGGTAAAACGGCGGGGCGGAGTGTTAGTTTAGAGATAAAATCAAGCCTTATTGTTTTGAAGACCGTCAGTATAGTGTGTCTGCTATCTACACATTATTCATTTATAGTGTGCATTATTTTGGTACCCCCGCAGTTTCACCCGCGCGTACCTACAGTTTGAATTTTTTGCGCGGAACCCTGTTATTATTTTTCTAAAATAAAATTAGCCTAAGTTCCTTCTTATAACATACGCTATCTATCTACCTGTGATAGTCTCCTTAAAATCGGTCCAGCCGTTCCGGAGGTTAGGACACAGATTACTAAATAGTTACTACCTAAGTTAGGAGGCCGGAACAAACTGTGTCAAATGTTTAATCCGCATGCGAAGACGGTTACTATAAAAATAAATAAATAAATATCCTGGGACATTCCTCACACACGGTTATCTGATCCCAAACTAAGCAGAGCTTGTACTATAGAAACCAGATAACTGATATAATACTTATACTACTTTTTATTTTTAAATACATACTTAATATACATAATTACACCCAGACTCAGGACATACAGACATGTTCATGCACACAAATGCATGTCCTGTGTGGGAATCGAACCCACGACCTGCGACGCGTAAGGTGAACCTTAACCCACTGCGCCAACTGGCCCGTATAACAAAAGTATAAATAGGTACAGATAAAACATTACTACTTATTTGTTATCTTTAACGTAAACTTAAAACGTCTAAGGTGTAAGTCAAGTATAGTTAAACCTAGGATTAAAATATATCCGTCACTTTCTAATGTCATATAAACAAAAAGGGCTGAAGCTATCTTAATACCTGGGTGTTACAAGACTGACTTACACCTTATATATTTATAAGGGGGAAATGGTTTGGTTAGTACCTACTTAAAATTAATTATTTTAGGTAAATAATGCAAAAAAAAAAAAAATACACACACAGGAAGCATGTGCATTCTTACTTACTCCTCGCTTTTCAGCGGCAACGGAATCACTATTCGTCGATAAATTAATAGGCAACTATAAGGCTATCTATTTTAATCCTTCATGATTTAATAAAGGTTGTTTTGTATTGTAATGATCTTAATTAAGAATACACACACTATGAACGTAACAGTAGAATAATTCACGGATGAAACAAAACACTTTCCCCTAATATTATAGCGCAAGGACCGCTGGCGACTAACGCAAGTGAGCGGAGCGTTGCAAGATGACGTCACACTGGGGTCACGTGACTGCTAGTGGGCCTCGATATTTAGGGAAATTTCAAATGTCTGTAAAATCAAAACTACTTGGTTTTTTTTAATGAAACAAAAACTAGTGTATTTGTATACATAATTGCTCTACTGTTACAAACTTTCAAGCGATTTTGCATACCTAGTAACATTCCTCATTGGTTACATCTATGTATTATGGTATACCTACCTATACCCGCAAATGAAAACGGCAACGACTAATTCTACAGCTTTAAATATGTACTATCCTTTTCAATAATGTTTGTAAGAAAGAGATATGATGTGATTTAAATTAGTTTAGTGCGATTTACAACAGAATCGGCACCATTGTATCGATATTTTAAAATGATCGCGGCGCGTCGCGACTCTTCGCCTCTCGGTGTGAGCTGACCCTATCTTATGGAGCAATTTGGCACTAGAATTAGTCACCTAAATGGCCATATTATAGTATAGAATAATAATTAATAGTAGTATAGGGTATATACAGGCTGTTGTTTTATATTTGTTTTAGCACCAGTATCATTTGTATTATCGACCCTGAGTCGCTCGTCGCTGACCAAAACAACGACCTGTATATAAAATATCTATTATAACTAGCTTTCATCCTATTTTCAGGACATGCATTTGTATGCATGAACGTGTCTGCATGGCCTGAGTCTGGGTGTAAATACGTGTAAAACATTTGTATTGAGTAGTATATCAGCTATCTGGTGTCCATAGTACAAGCTCTGCTTAGTTTGGGATCAGATGACCGTGTGTGATGGATGAATGTCCCAAGATGTTTATTTATATAATTTTCTATTGTTTTTACAAGCTTTTATATTAGTTTCACCTGTCCGGTGTCTGTAATCGAATCTTGCAAGTAAAATTTTATCCACTTCCCAGTGTTCGATTTAGCTGAAATTTGGTATACATTAGTATATTAGATGACAAAGCAAGTACAGTCACGATAAAAAGCTTTAAAAATGAAAATTTTATGTAAGTACTTGTTGATCAATTTTGGTTCTAGGATTCGATTTCCATGGGTGATTCTGTGCCAACTTATTTGTGGGATATTACCACCTTTAACCACACTATCACATGCCATGACGAAATTATGGTCAAACACAGTGTCTGTGAAATGAATACATGTGAAAGTGAATTTATTTGTCTGTTTGTTACGTCTTGACGCCTCAACCGCACAAACAATCGCGATAAAATTTGCCACGCGAGTAGCTTATAGCATGGAGAGGAATATAGGCTACGAATACAATAGGAAGTACGATATCCTAACTAATATTATAAATGCGAAAGTGAGTTTGTTTGTTTGTTTGTTACGCCTTCACGCCTCAACTACTCAACGGATAATTATGTAATTTGACATGCAGATAGCCTATGGTATGGAGAAGGACATAGGCTGCTTTTAATACCGGGAACGCAGGTGAAACCGCGGGGGATAGTAAAATTATAAGTACAATTTTTCCCCGAAAATATCGCATCGCTTCCGAGCGTAATGTAAATTGAGTCTTCATTCCAAGGACTTAAAACCACATTTCCAAACATAAATCTACATGATCTAAAATACCTAAAGACCTTTCATAAGTGCCTGCGAAGGTCTATTTGAATAAATGATTTTGAATTTTGATTTTTTAGAGAAAATATCGTCATTTCCAAATCCTACACACTTTCCCTAAAACTCAAATTAAATAATCCAAAACCGAACACAAAATGTATCTAAATGGCATATAAAGTACGCAGGAACGCCCGAAATAACAGTTATCTCAACATTATTATGTACATGTATATATAATAATGTGTAACAGTAATGTAGTTTGTACAGGAAGACATTGTCACGTTTGTGCGGATATCCAAAGGTTTGGGCTGGGATTGGGTCCATTGGACGACGACACGATAAAAAAAATCTTGAAGAATTACATTTTGAAGTATTTTTCAGCAAGATATTGAGTCAAAAATAGATATTGAGTATGGAAACGTGTTTAAAGGGGACGAATAATAAACGCCAAAAATTTACGGAAAAATCATATTATAGAGTTTTACTATAGAATGTTAATAATTATTTTCTTAAGATTATTTGGATTTGGTTTTAAAATATTCCTCATATACAGGTCGTTATTTTGGTCAGCGACGAGCGACTCAGGGTCGATAATACAATAATGATACTGGTGCTAAAAAAAATATAAAAAAAATACTTATTATAATAATAAAAGTAATACTAATTGGAAAATCATGTAATAAGCTAAAGTGTAGACGGAAGTAAAGGGCCGGGGCGATGGCGGCTTGCGCCTAGCTCTAGTCTGTGCACGTGCCTAGTGACCATACTTTGCGCCGTTTGCGGTAATTTTATTTCAAATTGAATAACGTATTTCTCAACGCATTTACAGTATTTAATGCAATTAAGTATATTTTTGGAAAATTTATTATTTTGTACTACCGCTCCTGGGTCGCTCGTCGCCGACCAAAAAAACATGCTGTATATACTATATTTTTGAACAATTGTCAGCATAAAATCAAATTGCATTCAATAAATAATTGCAAATACGAACCATATGGAGTAAATGAAGGTCTACACATAATAATACTATTGTTACATTTTGTATAATGTTAATTTTATGATCAATCATAAACCTTCGTACATTGATTGAATAACAAGTACCATGGAGATCTATTATTAAATCTGTTGTTTACTTTATTGGAAACACGGTGGACATTTTAGAACGAGGAAATAATGCCAGCTTTTTTTCCTTGCCGATCGGCAGGAACCGCAGGCTCGAGGAAATTTTACATAATGTACCTATATATTTGATGAAGCGATTTTTTTTAAGTGTGTATAGGCATGTGTGACCACAATCTCACGATGGTAAGTGATGACGCGGCCGAAGGTGGTAAGCACACAAAGCCTAAAAGGAACTGGCTCCCAAGTGCACCTGTGGGAACACACCGATAGGTGTTTGGCGACAGATTTTCAAATTGAGGGTGGTTATCAGCCAGGTGGATACTACAAAGTAACCTACCACCGTGCTATGGTTTCCTCACGATGTTTTCCTTCGCCGAAAGCTCTAGCTCATTGTAGGATTCGAACCCGGGACCTTCGACTCGGTATCCGACGTCACTACCACTGAGATCATCGTCTGTGAACATTTGTGATTACGTCATTTTGGTACAAACTACGTTTCGAAGAATTATGTTTTTCAAATACTACTTGGTATATTATCATTTAATATATGTTATATTTAGATAAGATTTGACTGCATCTAAAAAGGGATCCGCAAATGGTATGTCCTCCAAAGTACGGTCACGAATTTACATAAAACGTTCCGAACACTTGCAAAGATGGTAAACATCTTTCTCAGCATAGTCCGAGCGTTCGTGCGAAATTCTAATGAAAAATATGTGAATTTCTTACTTCCTACTTCTTGAGTCTGAGTAGATCCATTCAAATTATGTTGTGTCTCGTGTATATAAAGGTCCTAATAAATTAGTGAATTTCCTCTTGAGGGATGATTGTATAGGTCGTTAGTCATCAAAAAATAATATTAGAAAAATAATCCGTGGGAATAAATCAAAATTCCGAAATTGAACTTAATATCAGTACAAAGTATACATTTAACCATTTATCTAAAAAAAAAACCCACGGATTATTTTTCTAATATTATTTTTTGATGACTAATGACGAGGAAATTCACTAATTTATTAGGGCCTTATATGTTACGGTTAATGGTCGAAATTACAATCTACTAAGTTATCTTCATTTTGGCAATATAAGAGCCGGATATAAATAGCCAAAAAAGTACTGCGAAGAGGAGCATTTGGTTACTATTTTATAGTACTTTTTAACAAAATCGTGTATTTTTCTCCTCCACCACTCCTGCTGACCACTCGTTGCGCTCACTTGTATTGCGCTAAAGCAAAAAGTAACCTAACGCACCTTTCTATTACGCCTGCCGTGCCCCCCTAGACAATGTACTTTTCGTTGCATTTGCGCGAATAGAAACGCAACAAAATGTATGAGATTGACATAAGGATTCGCTAGATCCTAGCGTAACCAAATGTCAATCTCATACATTTTGTAGCGTTTCTATTCGCGGTGTATACAGGCATAATATATATAGGTGTATATATTCGTATACAGGCGTAATAGAAAGGTGCGTTAGGTCGGGGGGCACGGCAGTGCCCCCGCCGAGTCGAGCGCGAAGCAAACACTGCCGTACCATCCTTTACTGGAACCATTTCGCCGCATTTTCAGGCCCCTATTTGAGAACCTCTGGATAAGACCCGAACGCAGAAATTTTCGTCATCCAGTAAGCTATAATCACATACTTAAAATCCAAAATTTCAAGTCTGTAGGTCATTTAGTTCCGAAGTTAAGCAAAAGCAAAGTTTCACATTTATGAAACTCACTCACTCACTCACTCACTCACTCACTAATGATCATCAAAATAGAACTAGTACTTCCCATAAACTCAGAGAGCTGAAATTTGGTACAGAGTTAGGGTTTAATGACCACATAAAGGGAAAACTATAAAAACTAGGATAATCGAAGATCTGGAGTACCTGGTGACCCTGATTAGAAAACACAAGAGCCCAACCAAACTATTAGAGATATCGACATACCGCCTTTACAAAAAATATTCAACTTGGTGGGCCGCTTCATTTTCTACAAAAAGAAGTGAAATCCCATCAAAAACATTCTGTAAAAATCTAGCCAAGTCTCGATGAAATGTCTTGTTTATCTCTAAAAAGTAATGAAATCTAGACAAAGTCGTGCCAAGTCTAAGGTTCCTTACTGCGATTTCTTTATTATTATAGTTAATGTTGTGTGACTTGGCCGTTGAAGGGAACACAAGGGTACAAAACCAGGTGTTCCATGACACCATTGCACCAATCTGTACTTGTACCCACTAACGTATAAAGAATGTTCAACGGCCAAGTCACACAAGATTAACTATAATAATAAAGAAATCGCAGTAAGGAACCTTAGACTTGGCACGACTTTGTCTAGATTTCATTACTTTTTAGAGATAAACAAGACATTTCATCGAGACTTGGCTAGATTTTTACAGAATGTTTTTGATGGGTTACTTTTTGCTTTAGCGCAATTCAAGTGAGCGCAACGAGTGGTCAGCAGGAGTGGTGGAGGAGAAAAATACATGATTTTGTTAAAAAGTACTATAAAATAGTAACCAAATGCTCCTCTTCGCAGTACTTTTTTGGCTATACAGGTCGTTGTTTTGGTCAGCGACAAGCGACTCAGGGTCGATAATACAAATGATACTGGTGCTAAAAAAAATATTAAAAAAATACTTTATTTTTTTTAAATAATAAAAATAAAAAATAAAAAATTGAAAATCATGTAATAAGCTAAAGTGTAGACATAATACTCAGCGGGAGTACGAGGGAGTTAAGGGGTGGGGCGATGGCGGCTTGTGCCTAGCTCTAGTCTGTGCACGTGCCTAGTAACCATACTTTGCGGTAATTTTATTTCAAATTGAATAAGGCATTTCTCATCATATTTACGGTATTTAATGGAATTAAGTCCATTTTTGGGGAATATATATTTTGTACTACCGCTCCTGGGTCGCTTGTCGCCGACCAAAACAACACCCTGTATATATCCGGCTGGTTATCGCACGATATTCATCTCATCTTCGTAGGTACTATTCATATTTTAATTCATTCACGCAATGAACATGGAAACGCGCACGAACATTGAATAGTAAACAACACATCGGATGTGCGACAAACTGAAATTATATTGTAATTACGACGCTAGATGTCGCTACATGTAGCCACCCACACTCGTTACGATCAAACTAGTCACGAGCTTTGTTCATAAAGCGCTAAATTAATTATGAAATTTTAGCTTTTAAGTTCTAACTTAGTAAGGAAAAATACCATTTGTAGAAAATTGGATTGTGTTGTGGCATACATGTCTATATTCAGAATTGAACTGCGCGGTTATTCTATTTTTCGCACAAATCAAAGAATTATCAGTATTTTTACAAACAGTTTTTTTTTTGTGAAATTGGAATGATGTTAGTATAGTTTTAAGAGAGGGAGAGCGTAGCGTTTATTCGCTCAAAGAGCAGCTCGACTGGGGAAGTACCTCCACCTTACAGAATACCGCAGACAAATAACTGTATGTTGTGTTCCTCCTCGCGTGAGTGGCGGTCGCCAGAGTTAATAGGGGAGGGGGAAAAGTCGATAACGCGTGAGCCATGGTTCGTGTCCATAATGGCTACGGTAACCGCTTACCATCAGGCGGGCCGTATGCTTCTTTACCGACTTAGTAGTATAAAAAATAATAGTTTGTTTTCTTTGGGAATAACCAGAATAAAAATATGATTGCAAGGTAAATTACTGTTCATATAACATTTTCATCAACTATTAGTATTTTTGTTTATTATTGGTTATATAAACCTAGCATTTAAACATATTCAAAACCCTTTTGTATATAAATCTCACCATGAAAACGTTTTCTATTTCACTGTCAATGTTATAGTTTTTCCCCTTGAGTGTGGAAACCGATTATAATCTAAAAGTGATTACTAACTGAAGTGGTGATAACTAACTGAAGGACGCAAGTAGTTCTAGTTCTCCAAATCGATTACTTGGAATAAAATCCTAAATCCTTAAATACATCTCGTATATCGTAGGGACATATTACCAGAAACTTGGTTACCAACGGCTCGAAGTTGTCAAATGAGCGACGGGACGTAACGAGAAAACTTTTTTGATCAGCTCAACGCTGGATCCGTAATCATAAGTTTGATCGAGCGTAAGAATCGAGTTATGTGGACTAAGTAGTAATGTAAAACTTTGAATGAAGGTCAGCGCCGTTGGGGCTCGCTGAAATTTAATTTTTCAATTTTCATTTTGATGGTGTTGCCAGCTGACGGAATTGCGTGGATGTTAGTATCTAAAGGTGTGACGTCGGTTATAATTTTGACAAACATTGAGTTGCTCAGAGGTTTGGAATTGTTCTTACTCATTTCATTATCATATTAAGCTGAACTCAAAAGTAATGACTGAGGATTTGTGAAAAGTAATCGCTGCGGCTTTTTGCGGTTGCGTTGTGGTTACGTTTTGACTTCTAAAAAATGTTAAAATGTATCGCTAGTTCCCGGTGTCGCTGCGTTGTGGTTGCGACGCCGCGTCGCCGCCGCATCGATAGTGACGGCAAAATGTGGTGGTTTTTTTTACACAACTCAGTCGGTAAACAAGCATACGGCCAGCCTGATGGTAAGCGGTTACCGTAGCCATATGGACGCTTGCAACACAAGAAGCATCGCTCACGCTACCGACCTTTCCCCCCTCCCCTATGAGCTCTGGCGACCTTACTCACGCGCAGGAACACAACTTTACACAACATAAAGTTATTTAGCTGCGGTATTCTGTAAGGTGGAGGTACTTTCCTAGTCGAGCTGCTCTTTGAGCGAATAAACGGTATGCTCTAGCTCTCTCAAATCCGATCTTCATACGAATCGATTTTCATACAAATTAGCGCCCTCCGACGTGGTGTCGTTATGTTGTGGTTGCGGTTGTCGTATGGTTGACGTAGGTGTGAATAGAGCCTTACTATAAAGCGACACTCACAACCCCTCGCCAATGTATCGTCCCTCGCAATAAGCCAAGCAGTGCCGTGACGTGTCACTCGGTTGTCACAGATCAGACACACACAAAAGGTGCCGGTAGCCGGCGTTGCTGTAATTAAGTAAGTTTGCTTGTATGGAACAAACTTTTACGGGGATTTTGTGTAAGGATCATCAAAGCTCTACAACGTAGGACCCCTTTATCACTCTTTCCGAATAGAGGTTAAACGATGAAATATGAACGCATTACAATGAAACGTACGAGAGTATTTGAAAGAAAATTAATGAACTTGAATATGCGATATAAAAATGGCCTCATGATTTTGACCGCAGTCAGAACAACTTTACCTTTTGGGTTGTCAAATCCCAAACTACTTATAAGATGTTTGTGTACCGGTACTTACGGAGAATTTATGTTATCAAGATGTTTTTTTCACTTTCTTAGTTCGTTATGCTAATCCACTCCTGTTATTGTCGGTATTAAGGTTTGATTCCACCTAATTTACTGCCTTCAGTAATACTTTCACCACTTTGTGTAATTTCACGACTTCACTTGAGTCACTGGTAGTTAACTATTGTTTTTACCACTTCGTCGGTTGAAATGCAAAATAACAGTAAATTGTAAAGACACTAAATAGAAAACACATTAGAGATAACACATTTTATCAACACATTGTGATAATTATGTTTATCAGTGACTCAAAATATAGCTTTCAAGTGGAAGTGGTGTAGTTCGCTGAATAACCCAATGATATTATAATAGAGATATGCTACCCTCATACTAAGCGGCGTTCAGTTATTGTTGAATTAGGTGAATGCGATAGATAATACGGAACGTATGGTACAGAAAGAGATATCTATATGTAGCCGCTAAGCAAAATTACGACAATTGTCTGAATTTGTCTGCAACAATTAGCGTGCGTTAATGCGATATCTACCTCTTTTTATTATAATATCATTGGAATAACCGTTCCAAGACTATTATGAACGATATTTATAAAGATTTTTATATGTAATTGTAGTTCATAAATGTCTTTTAATAAAAATAAGTAATCAATGGATAGTAGACCAATAAACATGAATTTATAATTTCCTTTATGTATAAATTATGTATTCCCGTTTTTATCGTGACATTAGGTAATATTAGGTTTATTATAAATAAAATATGTAAAATTGCCACATGGACTTTCGTGCTCTCTAAGTGCTGGTCGAATATCACGACACTCGGCGATTAATGACATTATCCGCAGGGCTCTTGTTGTCGCTAACGTGTCTCCGTACTGGAACCAGTCGGTATTGCGCGGGGCGATGGCAAAAGACCGGATGGTATATCTTTGATCCCTTGGAGTGTCGGCAAGTCGCTGGTGTGGGATGCCACATGTGTCGATACACTCGCGCCATCTCACTTACCGGCGACTTGTAAAGCTGCAGGGGCAGCTGCGGCCAGTGCGGAAAATTCAAAATTCAAAAAATATGCATCGATTGGACCCAACTATATTTTTGTACCTTTTGCGGTCGAGACCATGGGTCCGTGGGAGTCCGAAGCTCGCCGTTTTGCTCGCACCTTGTCATCAAAATTGATCGAGACCTCCGGAGACCAGCGGGCGGGGAGCTTTTTCCGCCAACGCGTCAGCTTGGCTATCCAAAGAGGAAACGCTGCCAGCCTTCTGGGAACCGTGACGTTAATCGGAAGCAGCGGCAGACTTGAGGAAATTTTCTATATATAGATTGTATTTTGTACATATTTGTTGTAAATAAAGATTTTATCATTCAAATATGTAAAAAATATAAATTATGTAGCAATAAACAATTTACGAGGTAATCTCCGGAATCCCCGTGTCCCCAAAGGCTTTTCATCCAGGGAATGTGCATATCTACTCGCGGGGGACAGCTAGTATATCTTACAAACCAATAAAAAAAATCACAGTGAAAACTAAGATTTTCAACTTCACAAAATCGCATACATTATTCTGCACATCAACACAAGTTTCGATGCATATTTAAAGAGAGGTACCCACTTGTACTACAAGTGGCAAAACTTAGCAGCGATCGACCTCAACTAGTTCACTTACAGGAGCAACACATATCGTAATGAAATCGGCGGAGGCCGATCGGCTATCTGCTTGGAATTTATTGCTCCAGACGTATCGAGGCCTATTAGTGAGGAGCGAAAACGGCCTATTAAAGTTACACTGAATTTTTGTAACAACTTGCGAGTTGCTATCGTGTAACTAATAAATCTTGAGTACTTAGTTATTTTTGTGTTATTAGTACACACCATCATCTGTATAATCAGAATAGTAATATAATAAATACACTATATAATGTGACTTTGTAAACATAGGCTTTTTTCTACAGAGAACCTCTGTTTAAAAATTACACAAACTTAAGAATCTCCTCTAATTTACTTATTGCATATCAGAAAAATTACTGTTCTACAATTAAACTACCTATTCATCAAGACATGTTCTGTCACCCAGACCCGACTCGGAGCACTCCAAATACAGTTGGTTAGGTTAGGTTAGAACTGTGACAATATCGACAATAACGCGCGCGAGCCGAGCGAGCGAAGCGAGCGGTACCGCGGCAGCGGCCGGCGAGCGCTAGATGATCATTCAGTTCAAACAGTTTTGTATAAACCATAAAACTGATACTCAGTTTGAGTTATATAGTGTGCGTATTTAGTGTGCAATTCAGTATTGTTGATTCTAGTATTGAATTATTTTGATCGAATAGAGGGAATTGATAGTTAGGGCGTTAATTACATGCCTTAAGTATTTAACTGCTTACAATATTTGTATCTAGGGTCCCTTAAAACTTTGTAATAGGACCTTTTAGGCAAGCAAGCTACATCCCGGGTCATACTATCATAAGTATGACATATAGAATTATCTTTATGATGTAGAGCATAGAGTTCTTTTTCGTTCAAAGAGGGGCTCCATCGAGTATCTTCGATAGTAATCGTAAGGAATACCATTAATGAATTTCATCCACTCAGGGCTCATGAATGGTCTTCGTCGTACCGCGTCATTGGATGAAATGATTAATGGTGTTCGTTACGATTACCACCAAAGATACGCAATAGTCCGGCCGCGGCAGGTCGATGGGGGAAGTACCACCACCTTGCAGAATGCCGCAGCCTGTCTGCGCGTGAGTAAGGTCGCCAGGGAAAGGTAACATGGCTCCATATAACTACGGTAACCGCCTCAACAACAAAACGATCAAAACACGAATGATCTACTTTTCTATGTACATAATATTGCATAAGCATCCCCTATCCTACTAATATCTTACTAATAAATGCGAAAGTTTGTGAGTATGGTATGTTTGTTACTCTTTCACGCAAAAACTACTGAACGGATTTGGATTAAATTTGGCACACAGATAGAATATGTTCTGGATTAACACATAGGATACTTTTTATCCCGGGATACAATCCCTCGGAAATGGGGGTGAAACCGCGCGGAACAGCTAGTTTGAAAATAAATCTTTAAAATATTGACAAGCGCGACTGCTAAT
Organism: Polyploca ridens; assembly: GCA_951394255.1. Classification (NCBI taxonomy): domain Eukaryota; kingdom Metazoa; phylum Arthropoda; class Insecta; order Lepidoptera; family Drepanidae; genus Polyploca; species Polyploca ridens. Next base: position 11,617,321 of record OX596264.1, on the reverse strand, counting down.
AGTTCCATAGAGCATTGCTATAGAACGCAATATATTTTTATCTCAAATCTATATCAAATTCAAATATCGGAGAAAGGGTATGCAAAACGTACAGTCATTCGGTTCCGTACCTTATTTACATTCTTGGCATTTCCAATTGTTGGTTATAAACAGCCAGTACTACTGCAAAATCTTTACTACGTATCCTATGTTTTAGATATGTAAACATAGGTTACGAAATTCTGTCAGTGCCTGCCAAAAAAACTGTCGGTTTAAAATTTGATAAAAAGTAAAAACGGTAATTATAATTTTTACTTAGATATGGTTTCATCACGATATTTTCCTTCACCGAAAACTCAAGATCATTGTAGGTTTCGAACCCGAAACCTTATATCGTTTTTACTTTTTATCATCCTACGCAGCGGGGCTACCGTTGCTTGATCTTTGAAACCCAACTACAATAATTCATCATCATAAGCAGAGCAGATAACTATTATTTTAATGTAGGTACAGCTACTAGTATTTTTTTGTAAATACATAGTTACTTAGATAATATATTATACATAATTACAGCCAGACTCATGATATACAGACATGTTCATGCACAAACATTAACGTGTGTGGGAATCCACACCCACGATCCGCAGCGTGATAGGGGTCTTATCAACGCTAACTGGCCGTCATAGATATCAGTGGTAGTCATAGATAAATAACTAAATAAAATATTGCCAAACCAAAATCGCCGCGTCCTCGATCAACATCCACGCCCGTATGTCTCCAATGTAAACGCTAGGAATTGGTAGGAGCTGTAAGCGTAAAAGCGGCGCCTACACTGTTCAACATAACGACGGCATTAACGAGAATTTGCGCTAACTACTATCCGCTGTAGTGTCACCATGAGTTTGGATGTTTTTGGGACAAGTAGCTTTTTTATACCACTAAGTAAACAAGCATGCAGCCCTCATAATGGTAAAATTTCACCGTAGACGCTTGCAACACCAGGGACCCAATTCTCAGCCACTCGAATTCATCACTCGTTCGAAATAAAGTTCGAACTCGTACTTTTTTCGAATGTAAATCAAGTTAGGCTATTCTGACAATTTCAAAGACGCCATTTTCTCTCATTTTTCGAGGGACAAACGTATTTCGAATGCGAACTATTAAACGTCAAACAGTTAGGTTGTCATTTGAAAATGTAATGACAGATAAGCGTAAGTATTTTCGGTACGCACAGCCAATATTTTTTCATATTCATTTATAATTATTATATAAAATTGATTAACTTACGAATTCCGGATAAAAAGTGTAAAGTGTTGTTTTGAATATTTTAGGCATTAATTTTTTTTTAAATTAAGATATAACATTATCGCGTACGTTAACAAAACGCAATTATCAAGTGAAACGAAACGCATCGTGCAATTTGTATCTAACATAATGGCAACATTTATTCCTTACACTCGAACTTAGTTCGATTAGTGTCGAGAATACAGGAATCGAAAAATAGACTCCGCCCCTCGAAATTTTACGGTCGAACTAGAACTCGTAATGCAAGTTCGATTCGAAGGCTAGTTCGAGGGAAGTGAGAATTGGGTCCCAGGGTTATCACTCGCACGTTGCCAAACCAGCAAAAATCTCTTACACACAAAAGGGGTCTGATAGGGGGGAGGGACGTTGGGTTTAATAGTTTTGTTGTAGTAACGAACATAACGAATTGTAGTATAACCAAACAGATTTTTGCAATAAAATAATGTTTTAGGTTTTGTATGCTTACCACATTCAGGCAAATATCAAAAGTAACAAAATAGATTTTTTAAAGTTAGTTGAAGGTACATACCTCATTGGACGACGAACAGGTTTTAAATAAGCTGTTATCTTGCGCTCATAGATTCCAAAAAAACGCAGCAATGAAGCAAAATTAGAAAAAACTCATAAAAAACTTGTTGCGTATCACACCATATAAAAAACTCTGTTTTAACACATTTTATTTATTCACAAAACCAATTTTCGCCAAGAAAAGATCCACCAACTAAAATGAAGTGAAGCAAAGTTTGGATTGTAAACTTCAAGCCAAACTAGAATCTATGGGCAATTAAAATGTCAGTGATGTCAAAGTCACCTCAAACGTGACCTTAAAAAACTTGTTTTTTATTTTAGAAATATTTCTCTAACACATTAATTTTATTATAATGTTTTAATCGCGAAAACAGGATGGAGAATTTATTAAAAGATTAATAATATATAATATATATATAAATATATTTCACGCAATGTTCCAATGTCTGTTTGTCCGCTAGTATGCTTATAGCTCGAGAAACATCCTATGGATTTTTTCGGTATGTACGTTAGCTAATGGGTTACCAGAGAAGATTTTTAGGACACATAAGATAATATAAGATGAATTTTTCACAAAAGAGAGTTACACAGTGACCGTGTAAGTGGAAAAAGTTAATGAAACAAAGGTTGGTACATAAGTACCCAACTGATAAGGCGCGTCGTGAATCTTCGTTCGCCCAGAAAAGAAATTATGGCCCGGAAATTAACGAAAAAATGCTTAAAACTTACAATCAACCTTAGATCACTACTATAAGGTTCATAATACATTGCAGCTGTGAGTTCCGTCTCACTCGCAAGTCACGCCCCTCCGCACGGCGCGCGCTAACATGGCGGCAGCTGCCGACCAATAGCGTTTCCCGCGCTTTGAAAATGCATCTTCTGCGCAGGTACATCGGTAAGCCATATCAGTTGGGTACAGTCAGCATTTTCAATGTGTTACAGTGGTACCACTGTAACACATTGAAAATCCCACTAGGTAGTAACTATACAGTTAAATAAAATTGAAGTTTGTTTGCAATGTCAAAATAACAGCTTTTTATTAAATACATAAATAGATCGATAACTCTTTATTGCACACCAACAAGTATAAAACAAAAATAACAATAAATTCTTTATGTTAAAAAGACTGTACAATGGGCGGTCTTATCGCTAAGCTAAGCTATTTCTTCCAGGCATATGAAAGTTGGTATGGATGACCAAATCCTAAAGTATAGGTAAAAGCGAACAATTCTCAATGGTGTTTCGCTCGAGGCAGATTTTGATACTAAATAAAAAAAAACTCATAAAAATAAAACTGTATGAGTACTTAGATTTTCAAAAAGTAGATTCCTATATTTATAGAAAAACCATTTTTTTTTTTGGCTATCAGTCTGTTTGTACCGGCTAATCTCCTAATCGGCAGGACCGATTTTGATGGAACTTTCACTTGCAGATGGCTGATGTTATAAGGAGTAACTTAGGTTCATTTTATTTTTGAAAAAGAATAAGATTTCCGATAAAAAAACGTACACGGGTGAAACCGCGGGGTCAGCTAGTTGCTAACAACACCGCTTCTTGTAAGCTTTGACATTACAAAAATAAACATGCTGTGGAGCCGCGATTTTTAATTTATTGCGGTTAACTATTATTATAATTTTGTTCTACTTTCACTTTTCTATTCACTTTCTCTTTTCTTTCTATTCAATGAAGTGTTTTTATTTTGAATACAAAATAGTCGAAACAATATTTGTGAATACAACCTGTTTTCAAAACTATGAGGCTGAATAGTAGTGACGTCCAATGCCTATTATTAATCTTTAAATTATGCCAAATAATGGTCACTCTACCTCAAAATGCCACACTAACGAAATCGCACACTGTCGAGGATATTTCGTACATCCTAAATTCCTTTTTTCACCAATCCTTAGGTCCGGCTATCATTCAACCAAAGTTAAATAAATAATAAGTTATCTAAGTTCTCTATGCTCCTTGACTTTTTACCCACATAATATACAAAATGAATAGGGGTACTAATCATTACAAAACTTTTTTTAAATGTTTGTATAATTAATAAAAAACATATTATTCATAATGACTCATGAAATAGTTTTAATCACCCTGTTACGAGCGCAGTCTACTCGACTCGTGCTCTTGTTTGGTATTTTCTTCCATTTTATACGTAAACTTAAATTTTTCATCATTCTAATGTTTTTTTTTTTTTTTTATTATTATGAAACGCAGCCCACTCGGCTGCGTTTTTAAGACGAATAAAAAGTCACGGTGTTCTTATGATATGTATAAGTATTTTATTGAAGTTTTATCCAGAACCAGATCCGGAGAAATCCGGAGATTCAGAAAATTCTTTCACATTGTTTCGAATTAAATTTCGGCTTCATCCCGAGATTAATATATATATATATATTAAACAGTCCCAATACTCAATGTCAAGTTAACACCGGACAAAAGACTATAATCCGATTAGGAGAGACACATGGTCACCCTACGAGGTGTTATTACAGCCGGAAACAAAACAACCTATTTCATGTATAAACACTTTGTGGATGAGCCTTCCTTCACTTCACCATATCTTTGATGTATGGGAAAAAACCATAAACTTATGAAGTGGAATGCTTCTTGAAGTGAAAAGCAATATTAAAATGTATTTAAACTATGGCCATGCTAAGAAGTGATATTTGGGTGTCGGTTGTCTCTCCTTGTCGTACTGTTTGTCTCTTTTTGACACATGGAGTATATGGGATGTCAAAAGTGACCTATTAGGAAGGCCCCACGCAATAAAATATAGCTAGTGGTCCCGTATTTCGAATCGAATTTCGTCAGTTTTTTTAAAAGTTTGAATAAATCAATAAATTTTAGCTTTCTGCAATTCTTCTACATATACATTTTAACTACTTATATCAAATCTCACACCCGCCGTGCGCGCAACAGGCTAAAAAAGGAATCCAAATAGGTAGGAATCCTTTTTTAAGATTTTCGAAGTGAAAACTTATTTAGCGGCGTGGTGCACTTTTTGGGATGGGTAAAAAATGTTAAACTCGCGTCAGATGTCACGTGACCCTGATCTGGGGGCACGGAAGTGCCCCCCGCCAAGACAGCCAAGCGAAGCGAAAGGGCACTACCTACCTTTTCTCGAAGCGCTTCGTCGTTTTTTTGAACCCTCATAACTTGGGTTTGGATTATACCAGATAAACAAAATTCGCAGGACATGATGTCAATAGTAAACTTATTAAACATATTAAGTTTCAATAACATAGCTCTTATACTTTAGATTTTATTGATATCTAAAAAACCCCGATTTCGTCACTGACTCACTGATGATCATCAAAACTCATAGGGTACTTCCTAAAGTCCTACAAAGCTGAAATTTGGTATGTAAGCTTGTATTAGTACACAAACAACAAAAAAAATATAAAACTTGGAAATTTCAAACAAAAAAAAAATATAAGCAACTTACAAAAAGAAGTGAAATCCCACCAAAAACATTTGTATGTAAAATGTTGCCGCCAAGACATATGGCTCGTATTGTCAAAACGTTATCAGATCTCATGTAGAGCCAAGCTTATAACTCTACATGCACTTACTCTACAACCCCTAACTTCACAAACTCTACACACCGTAGTCAAAATAATGTGGCTTGGCCGTTTCAATACTACAAGAACTATTGAATAACAAAAAAGTAATGAACAGTGAATACATTTTTCACCTTACTCCCATGTGACGGTAGCGAAACGGCCAAGCCACATATTTTGACTACGGTATGTAGAGTTTGTGAAGTTAGGGGTTGTAGAAGTCAAAGTCAAAGTCAAAGCCATTTATTCAATTTAGGCCCCAGAAGGGCACTTATGAAGGTCAAATTTACTGAAGTTACCACCGGTTCGGAACTCGGCCTTCAACTGAGAAGAATCCGGCAAGAAACTCAGCAAGGTTTACATTTTTTATATATTTTTTGGACAATCTGACTATGTTTGGCTTTTTTTTTCCAAATAATTAAAAATAAAAAATATATACCTATGCATAGATACAGACGAAAAAAGAACAAGAAAATTAATAAAAAATAATAACCTTAAAAATACTAAACACACAATTATTGACCTACTGGCTTTTGTATAAGTATGAGCAAGGTGCACTTGTGCAGAGTGCAGCTACCTACTTCCAGACATCTTTATCTTCAATATAATCGGCTACTTTATAATAAGCTCTTTCGTTCAGAACTTTTTTTATATGTGATTTAAATTTAAAATCAGTCATCTTGGTCACCGCAAGTGGTATTTTGTTATAACAGCGCACACTATTGCCAAGAAATGACTTACGAACTTTAGCTAGTCTAAAATACGGAACAACTAATTTCTCTTTTTGTCTTGTATTGATATTATGAGTCTCCATTTTTGTTTTATACATTTCTTTGTTTTTACGTATGTACATTATATTTTCATAGATATAAAGTGATGGTACGGTCATAACGTTTATTTCCTTAAATAATTCCTTTAATGATTCACGAGCACCCATACTATAAATTGCACGAACTGCTCTTTTTTGTAATATAAAAATAGTCTCAATATCTGCTGCAGATCCCCAAAGTAATACGCCGTAAGATAAAAAGCTATGGAAGTATGCAAAATAAACTAATTTGGCCGTCTCGATATTCGTCAATTGTTTGATTTTCCTAACAGCAAATGCAGCAGAACTTAATTTACCAGCTAATGATTCTATCTGAGGACCCCATTGCAATTTATTATCCAATGTGATACCCAAAAATACTGTTTTACTAACTAATTCCAAACTGATGCCATCTACTAATACCTGACTGTCTACTTGCACTACATTTGGAAGGGAGAATCTTAAACATTTAGTTTTCCTAGAATTTAATAACAAATTATTTACAGCAAACCATTTTGAGACTATTGACATGGTATCATTTACTTTAATAAGTTCTTTGTCTTTTCTATCTACTTTGAAAATAAATGAAGTATCGTCAGCGAACAAGACTATATCTGAGAGACCGTTTACAACAGATGGTAAATCATTAATATACACTAGAAATAGAAATGGACCTAGTATTGAACCCTGGGGTACCCCCATTTTAACTAAAGATCCCTTCGATGTTGTATCACAAATTCCTACCTTTTGTTGGCGATTACTTAAATAAGATAGAACAAGATCATGAGCCGCCTCACGAATACCATAATATTTTAGCTTAAGGAGCAGAGTACGGTGGTCAACGCAGTCAAAGGCCTTGGATAGATCACAAAAAATGCCAATTGCATCTTGTGAATTTTCCCAAGCTTCATATATGTGTTTCAATAATTTTGCAGCCGCATCTGAAGTAGATCTCCCCTTCGTGAAACCAAACTAATGACTATGTAGTATCTTATGTTTATTAAAGTGGCCTAACATTTGATTAAGCAATAGTTTTTCAAAGATTTTACTAAATGCTGGAAGTACGGATACTGGTCTATAATCAGAAGGATTATCTTTACACCCGAACTTGAAAATTGGCACTACTTTACTTAACTTCATTAAATCTGGAAAAGAACCCTGATCAATGCATTCATTAAAAATATCCGACATTAAAGGAGCAATTACTGTTATTATTGATTTTAAAATCGTTACTGATAATCCCCATAAGTCTTCGGTGCATTTCAGATTAAGAGAATTAAATGATTTTATGATATCACTAGCAGTAACGTAACTAAATTTAAAACTGGGGAATGATTCGTGAATATGTTGTTCAAGTAAAGCCTCAGCTAAGTCGGGACACGAGTTGAGACTTTGAGTAGTTACCCCTGGTATGCTTGAGAAAAAATGTTCAAACGCAGTGGCTACTTCTAACTTATCTGATACAATTTTATCATTAATTTTTAACGAAGGCTGTCCGTTTTTATTTTTCATTTTACCAGTTTCCGTATTAATAACATTCCAGACTGTCTTGATTTTATTAGATGCTTTACCTATTTTATTACTTAAGTATATCGATTTTGCTCGAATACACACTAATTTAAACATTTTTGAAAAATTTCTAACGTGGCTATGGAAGTTCTCATCACTAGTGCTTGATTTTAAATGATAAAGTTCATATAGCGTATCCCTACTTTTCCTAATTCCTTTAGTGGCCCAATCACTAAATTCCAGTTTACTGTTTACTTTAATTTTTTTAATAGGACATGATTTATTAAATTCATTGCAAATACTAGACAATAAACCATTATACAAGACATTGGGGTCATTACTACTATAAATCTCACTATTTAGTTTCTCTTCCAAATTATTTTTAAAATTATTCAGTCTTACCTTTGTAGTAGGTCTAATTTCTTTAATTACCTTAGAAATTTTCAATTTGTAGGGCAATTCAACAACCTGAGCCATATGATCAGAACGGACACCACTTATAATTGATTTTCCTAATATACTACAATTACTTACTATATTATCTATGCAAGTAGACGAAGTGGCGGTTGACCGTGTTGGCTCATTAAACAACAAATCTAAGTTATATGATTTAAGCAAAGCAACAAAATATTTTTTTTCAGTTGAGTTGGTAAGAATATCAATATTAAAATCACCGCATAAAACTATTGATTTGCTAGAATTTAATAATTTGTGAAGTATATCTTCTATTATTCTCTAAGAGAATAGGAGGGGAAAGATGTTTGGCCATCTTATACGACACGATGAATTCATCAAAAACATAGTAGAAGGAAAGATAGAGGGAAAGCGAGGAAGAGGAAGACCAAGAATAAGTTACATAGATCAAGTAAAGGCAAAAATAGACGTCGTGTCGTATAAGGAGGTGCAAAATGTTGCTAATGATAGAGCGGAATGGAAGAAGCTACACCGACAAGAGCACAGCTCTTAAATACAGAAGAATCTTCTATTATAGAGCAGAACAATGAGAAATTTGACGCTGGTGGCCTATACACGCAAACAATTATATAGCTTTCTAACTCTGCACAAGACACCTCACAAACACGCTCAACTGAGAGACTACAAATGTCTTTACGTTCCTTGAATTTCAAGTCATTATTCAAAAGAATAATTGAGCCACCGCCTACTGCGGACGACCTATTGAATATACTGGCAACTAAAAAGTTTTTGATATTAAAAATCATAGTTTCTGGTTTAAGCCACGTCTCTGTAAAACATAAAATATCTACTTTGATTTTATCCAATAATAAATCAATATCAAGAATCTTGCCAAAGAAGCGATTTATATAATTGAATTGTTATGCTTCTCTGTTGTCGAAATTAAATGTTTAAATTACTTTTTACAATAACAGAAGTCGTATTACTATTTAATACTGTATCCTTCCTTAAACTATTTATATCATATGCTACAAGAGTAGCAATTAAATTCATAATTTTTTTAGGCATAATTAAAGTATCCCAGGTCAATTGTAAATTACTAACAAACTTGTTAGAATCAAAAAAGGTAAAAGCGTCACTATGACGAAATGTCACATTGTACATGAGATTATTTAAGTTCCAATATAATAGAGTAAGTGCATGTAGAGTTATAAGCTTGGCTCTACATGAGATCTGATAATGCATTCCTGTGGGATTTCAAAACTGTTGTATGGTCGAGATATTCTGTTGATAAAGAATAATAAGCAATAAAAATTGCTTGGGCATTTAATTTAGGTACCTAGGTGTCTATTTTGGCATTATGTCAGAATTATAATATTTAAGTACCTAGTTACAAAATGTGATAAAAGAAAAGAACTGTGAACATGAATATCTTCAGCTATGGGGGCTGCTGCCTAGAATACAGGCTTGTCCTAGTTTAGGTAGTAGTTTGTACTAAATTGTGACATCAAAGTAATATGTATGTACCTTTGTAACTTCAAAATGTTTTAGTGCAAATAAATAAATATTATTATTATTATTCACTTTATTTATTTTGTTTCCTAGAACTATTTTTTTTATAACATTAGTATAAAAAAAATCAAAAATATTATAAAAAACCTAATCCTATATAAATATGATTAACTTTTTTACAATATCTTTACAAAATCTAAAAATGTTATAAAAAAACCTAATCCTAGTGTGCCGCCGGCAGCGGGGCAGGGCCCAAGCTACCGGTGGTTAGGGCTGCAGAGAGAGGAATCTCCTGACGATGCGCGCCGTGTCCAAGAGTACCGCCTTCTGTATCCGACCCTTGACCCAGCCATCTAGCGAGAGCCTCTCAAGATGTTGGTCGAGACTCTTCGCTATTAGACCGTTCGCCGAAACAACTATCGGGACAATGATCGTTGAATCAACATCCCACATGGCGGTTACCTCGTGAGCCAAGTCAAGGTACTTGCTGAGCTTGTCCTTCTCGGCCTTCACGAGGTTCTCGTCATGAGGGATGGTGATGTCGACGAGCACTGCCCGGCGCTTCAATCGATCTGTCAGCACGATATCAGGCTTATTGGCTACAATAGTCCTGTCCGTGATGACAGATCGATCCCAATAGAGCGTGGCACGACAATTTTCGAGAACTGGCGCAGGTGCGTACTTATAGTACGGGATTTCGGACTCTACAAGGCCGTATTGAAGAGCAAGTTGCTGGTGGATGATTCTGGCTACTAGGTTATGTCTGTGCAAGTACTCGCCGTTAGCAAGATGAGAACAACCGGAAATAATATGCCTGAGTGACTCTCCGGGACGGCGGCATGCTCGACAGATGTCAACCGTACCGTCCTTCAGGATATATTTCCGGTAGTTATTCGTCTTGATAACTTCGTCCGCAATTGCACAGACAAACCCTTCGGTTTCCCCAAAGAGGTCACCAAAGCGTAGCCAGTTCACCGACGCGAGCAGATCTACATCAGGCCCTGTTAGGGCCCTGTAGAACCGCCCGTGTAGCTCCTTACTCTTCCATACGTCCTTGCGGTCCTCGATGCTTAGCACCTTTGGTCTGCGCCAGTTCTCGTTTGCCAAGGACAACGGGGTGAGGCCCCTGTCTACTGCCACCACATCGCGATGCATCCCACACTCGTTGTCAAGGAAGTATTTCCTAAGACTGCACACCTCGCGGTTGTGGAGGTTCTTGGCGTTTAAAAAGCCACGGCCTCCACATTTACGCGGGATGTACAGTCTCATAACAGACGAGCGTGGGTGTAGCATTCGATGTGTTGTGAGCAAGAGACGGACCCTCCTATCCAGGGCGTCCAGCTCAGTTTGAGTCCACCTTAGTATGCCAAAGGAGTACGTGAGCAGGGGCATCACCCAGGCGTTGAAGGCGCGCACCTTGTTACCACCTGACAAAAGACTGTTCAGTACTTTTGTCAGGCGACAGAAGAAGCGCTCCTTCACAGCCCGCTTTATGTCCCTATTATTATTATTTTTCGGTCCGAAGAAGTTTTTTCTCTAATTAACTTTTCTACTTTTCTTGAAAACTAGACCCGATATTTTGAGACTGATTTGTTCTGCATATTAAGGGTAGTATGTAGGCTAGATCGCGCGCCAAAACCAGCATTCATTTGTTACTTTGCAGTTGTGTTACAGGCACGCACACATGCATCAGATCCAAACTTGACGTTGCGTCAAGTTAGGTACGAATCGCATAACGTGGTACCAGCCGATAAAATTCCAATATTATTATTTAACATTATATTTAATTTTCTATTTAAATACCTTTTCTAGTGGCTTATTAAAGCGCAACCAAAGTTTACATAATTATTAAGCAGAATGGATTCACTACTTATAAGCAAAGGAAATTCAGTGCTATGCCTTATATTAGTACTTTGGGGGTACTTACGTTAACGTTTTTTGAAGAATTAGGTTGTTCTTTTAGAACTAATCCATAGTAACTCTGTTTGTTTAATAAGTAATAATAATAAATAGTCATAAGTTTAGTAATAAATAAAATAAAATAAACATCCTGGGACATTCCTCACACACGGTCATCTGATCCCAAACTAAGCTGAGCTTGTACTATGGAAACCTTTTTGTTTGTAAATACATAATTACACCCAGACTCAGGACATACAGACATGTTCATGCACACAAATGCATATCCTGGGTGGGAATCAAACCCACGACCTGCACCGCTATAGGTGGAATCATAATCAACTGCACCAACTGGCCCATTTGTTTGTTACGCTTTCACGCCTTAACCACTGAACCCATCGCATTGAGATTTGGCAATCAGATACCTATGGTATAGAGAAGAGCTTTATTTGTACACCATATAGTAGAAGGAAATGTGGTGCTGGCGACGGATGCTGAGAATAAGCTGGACTGCGCATCGTACCAACGTCTCCATATTAAAAGAGCTCCGGATTAAACAAAGACTTTCGTCGATTGTTCAGATACGAATCCTAAAATTTTTCGGACATGTCACACGTAAACATGATTCTATGGAGAGGTTGGTCATCCAAGGTCGAGTTGAAGGCAAACGTTCGCGTGGTCGATCTCCAACCAGGTGGCTTGACCTCATAAAATCTACCACGCAATGTATGATTACCGAATGTTCCCGAAACGCCACAAATAGGAAAAAATGGAGAAATATTGCAAATGCAGCGGTCATGCGAGAAAGGGACAATCCATGACCACGACCACACTGCCAAGAGTGCACGACTAAGAACATAGTAGAAGACGAAACAATACAAAAAAGAAGAAGTGATACAAAATAAGCGGTCTTATCGATTAAGCGATTTCTTGTAGACAACCTTTGGGTAACAGGATATATGAGAATATGGAAGGTTTAACACACTTTCATATAGTGATAAGAATACACTTTCATAACGTGAAAATAACAGCTCTAGGAAAATATAAAGAAAGGCAGGAAATGAGGAAGTTTATAGCGTGTGATAGCGTGAAATAACAAGAGATTTAAAAGAGTCTAACGTCGGGGCCCGTCTTATAGTCTGAGGGAGAGAGTTTCAGAGACGTACAGCTTGAATAGTAAAAGATTTTGAATAAGAGTGAGAAGTGTGACTGGGAGTTTAGAAGTTAAGTTCCATGGGACTATGAAGAAGATGATTTTGAGGTGTAGTACTCGAAGCGTTCCTTGAGATAGCGAGGGGCTTTAGGATTAAATAAAACAGTGTATAAGAGTTAAATTTGTGTGTATTCCGGCAGGCGGATAGGAAGCCACTTGAGTTGTAATAGGAAGCTACATTATCCTCAAATGCTTTAGGCTAATTTTATATTTGCAATATAAATATCATGTAGTACAGTGCCTAATTAAGCCAGTGCGAGGCCCTTAGCAAATGTTATCAAGGACCTTCAGCTCAGGTTATCTACTTTAATGGTTTATGTGCGGATCTAGCTTTCAGATTAAAAGAGATGGTTGCACAGAGACGTTTCACGACTTTATTACTCTTTTAAAAGATTTGGAAGCCATTCTATATTATGTTTATAATATTTGTCACGCATTCTAATTTAAGTATGTCAAGAAATCCTTTTCAATGATTATTATACTATTGGCCATGCAGCGGTTCTATCCCTTACTTTGTATAATTATTAGTATACGCGAACGCAGGCCATTTAACGTGGGCCGTAGCCATTTATCCTGCAATGGCCAATTCAGTACTGGATACTTCATAATTAGCTACCGAACATTTATTAAATTCGGTATAGCGGCGACTGATAGGGAGTTCTGGGAGCACCCCCCCAACCCACTACGACTCGTTCGATGATTTTTTAGTATTTCATGTGCAATTATTCCGCAGGGTTTCAAAACAGCAGCTTTCCGCAGGGTAAAACAACGTTAAACCGTCGCTTCGGAAATGCCCTGTATGAGGAGAAGAAGCGACGCAACAAACTCCTCACGGGCCCAATGTGTAAACACATTACACACACAACACACACAACTGTCGTAATATTACAATTAAATAATCACTTCACTACACTTAACACATGTATAGTCTTAAATAATTATAGGCATCAGAACCGGGTCTAACAATTATTGCACTGAGGTGTGTACAGCTCGAGCGCTTGTGATAAACTAACTGATAAACAATGAGGCTGAACACTAATTAAACCAGGACAAAATGCTCATCCATGATCAGATTAAAATCACGGAACTTCATACACCCAGCAGGATAGAAAACCAAAAAAAAATACTTTCGGGAACACAAAAAGATATGTTATCCTGGATGTTTCTCATCCCATTAACCAAGATACTTAAGTTTACAAACAAACATTTGATAGAATACAGTCCCATATATTATGGCCATGTTACGGCCCTACAGTACACCAAAATCCAAGCCCAGAAAACAGATATTTACTTTAAAAATCAATCGGCGCATGATATAGAATATTTTGACTACTATACTAAAAACCTTGCTGAATGTTGTGCCTGAGGCAACCAAATTGACTAGAATAATAACGAAGAACAAGAAATATGCAAGCACATACCGAAGCTGAAATGGACAAGGAGCTTCTCAACCACAGAAGCTATACCCGTGCATGGAGGAGGTTAATCTAATGAACAACAAAGATATAACAAAATCCAAACCAGGAACAAAAAATCAAAATAAGAAAGAAGACAATAAAACCCCAGCACTCAACATACATCAACGCTCATCCCTTATCTATAGGCTGAACAGTCGGTCGATTGTGGTCAGCTGGTTGCGGTTAGCTGGCCATCCTCTCCCACCCCAGAGCGTGTCACTCCTATATAACACGCACTCCTTGGTTTCTCCATGGCTATTCCGATACAACTATTCAGGTACCAGTCATTATAAACTTAGCTAGTTACATGGTGGCTGATGCTTGAATGGTTGTATAGGACATGGGTCGGTCGTTGTACTGGCTGAGGGTAGTGCTAATCATCATCATCATCATCATCATAATTATGTCGAACTACTTCTTCGCTATACGCTGACAGCCTATCTACCTACAATTCTCTATCTACGTATTGCACCAAACTTTTATGTGAGTTCAACTTTTTATAAATAAAATCGGATTTCGAGTTTTTAAACATTTTTGTCTGTCTATTCCGGTAAGTACATAGTTAATGTTGTAAGGAGTAACTTAGCTACTTTTATTTTTGAACGATAATTAGTGTTCCGCGCAAAATTCAAAACGTTCGCGTGTGAAACCGCGGGGGTCTGCTAGTGTTATATATGATGCACCGGTGCCGAGATACCGAATTTTTATTAAAATGGATAATGCCCACAATGACTTTTAGGAGTAGTAGTGTGACGACGAGAATTAAAAATTATAAGAATTTAAATTGTAAAGATTTGCAAAGAGGTTTATTAAGTTATGCGTAATAAAATAAAACCTACAAAGAAAATATCTAGTAACAATAATAGCTATATAGTTAAAGAATATAATATAAGAACAGTGAATTATTTACAAATGGCCGTATCCATCGATATAATTTTATTCTACTAGCATTCTACTATATATACACAGCGTTCTCAACATTCACTCGGTTCGAATTAACTGAACTGCGTTCCGTTCACCTTACTTTAGTGTGCCTTCGACATTCATGCAGTGTGGGCGCGTACGGAGCGGCATTAATAATACAAGAAATCAAAGTCAAGTAAGTAAACTTATTTATTTTTCAAGTGAATAAATAGGTAATAATATCGTAATATCACAATAGAAAAAATATTTCTTCATTTAAATGCCACGACTGCGGTGTAAATTCTATAGGAACGACACGTTGAACGAAACGCGTAGGCGCTATGAAATTCATCGGCGCTTAAGATGTTTTGGTCGCGCGAAAACTATAATCTATAAGCGGCTGGCGCTACATTTTTGTATAGTTTGGTTAGACACAGCTTGCACTGCATCAGTCAGTCTACTGCACACTCGCTTCGCGCAGGCCCCCGCCTCACCCCCGCTGTCATCAAGCTCGACGGATTTTCTGTTCGGAACGTGAAATCTAATAAAATACATATATTATATAAAAAAAAAAAAAAAAAAAAAAAGGTCCTCAGAAAACACTACCTGTCACTATGTCCTTAAATGATAGATTGCCATTAAAATTTATCATATAAAGGGATATCTCTGGGATTTATATTATTATGTACTTAGATTATCTCTAACATACACTTATATAGATAAATGTAACATGAGAACACACTTGCCGACAAACTGCAATGCAGTTTGGCAGATATTTTAAATGTAAAAGTGTATATTTTTTATTAAGTAAATAAATAAATAAAAAAAAAAAAAAAAATCGATGGCCGTATCCTAACCTTCTGTTCAGCATCGACGATTCATTAAAAAGCCACATGATTAAAAATAGAATCTTATTTATATTTTATTAATAAGACTAGTCTATCTATAAGCAAGTAACAAAATAAGCAATCAATGGCTGAGAGGGAGAACAAGGAAAATATTTTGGCATACGGGACTTTTTCAAAAAGACTAAGGACGTATCAACCAATCATGAAATTGATACCGATTACCATAAGAACAATAAATTTATCAAAATGTCCATTTCATAACTCTAATAATGTAAAAAATAAAAATGCACTTATTATGTTCTTTTTGACAAGCGCATGTATACAGATATATGGATGACGTAATTTCCGGTGTCAATAAAAAGCGACGTGGTGTCACCTTGGGACACTGGGGGGAACTGAATATTTTCGCGATTGCGTCTTGTATATAAAGCATCATATGACATTTCATAGAAAAATGTATGGACAAATGGCGTCGCAAAATTGATGCTTATTAATTAATAAATTACGTTATTCTCGTACAAAAAAAATTAAATGCGGCCCCACGGATCTGTTGTACATATATTTGTGATTCGATTTAATATAAATTTATTACAAAAAGGATTCTTATTTTGATGGTATCACTAAAGAGGAAAACCTCGATTTTATGATTTTTGTAATATTCATAAGGTTTTTGCTATTTATAAAAGTAAAATTAAAAAAAAGGGCCAACACCGATCTGTTAATTGGTGTCTTGGCTTTATGATTATGTTCATATAATACTATTTGTTTCATGTTTTCATTCATAAACCACTAAAATAGCGAACCCTGTTTATGACGTTTAGCTTACATACCGCCCTTAATGCGAAACAACTGCTTAGACGTTAGAACTTACAAGTCACTAAGGCTAACATGTAATACAAACTAAGTACTTATAACGTGAAAACAAAGAAATAGTTCGAAGTTTTCGAATAAAATCTCAAAACCGCTCAAACCAAAAAAAATATATGGTTATGTTATGCATGAATATAAATTAATCAACGCGCAGCGTTTTTTAAAAAGTTAACGCATGATATAATATTGTAAATTAAGAACTTTTAAGGGGTTTAAGCTCTCCTACGCTTTTCAACCTGTATATGGATCAGCGGTGCGCTGAGCGGCGTCCGAGTCGGTTGCTATGTTGATGGCGTATGTGTCAACAATATTAGCTACGCAGATGACATGGTGCTGCTCAGTGCGTCGGTTTGCGGCCTAAGGAAACTTCTGGCTATTTGTGAGGACTATGCAGGTACTCATTGTTTAGTGTATAATATTAAAAAGAGTGTTCTCATGGTTTTTGGGGCTGGAAAGAAATATCCAGAAATAGTGCCGCCAGTTAGGCTGAATGGTGTGCCTTTAGATAGGGTGCACCGATTTAAGTACCTTGGACACCTATTGACTCCAGACCTCAGGGATGATGAAGACATAGAAAGGGAGCGAAGGGCGCTGTCAGTGAGAGCGAATATGATTGCCCGCAGGTTTGCACGTGCCTCGAGGGATGATGCAAAAAGACATTATTTAGAGCATACTGCACTTCCTTTTATACAAGCAGCTTGTGGGCTCATTTTACGCAAAAATCTTACAGTGCTCTTCGCGTGCAGTATAATAATGCTTTCAGGGTGCTGATGGGGCTGCCTCGTTTCTGTAGCGCGTCAGGGATGTTTGCTGAAGCCCGCGTTGATTGCTTTTATGCTATAATGCGTAAGAAATGCGCATCTCTGGTGCGGTATCCCTGAAGCAGTGATTTAATCAATCAGTCAATCAAAATCAAAAACGAATGTTTAAAATATGTAATTGTACTAACATAATCTTTAAGTCTTTTATAACTAACAAAATAAGAATCATTGAGCTTGAAATAAATATTATTTAATTTTGACAGGACTACATTTCTAACATCCTTTTCTTATGTTCTTTGTTAGAAAGAGACACAATGAGACTAAATTAGTTTAGTTGTAAACAACAGAATCAGCACGATTGCTTGTTTTATAGTAATAAAGTTAATTAACACCAATAAATATCATAAAAGAAATAAAATATAGTAAATTGGTCTTTTAAAGTCTGCTCACCATAATAGGTGAAGACAGTAGCCAAAAAAATCAATAGCCATGGATTAATTGAACGATCAGGCTAAGCCATTTTAAGTGCTTTAAATTCTTATTACCCTCTAGCCAGGGTGAAATTGCTAATGAGCTAAATCTCTATTCTAGAGATGAGGCAATAAAATGGCGCTTTGATGTGAACTCCCTTACATAAATTGCATCAATTACGTGTATCATCAACATCTTCATTGCCTTTTCTTTTATAGGTGTATCTCAATATACTTCTAGATATCTTTCTGGAGACATGTTCAAGCCAGATTTTGAATTCTTGAACGAGGATCTCGGATTTTTAAACTGACCTACGAATTAAGAGGAAAGGATGGCTGCAAGGAGTTTGAAAAATAGGTTTTTAACATATCTGTTGCTGTCGCGCTGTGCCCGAGCTATCCCGCCCGAGGACGATAGAGACAACTCAGCTTGGACCGATTATACCTATTTAAATTAGACTAAATCGCTATATCGTAATCCCCGGTTTTCTACTCCACTAACTGAATCGAAGGGCTTTGGCTATGTCTGTCGGTTTTCCTTTATATTCGTCAAATTTGTTCGCTGGACGTCTGATCTGAAGCTCCTATTTCTTATATTAATTAATTTATGGAGAAAAATATAACCGAGGGACATACAGTGGTACCTACAGATTGCATGGTAAAATAATCATTGCTCTAGTGTCATTATCCAGAGAGGAAACAGAGGATTACGTTTGTATGGAACAAACGCCACCAGCATTTCCTCTTAACCACTTAATTGCTTTTCAATTGAGATAAAGCCGTCAAAGCACGTCATTTCAATTTGAACAAGTTATAAGATTATGGTTTTTTGAAGTTCCGCGTGACATCTCGGTGAGGTTCACTTTGACAAGTGACATCACGAGCCCCCACGCTCGAACTTTGTCGCGCTTTAGTTTTTAAAATTGTTAATGATTTGGTAAAGCAAAAAATACGTGTCCAATATTTTTTGATAACTGACGGACTAATTCGATTTTGTTATACCCAGGAAACATCCCTAATCTTCTTTACCTTTCAAGCACCGACACGTTTTAAATCCGAATCTCCTATATAGCAATAACGGAAAAAAAATGTTGAAAAGATTGATTAAAATATAATCCTCTTTAAGTACTACCGCAGTCGGGTAAAAATTCAAAACTTTTGTTTTTAAATGTCCTTTAGTTAGAGCATTTGTTTCTTGCGGACCGAATCTTCCCCTTCAAATTAAGACATAACAACATTTTAGGTTTTTCGGTACGCGGACCGAACAAAGAGTGAACCGAAAGAACACAAGACCCGGATAATCATCTTCACCTTTCAGCACCATTTTAGTGCGTCCAGGAGCATACCTTTAGACAGTGCGTCCCTCCATTGTGCGGTGTACTACAGAATAAGATCTTATTATAGATAGCCGGTTCACACAGAGCAATCGATCTCCTTTTGCCAGATAATGCCTTTTCAGACGAACTTCCACCCTTAACGTTTTCATAAAAAAAAATGTATGAACTATTATTAGAAGGGATGTCTTAAAATAGACGAGATAAAAGTGGCTTGGTGAAGTTTACGCATTTACTTTATGATGATGAAGTTGAGAGAGCTAGAGCGTAGCGCTTATTCGCTCAAAGAGCAGTTCGACTGGAGAAGTACCTCCACCTTACAAATACTGCCTTCATGTTGTGTAAAGTTGTGTTCCTGCGCGTGAGTAAGGTCGCCAGAGCTCATAGGGGAGGGAGGAAAGGTCGGTAACGCGTGAGCGATGCTTCGTGTGTTGCAATGGCTACGGTAATCGCTTACCATCAGGCGAGCCGTATGTTTGTTTACCGAGTTAGTCGTATAAAAAATAACTTTTGTCAAAATGCTTGCCTCATGCAAAATGCACTAAAACGTAGATTAAAACGATTTTTTTTTATATTACCATGGACGAATAGATATTACTGTATTTGCCCACCATCTCATAAACGGTCGGTGATGATGTGGCCTAGGGCAATATCACCAAGCCTATACTGAAAATGGGTCTCAACTTCTCAAGTGAAGCGGTATCGAAACACATCGTTATGTTTTTTTTTATTTTCAAGGTTACTGGAACGAGTTTTTTTTTTAATGTTAAATGGGCTTGCGTTTGACCTTCGACTGACCCCATGAGGAGTTATGACGAGGCCGAGGATGTAGCACGCTTACCCAGAAGAAGCCTATTCACTCTGGCCTTGAATAAATCTAAGTTATAGGTGTCGGGAAACACAGACACCGGAAGAGAGTTCCACTCCTTTGCTGTTCGTATAAGAAACGATGAAGCGAAACCTTCGTTCGTCCGGGTACGCGGGATGTCGACAACGTATGGGTGGAAATTCTCCCGGCGTCTTGTGTTTCGATGGAGAAACGGGGATGGAGGAATTAGATTGAACAATACTGTAGCACACTCTCCAAAATATATCCTATAGAAGACCGACAAACACGAAACCTTACGCCGATGTTCAAGGCTCGGTCTACAACAAGCAGCAGCATCTACGGCAGACAAGGTAAGTGTACCGCTTGCCCATAAAATCTGTCTAATATTTCGTATGAAAACGCAACGTTACGTTCCACCATATTGAGATAAGTGTATGAATGGAGGGATGATCTCGGCTTTGTTAAACTTTGTTTTATCTGAGATGTCACCTTTATTGTAAGAAATAATATTTCTTAGTATACGGACATAAGGGTCAGTTTTATTTAATGTTTAATAAAACTAAAGGGTATTTAAATAAACAAGATAGACATGAAAGCGGAAAAATTTTGGCTGTGGTGGTTTAAACTATAAAAAAACAAAAATTATTTAATAAAATCTTATTTAATAGAATCGACGGGCCAGTTGGCGCAGTTGGTTAAGATTCACCTTACGCGCCGCAGGTCGTGGGTTCGATTCCCACACAGGACATGCATTTGTGTGCATGAACATGTCTGTATGTCCTGAGTCTGGGTGTAATTATGTATATTAAGTATGTAATTACACGATGCCCTATGAAAATCTTTGGTAATTACAAACAAAAAGTAGTATATGTACTTAGTATATCAGTTATCTGGTTTTCATAGTACAAGCTCTGCTTAGTTTGGGGTCAGATGACCGTGTGTGAGGAATGTCCCAGGATATTTATTATTTTATATAAAAAAGTAAATAAAACACCACACATAAATGCAAATGACGTCGATTATTAAATTTAGTTATTTGTAGAACCATTTTATTACTTGGGTTATTTACTAATTTTCGTCCTCTTATAAAATGTTAATATTACAAGTGGGTACATGCTAAAACGCAGTTACCATAATGACGTCCACTCTCTGTTTAGGGTTCCGTAACATGAAAGCTAAAATACTAAAACTACCTTAAAATTATAAAGGCAATAATAACATGGAAAGAATTCTAAATAAAAACTGCGTTTAAATCGCTAAAACCTTACTGATATTTTATTTGATTTTCTATTTTATTTGGAAAACGTACAGTGATATTAATTTCAAAATTATAAAATGAAGTTACTATCCAATATTTATAATAATATCAATTTATATTCAGATATAAATCCATAGATATACATTACACAAAAAAGCCAATGTACGTAAAACATTTCAGCATTTGCTTTTTTTCATCAAAAAAATACAGGATTCCGTAATTCCTTTTTTCTTTCTAACTAAGATCTCTAAAAAAGAACCCTCGATACCAAACTCAAACGTACACTTATACACTTATCCACCAGAAACTTGAAAGTTTGTCCTGTTTCATAAAATATTGACGTCCTTCAAGAGTGCAGAGTAGATGAGGGATGAAGGATAAAAACTTTACAAAATGGCGTATGTACTGCTCTTAGAATGTCCTCTTACAATAGCGTATTATTTATTTAGGACGAGCTGCGGCGAGTTGCCTTGTCAGGGATGTCAACTGTCTGATTATGTCTGTCACAGTAACATTGTAAAAAAACCAAACAATATTTTTCGAATCGAAAGTAGCAAAGTAGCACCAATTATTGGTAAAATTACCGAAAACCGCCTCAGATGGTATGGACATGTAAAACGACGCAGCGAAGACCATGTAGTAAAAATTGCTTTAAATATGCTGGAATAGAAGAGACGTAGAGGCCGCCCGCCATCGACCTGGTGGTCTTATATCAAGAGAGACCTCAGTAAAGCCCAATTGCCAGAGCCAGATCCAGGACAGAATGTCCTGGCGTAAAAGAGTGAGGAGACTCGACCCCAAATAATTTGGCGGGCCAGTTGGCGCAGTTGGTTAAGGTTCACCTTACGCGCCGCAGGTCGTGGGTTCGATTCCCAACAGGACATGCATTTGTGTGCATGAACATGTCTGTATGTCCTGAGTCTGGGTGTAATTATGTATATTAAGTATGTATTTACAAACAATAAGTAGTATATGTATTATATCAGTCATCTGGTTTCCATAGTACAAGCTCTGCTTAGTTTGGGATCAGATGACCGTGTGTGAGGAATGTCCCAGGATATATTTATTTATTTAATAAGGGAACAGAGGGCCTACTACGAAAAACGATACACGACAGTCCGATCGTCGTTGTCAATCAATCAGCCAATAGAATAGCACAAAATTTACGTCTCGTCAGTTTTGCTGCATTACTACTGGTTAATATTTGACAATGATGATCGGACTATCATGTTTTCGTAGTAGACCCTCAGGGACGGACAAAGAAGAAGAAGATTTGTCGAGTCGAAAAAAATAGTGAAAAATATAGCTCTGTCGAGTTTCTTCCCAGTTCTTCTCATTTGAAGGTTGATTCTGAAGCGTTGGTAACATCAGTAGGTACGAAAAATGCTCTCCTGAATGTTTTTGCCCGTTTGCCCACATTCCAACCGTTGTAGATTACAATTACAGTACTGAAACATTTAGTAGGTGCTTGAAAACCAATTTTGTTAAGAGTGATTACTGAGCCAGAGGTGATGTAAAGTAAAATGCACCAAGGTTTCCTCACGATCTTTAATTGAACAATAATACCTGACCAGCATATCTGTATTTGGATGAATACAGACAATTATAGAATCATGATTATATCTACTATACTAGCTGTTCGTGTCCGGCGTCGCCCGGGTGAAATTTATATACTTACTAGCAGCGAATCCCGGCGTTGCTCGGGTTAAAATACATCGCATGTTTAATGGTATAAAAAATATATAAGGATCATTGAAATATAAAACTAAAGAAATGTAACTCGAGCTCAAAAATCATTCCACGCAAACCGAACCGCGGTGGGCGTTGCCAAAAAAGAGAGACTCATCGCGCTGACAGTTCGCCGGTATCATTGAGTCGATGCGTTCGTGTCGCGAGGGACTTAGAACTGTGATTATTATTGTGTTTTGCGTTGTTTACATTGTGCAAATATGCCGTCATGTGTTGTTAAGTGGTGTAGAAGCCATACAGATATGAAGAATGCTGGAATCACTTTTCATATGTGAGTAAATAAACATTTTGAAATCCTATACTTGTGACTCTGGAAAGTGTTATGCAACATGAACGCAACATGCGTATTTATTTAACACGTTTTGATATTTCACTTAAACTGTTATGCACTAGTACCTATAATTATAAAGAGGATAGAACCTTTGTGGCATAGCGTGCCAGCCGCCATTTTAGTTTTTTTTTCAATGTTGCGGCGCACGGTGTTACTTATGTATATGGGTAGAGGACACTTATACAAACAAAAAATGTTAACCAATATGGTGGCCTAAAGTGTCACGTTTCCGAGATATTTGGAGGTAATATCCAAATAAATAGTTAAATCGGTAAAACTTTCCAAGACGGGACGTGGGGTAGGGGGGAGGGGGGGTATGCGAGGGGGTACGGGGAGGGATGCTTGCTGGTCGCCTATGCCTGCTCTCCCTCCGCGCCGCCGGCTTTTTATATACACTCTAGGGGTAGTGACCACAAGACTACAAAGAGTGGGGGTGCGCTGAGTTGGTTTTTGAACCGTTTGAACCTACGATTTTTCTTGTAAAATGTATAATTGCAGTTTTTTATACATATAAAATAAGTTTGGATAAAAAAAAACCTATCAAAGTTGAATTTCAATATAAATACATTTAAAACTCATCTCATTTGGCTGTATGGACTACACTTTTTCCTAAAGAAACGCAACTGTCATGTCAAAAGTCGCAAAATTGTGATTGTATTAACAAATTTCAATACAAACTATGAGGTTGCTTCAAGAAATGACTTTGCAGAAAGACTTCTTAGATAATTTACTATCTGTTAAAAAAAATTGAATGCCCAGACCAGCGTCACGTCTCAACGTTTATCCGTTAAATCAACCTGGGTACTATTATTTAAATACAATTCAATGCATATAAACACGTAATAAGTTCATTTTTAATGATTGTCGTTATTCTTATATGGCGATCTTTACCTCCAAATATCTCGGAAACGTGACACTTTAGGCGCCGATTCCACTGAAAAGAGTTCTAGAGTTCCGAGTTCTGCATTCCGTGTTGACTATTGTGCACACAGCAAGCAGTCTAGAGTTCTAGAGTTCTGCAATATTCGCTACTGATCACACATCATACACTTTTTTTACTTTCAAAGGTGCCACATAGCTTACAAAAAATAAAAAGTAAACACATGAACAAGCTTACTTATTTTTCATAACACCATTCACGTATCTCCTGGGGGCCTACCACAAGCTCTTAAAACAAGGTTAAAATAACCTTATTCGTCTTTTGTCCCGTTTTGACGTCGGATGTCAAAGAAAAACAAAAGTCAAATAAGGTTATAATAATATTGTTTTAAGAGCTTGTGGTTCGCCCTCTGATATGACCTTAACGCGACCCATCACTCTATAATTCGTATGTAAAAACCATAAACTGATTAAAATACTTCTTAATTTTAGATCCTTACAATTATAACACAAAGAAATATTTTAATCCAAAAAGCACATCACAAACTTTTAAATGAATATAATAGAGTGGTATAGTTAAATTACAACTAATTAATCCGACTTATATATGCATATGCATTACGATACTTTATAACTTATCCTCTTACAATCAATGCATAACATCGTCCACGCATCTCGCACTGCAGCAGGCGTGCGGACCAATTAGCATTAGGCTGTCCCGCCGAGAACCAATCATCGCGCTTGCCGGAATACAACGCGTTAGGCAAACGCGGTAAGCGCAGGTAATTGGCTTATTTGCATGTGTGTTCTTTCGTTCGAATACTAGAGATATTTTGTCAATGTAGTAAAGTGTGGAGCCGAATTTCGCGTTGATTTTGTTCACAATTATGCTTCCTTAGTTTTATATTTCAATGATAAGGATACATTTTTTAACATATTATAGATATCTATTTTCGATATTGAAAGACTTTCCAGAACATTCAAATAGTTTGTTCTTTTTTTTACTCGACTGCAATCACAATTGAACTGACGAAAAGTCACAGAATTTCGATTTATTTACCGAAATTTCCAGTACCAGATCACTCTAGAATATTTAGATGTACATCACTTCGATTTGATTTTTATAGATGAATAATAACACTCGTACACATTTTGGAACTTTCCAGATCAATCCAAAAAAAAATTGAACTTTCTAGAACATTTTAAATCGCTTATAATAAATTGAACTCATTTTAGAATTTTATAGATCATTCTAGAAATATTTAGAACTTTCTCGAACATTTTAAATGGTTTATAATAAATTGCACTCATTCTGGAACTTTCCAGATCACTCGGAAAATTTCTAGAACTTTCTCAATCATTCTAGATCGATCATAATAAACTGCACTCAATTTGGAACTTTCTAGAACATTCCAGATCAATTATAAAGGTTTTACACATTTTGGAATTTTCTAGATCATTCTAGAAATTTCTAGAACTTTCTCGAACATTTCAAATCGCTTCTAATAAATTGTACTCATTTAAGAATTTTCTAGAACTTTCTCGAACATTCTAAATCGATCATAATCAATTGCACTCATTTCGGAACGTTCCAGATCATTCGGAAAATTTCTAGATCTTTTTCGATCATTCTAAATCGATCATAATCAATTGCACTCATTTTGGAACTTTCCAGATCATTCGAGAAATTTCTAGAACGTTCTCGAACATCCTAACTCAATAGTAACAGTTTTGGACATTTTGGAACTTTCTAGATGAAGCCAGAAAATTTATAGAACTTTCTCAAACATTCTATATCGATTATAATAGTTTGCATTCACTCTAGAATTTTCTAGATCATTCCAGATATTTGTTGAACTTTCTAGAACATTCCAGATCGATTATAACCGTTTTACACATTTAGGAACTTTCTAGACCATTCCAGAAATTTTTAGATCTTTTCATAAGTCCTCATGCGTTAGAAAAGGACAGCAATATATGTTTTAACATTTTCGCCACCCACAACCACCCCCTTCCACCCACCGCGACCAAACTCCCTTACTACCACCTGGAGACCAAGGGGTATTTACCACCCCAACGGGAAGTTAATTGGGGTTGGTGGTGATTGAGAAAACTGCGTATTTACGTACCCACAAAAGCATTTTATATATATTACTAGCAGCGAAACCCGGCGTTGCTCGGGTTAAAATACATCGCATGTTATGCATGCATATGCATGGTATTAAAAATATATAAGGATACATTTTTTAACATATTATAGATTTCTATTTTCGATATTGAAAGACTTTCCAGAACATAGTTTTTTTTTTACTCGACTGCAATCACAATTGAACTGACGAAAAGTCACTGAATTTCGATTTATATACCGAAATTTCCAGTACCAGATCACTCTAGAATATTTAGATGTACATCACTTCGATTTGGTTTTTATAGATCAATAATAACACTCGTACACATTTTGGAACTTTCCAGACCAATCCAAAAATTCTCGACCATAATAAATTGCACTCATTTATGAACTTCCCAGATAATTCGGAAAATTTCTAGAACGTTCTCGAACATTCTAACTCGATAATAACAGTTTTGGGACATTTTGGAACTTTCTAGATGAAGCCAGAAATTTGTAGAACTTTCTCAAACATTCTATATCGATTATAATAGTTTGCATTCATTCTAGAATTTTCTAGATCATTCCAGATATTTTTGTTGAACTTTCTAGAACAATTCAGATAAATTATAACCGTTTTACTCATTTTGGAACTTTCTAGATCATTCAAGAAATTTCTCGAACATTCTAAATCGATCATAATCAATTGTACTAATTTTGTAACTTTCCAGATCATTCGGAAAATTTCTAGAAGGCTCTTGAACATTCTAACTCGATAATAACAGTTTTGGACATTTTGGAACTTTCTAGATGAAGCCAGATCAATTATAACCGTTTTACTCATTTTGGAACTTTCTAGATCATTCAAGAAATTTCTCGAACATTCTAAATCGATCATAATCAATTGCACTCATTTTGGAACTTTCCAGATCATTCGGAAAATTTCTAGAACATTCTCGATCATTCTAAATCAATCATAATATATTGCACTCATTTTGGAACTTTCCAGATGAAGCCAGAAATTTGTAGAACTTTCTCAAAACATGCTATATCGATTATAATAGTTTGCATTCACTCTAGAATTTTCTAGATCATTCCAGATATTTGTTGAACTTTCTAGAACATTCCAGATCGATTATAACCGTTTTCCACATTTTGGAACTTTCCATTCCAGAAATTTTGAGATCTTTTCAGAAGTCCTCATGCGTTAGAAAAGGACAGCTATATATGTTTTAACATTTTCGCCACCCACAACCACCCCCTTCCACCCACCGCGACCAAACTCCCTTACTACCACCTGGAGACCAAGGGGTATTTACCACCCCAACGGGAAGTTGATTGGGGTTGGTGGTCATTGAGAAAACTGCGTATTTACGTACCCACAAAAGCATTTTATATATATTATTAGATTAGATTAGATTAGATATAGCCTATATGTTACTCTGTGATAAATTAGCTTTCTCCTGGTGAAAGATTTTTTTAAATTGGGCCAGTAGTTGTTGAGTTTATTCATTACAAACAAAAATACAAAAATCCAAATCTTCTCTCTTTATTATTAGTGTAGATAACGGGTCCAGTAACGATGGCCCTTGTAACGTTTTACATAGTTCAGGATAATATTTCAAAATACATTTTTAAAACGTCATTTCGACAACCCTAATGCATTTTAGCAGTCTTAAAATGAAATTCGCAGTGGCTCAATTATTCTACCAGATGTAGGTCTATTTAAGTCTGCTTGCTTATATTTACTCGGTATATTTTTTATAATATTATCTCACGAAAAGAGAACACTAAAAGACATAAACGGTGTATCCGAAATAAAATATCCCTCGATAAGGTAAATATCTTTCAAGGAAACAAGCATACGGCCCGCCTGATGGTAAGCAGTTACCGTAGCCATATGTACGCTTGCTTGAAACACACAAGGCATCACTTACGCGTTACCGACCTTCCCCCTTCCCAATGAGCTCTGGCTCGCTTACTCACGCGCAGGAACACAACATAAAGTTATATGTCTGCGGTATTCTGTAAGGTGGAGGTACTTCCCCAGTCGAGCTGCTCTTTGAGCGAATAAACGCTACGCTCTACTTCTCTTAAGTTTTATCCTAGTTATATTATAAATAAACAAATAACAAATAGTTAAATTCTAGATATAGGAAGCGCTTTTAATTGATACATCTCTTTCATATAATTAATTAATTATAGTATGTTTTTCTGTAGCCGTTTCGCGAGTGTTATATTATTTACTCGAACGCAATAAGAACGATAATAATTTCAGAATCATTTCTACTATTTTGTTCTTTATTAGGGAGAATTTGCAGCTTTTTAACCGACTTCAAAAAAGGAGGAGGTTCTCAATTCGAATGTTATTTTTATGTTTGTTACTTACCTCATAACTCTGTCATTTATTAACCGATTTGGAAAATTATTTTTTTAATTGAAAGGGTACACTTCCCGTTTGGTCCCATTGTTATCAGATCAGGATTTGATTACTTCTTAGTGTACTTTGAAGTCGGTTTAAGTTTTTTTTAAAACAGTCCAATTATTAGGATACCGATATGTTTTCAAATATATTTAGTTTTTCAGTTAAAAATAAATAATTTAATAAACAAACTCCTAAGCAGAGCCTTATATCGCCCACATACCAAAACGAAACACAAAATCCATTACCCGGAGTAGCAAAAGTGGAAAATTAAATTGGAAAATATAATTGCAAACAGGAATTAGGACATGTGGTTGGTCCGTATAACTCAATTACGTCATAAAGCCTTTAGTCGTATGAATTTAATGTTTTGAGGGTAGTCGGAACGATAGCTATACTCGTCGCAGATATTATTTGTTTAGGCTTTTGTGGGTAAATATTTGATATATGGGTAAGTTATACTTTGTAATTGAGTTGTGGCTTACTGAGTTTTATGTGGTAGGGAAAGTGCTGTGGTTTTACCAATTTTCTAATGAAATAACCATATCTTAGTTTTGATACTAGGGCTTCGGTGAAAAAACATCGTGAGGAAACCATGCCAAGCCACTACTGGTTTGTTATGTAGGGTATCCTATAAGGAATTACTCAAGCAAATAATATAAACACCACATGAACTAAGGCGCTAGGCAGCTATCAATAGGTCGGCTGGACCGATTTTCAAGTCCTTTGATTTTTTGGATTTGTCTCCAACTCTATTATTCTCCTCTGTTTGATAGCAGAATAACCAATAAAATGGTAGAGTAGGGGACTTTCACTAATAGGAAGCTACATTATCGCCAGTGGATTTGATTGTTTGTTTGTTTGTTTGCATTGAATAGGCTCCGAAACTACTGAACCGATTTGAAAAATTCTTTCACTGTTGGGAAGCTACACTATCCCCGGGTGACATAGGCTACTTTTTATCACGGGAGCGCGGGTGAAACCGCGCGAGACAGCTAGTAATAAATAAAACCAAACACCAGCTTACGACCTATTAAAATATTCAAATTTTCAACTCGCCAGCAGTTAAACCTAGCAAGATAGCCCCTATAAACTTGCCGAGAACTATTCGAGTCGTAGTCGAGACTCGCTCGAGACTCCAGAACTCTCCTCTGGCACAAATAAACTGGGATCAATGTTTAACATGCGGAATATCGTACGTAGTGAAACGCAACGTTTGCGTCAGGGGAGATTTAGTGTCGAAACTTTGTCGATAACGTATGCGGAATTATTTCCAGCCCACACGCCAAGATGTACGTACTACCTTAAGTATTTACATAACTAATGATTTCAATGTTTTATTCAAATCAAAATCAAAAGCCATTTATTCAGTTTAGGACTGTGTGAAGAATTGACGTAACGCTTCCCTATAGGAATTGGCACAGCGCCTCTAGCGGAATACTCATGGTACTAATTTCTCCCATACAAAATAGTTAACGCAAACGCATTAGTAAGCGTTTATTAACTTCAATTCTTCACACTCGGGCACGGGTAAGGCACTTATGATCGTTAAATTGTTACATACAGTTGAATTTACCACCGGTTCGGAATACACTGAGAAGACTCCGGCAAATAGACTGCATAGTGGCACAGTAAAATGATTTGACAGGCTTTTACGTATGATTCTGGTTGCTGAGCAATTCGATAGGCCAGTTGGCGTGGTTGAGAAAATTCCACCTATCACGCCGCAGAGCTTTGGTTCACATTCACACCCAGGACATGCATTTGTGTGTGAACATGACCATGTCCTGAGTCTGGGTATAATTATGTATATTAAGTATGTATTTACAAACAAAAAGTAGTATATGTATTATATCAGTTATCTGGTTTCCATAGTATAAGCTCTGCTTAGTTTGGGATCAGATGTCTGTGTGTGAGAAATGTCTCAGGATATTTATTTATATTATTTATAATAATTACTTCATTAATTGATGATTTACCCATAGCTCATACTGTCAGCTTATATCAACATTGCATTGAGAACTTACTTCATTTTCTTATTACCGTCTGCCATGATTGATTAGTTCCGACGACAACTTATATGAAGTTCATCGCGCGACTCCCGTTAATCCCCGGCTACAGATCGGACACTAATGAGCCAAATACGGTTTATTGATGAATGATGACTATTGCTTCCATGAATCATCTGTTGAACAATGCATTTGACCATTATAGTTTCAGTTTAACTGAAGTAGGTTCGTTCTTTGAGATTGTTTATTGTCCCGATTTTGACTTTGCTGTGAAATAAAAGACGCCAAAAAAGACGATTCTTGTATGCGCCCCCTTTAATTTTTAATTTTATTTCATTTTTATTATTTGTTGTTATAGCGGCAATAGAAATAAATATTCTCTGAAAATTTCAGCTGTCTACCTATTACCGTTCATGAGATACAGCTCACTGACAGACAGACGGACGGACGGACGGACGGATGAACAGCGGAGTCTTAGTAATAGGGTCCCGTTTGGCACCCTTCGGGTACGAAACCCTAAAGAGGGAACCTTATTGTGCACTTTATTTGTACACTCCACAAGTTTCATTTTCTTTTATGATGAGTAGTTTTTTTACTTATGATGAAAAATCTCCGAAGTTCGCAATGCGAAAAATGCGGAAATAATTAAAGATGATAAAGAAATAAGTTAAAAGCATAAGCTGTAGGTATATTTCATATTTGTATTCTTGAAACATTTCTACATTTCATCTGCCTCTACCCAAAAATACCTGAAACAAAATAAACCATAGCATATCATAAAACAGTAATTCAAAACTAAATCCCGTGAAAATATATCTGTATAAAAAACATGATTTAATAAATCAAAGAATAAAAGTATAAAGAAAGGACATATTTCTTTATCCGCGAGTGAGGTCGTAAAGTGTCCTCGGCGTCATAAAATGTAGAAGCGTCGATTGTAGGGGCACGTGACGATTTCTGTTTCGATAATAGCATTTGAAATTTGCCATTCACTCATCCGGTCCTTCGCTCGTTCATTCTTGCGATCCGGTCTTTATCAAATTTGCTTTTACGAGTCTTTTGTCTAGACGCTTTATTTAAAATTATACGTTTTTTGCGAATCTTTAAAGTGTAGCTTCTGTTTTTAGTTGAACTTTAAAATTTGACAGCGATTTTCTTTAAAAAATTTAAGTGGGTACTTTATGGAAATAGCTAAGAAAACGAAGTTTTTTAGCAAAGTTGTTTTAGTGAAGACATATTGTGCTAATGAAAAAATATGTTTTTTTTTTTTTTTCATTTTCAGAAAACTAAATTTGTTTTAAAGATAGACATCTACTCTCTAGTGAAACAATAAAGAGACAATACTCAACCGCGGAAAACTTTAAACACGTAGAAAATGACTGTCCCCATTTTTCGTCCCGGTTCCCCGGGATTCCGTGCAGTAAAATACCCCGGGATTCGCTAGGTCATAAAGTTAGACACTACGTGTGGGCTAACTAAGTTACTGTCATCGTTAATCTATTTTTGTGCGCCTGAACATTGGAAATTGGCTATTTGCATTCAACAGAACTTTTTCCGATACGTTTTTAGAATACGCCCAATGTTTAGATTGTTCGATTGAATTTCAAAACTTTTAAATTCTATTTTTAAAAATATTTTTAAACGAAAAGCTATGTTATGTTTCGTAGAACATTTTTTCTAATCCAATACAGTCTAGTTAATAGATATTTTTAGGAGTCTGGCTACATTTTGCTCGATGGTAGCTCTCAAATTGAAAATCTGTTGCCAAGCACGCTTTGTCTGCTGTGTGTCGCTGTGTATCGGTACTTAGGTAGCTGTACTTTAGAGCTAGTTCTCTTTGCTCGTTTACCTTGGTTTCAATGTATGATTGCAATATGTCGAAAAAATTACTACACACACATGAATGTATACATATTATTAGATGCTTATCGCTAACTTTATTTGTAAATATCCAAGTGTGATATATACATATTTTGAAGCATGCAAAAAAGTGGTAAAAATTCAACATCTTATAATAAAATTGTTTAGTAAATTTAATAGTTGTGACAACGCCCCAATTAACTTTTATTATGTAAAGTTTATACCAATACAATATTGCCTGATGAATATAACTACGACTAAAGACTACTTACCAGAAAATTATTTACAAGACAATTAAAATCTGACAACAATCTCTACACAGGGTTACATATCAAAGGGTAGCCAAATTTTCAGACGCATCATTATGAACAACTATGGGACCAACTCTGAAATCGCGAAAACGAAATCAAACTTTTCATACTAAATATCGAAGCTGTTACAAAGAAAAAACGAGATTTCAGAGTTAGTAATTCATAATAATTACAAAACTACCCTCTTATAATTTGGCATCTGGTTTCCATAGTACAAGCTCTGCTTAGTTTGGGATCAGGTAGTCGTGTGAAGAATGTCCAGGATATTTATATGTTTGTCCGGGAATCGAACCCGTAACTTATGGCGTGGCGGTCACGATATCTAACCTAACCAACCGGCCCGTCGATTCATCTTTTACAAATGCGATTGCACCATTTACAGAGCATCGTAAAAACGATTTTACACCGCGATATACTTGTAGTTCGACAACACACTTGAGTATCCAATAACAAGCTTCGTATTTTAACTGGTTCACGACTACTCGCAATACATTTTCCCGAATAAATTTCTATACCTACAGATTTTTGAAATGGGATTGTATGCCCACATTTAGGACTGAACATAATTAAAGTTTCCATCCTGAAAGAGCTTCGCATCAAACAAAAACTTTCGTCGATTGTAGGTACAAGTGCGAATTCTTAAGATGTTTGGACATATCCGCAACGAAAGCTCATTGGAACGATTAGTGGTACAAGGAAGAGTAGAAGGTCAACGTTCCCGCGGCCGATCACCCACAAGATGGACAGACCTCATGAAAACATCAACAAGTTGTTCCCTCAGTGAATGTACACGCAGTGCCGCGAATAGAAAAAAATGGAGAAGTCTCGCAAAAGCCGCAACAAACTCATCAGACGATCCATAACCACGACCACTCCGCCATAAGAATATAAGCCATAATATAAGAAGAATATAATATTAAAGGTGTTACGGTCAACTATAACGTTCATTTGCTATCACGACCGCAATTGTGGAATGAGCTCCCCGCCGTGGTTTTGATTCTTCAAAAAGGGTGTGAAGCATAGATCGATCTCTATGTTGTGAAGCGATTTCTGCAGGGTCGGCAGCGCGAAGGTGATACCCCTGGTTTTGCAAGCGTCCTACAAACTATCGACCGATTGCGATCACCTCCATACTCTGCAAGACTATGGAGCGTGTATTGAATCGGAGGCTCCTGGCATACCTTGAAGATAACGAACTCCTCAGTGACCGACAGTACGGTTTCCGCCATAAACGGTCTACTGGGGATCTTCTTGTGTATGCCATACATCTTTGGAGCGAAGCCATTGAGAGACACGGGGAAGCAATTGCCGTTTCCCTCGATATATCTAAGGCTTTCGATAGGGTCTGGCACACCAGCCTTCTAAGCAAGCTTCCTTCATATGGAATTCCTGATGGCCTGTGCGCTTGGATTTCCGATTTCCTGAGTGAACGGTCTATACGAGTGGTCATAGACGGGTGCTCGTCGGACCTCTTGGCAATCAATGCCGCAGTTCCTCAGGGATCAATTCTCTCTGCAACCTTATTTCTGCTGCATATCAACGATCTGTTAAAACCCGGTATATTTGGGTACGCAGACGACAGCACTGTTGCAGAGAGATACCTTTCCAGCGCACGAGCCACTAGTGACGAGATCCAATTGTTTCGAGAGGCCATGGTAGAGCGTTTGAACGTGACCTTACAGGCAGTCTCTGATTGGGGCAAAGCCAATCTGGTCACATTTAACGCCACCAAGACACAGGCGTGTCTTTTCACCGCCAAACGGAGTCCTTACAACCAGGCTCGTACTTTCCAAAATATATCCTTGCCAATATGCGATCGGCTTGATCTCCTAGGCATAACATTAACAGCCAAAATAAACTTTGGCTGTTCTATTGAGTCGAAGGCAGAAACAGCTGCCAGAAAGCTGGGTATCCTCTCTAAGGTCAAGCGGTACTTCACGCCTGGGCAGTTGCTCTAACTTTATAAAGCATAAGTCCGGTCATGCATGGAGTACTGCTGCCATCTTTGGGATGGATCAGCTAAGTACCAACTTGAGGCCCTCGACTCAATAGACCGCCGAGCCAGGAAACTAATTGGAGATGAGTCTTTCTTTAATTAAGGCGAAACTCCATCGAGCCTTGACCATCGAAGAAAGGTTGCTTGCTTATCGGTTTTCTACAGGATATATTTTGGAGAGTGTGCGCAGGAATTGTTCAACCTTATTCCACCATCCCCATTTTACACCGAACCACAAGACGCCGGGAAAATTTTCACCCGTACGTTGTTGACATACCGAATATACGGACACAGCGTTTTGCATCCTCATTTATAATGCGGACAGCAAGGGAGTGGAACTTGCTATCGGCGTCTGTGTTTCCTGACGCTTACAATCTAGGTACTTTCAAGGCCAGAGTGGTTAGGTTTCTTCTGTGTAAGCGTGTTTCATCTTAGGCTTCGTCATCGCCCCTTATGGGCGGGTCAGTGGCCAAACGCAAGCCCATCTAATAAAAAAAAAAAAGTCTATACACTACGGTAACCGCTTACCATCAGGCGGGCCGTATGCAACTAAGTACTTACGAATTTTCAAATATAAAAAACAACCCTCTGTTTAATGAACTACTTTATCGTTCAGTTCCTTGTTTGGCAACGGAACCCCAAAAAAGTAAACGAACACTCAAAGTGCAGTCAAGCTGCATAAAAAAAACTAGATTTTAGTGCACTTATTGTAGTCTAGACCACGTTCAACGTTAGACGTCTAACTAATTGCCACTCACAGCTACTTGGACTTTATTATCAGCTAACATGGAAGCTAAGCTTTAAAGCTCTAAACAGTACTGCGTTTAGAGCTTAAAGCTTATACGTAGCCCTTTGTTGTCGTTTTTCAGCTAAGCTTTTATAACGGATGTCCGGTTATCCGGAGTTAGTTTTTTACATACGCATCGTGTAGATTTTGTAATGTATCATACTAGCTATCGAAAGCGGTTTCACCCGCATTTTATTCATTTAATATCATTAGATGAAATTGTATCTGAGGGCCTACTACGAAAAACGATACACGGTAGTCCGATCATCGTTGTCAATCAATTAGCCAATAGAATTGGTCAAAATTTACGTCTCGTCAGTTTTGCTGCAATTCTATTGGTTAATATTGGCCCTCTGTACTGTGTACGAAGATATCTTTATAAACAACTACAGACCAAGAATAAAAATAGTTAAATTGAAAGAGCAAATCGTTATCCAATTAAGTGTGTCTAAATTGTCTGTATTAAAGTTGTCAGTTCTACTTTTATTCGACAATTAGCAAAGATCTTCATCCGCTCGCCGTGAACTAAAACCCGAAATGCTTTATAAATACCATGACACTGCAACCTTTCACGACTTTATTGGCAGATCGCATTAAATAAGCTGAATTATATCACTATACAGGGTGTTGTTTTGGTCGGCGACAAGCGACCCAGGACCGGTAGTACAAAATATATATTCCCCAAAAATGGACTTCATTCCATTAAATACTGTAAATATGTTGAGAAATACCTTATTCAATTTGAAATAAAATTACTGCAAAGTATGGTTACTAGGCACGTGCACAGACTAGAGCTAGGCGCAAGCCGCCATCGCCCCACCCCTTTACTCCCTCGTACTCCCGTTGAGTATTATGTCTACACTTTAGCTTATTACATGATTTTCAAATTTTTAATTTTTTTATTTTTATTATTTAAAAAAAATTAAGTATTTTTTTTATATTTTTTTTAGCACCAGTATCATTTGTATTACCGACCATGAGTCGCTCGTCGCTGACCAAAACAACGACCTGTATAGCACGGAAAAGGTCAATAGTATCTTTAGGTCTAAACGAGTAAATTTAAATTAATTTCTGTGGCATGACTTCATAATTAACTGTTCATTAAATCACAATTCCTGAGACAGGAGTCTTCCCTAAAATCAAGAGCTGATGGATGAAGATTAGCTACAATATCATTATCATCTGCCTGTTCCCAATCACTTGGAGTCGGGGCAATATGTACGCTTCTTCCATTCGTACTCCCTCCTTTCTTAATCATAATCATCGTTTATCCATTCATCCAATCCATTCATCTCTTCTTCAGTCTTCCTCCTCCCGTATATTCATCTACTTTCATATTGTTCGTGACGTCACTTATGACAGCGACTTAAAATCGGTGCGGTGAGAACTTAAAACTGTGTCGCTGTGGTCCATTTCTGATGACAACACAATGTTCGACTTTTTGGCGGGAACTTGCAGAATGACATAGAGTTTTCATTTTTATTTTCATAAATTCGTGTATTTTGAGTTTTATTGCATATTATCGGTGGTATTTTATCCAATAAAGATCAATCTATGTGCACCAGTGGAGTGAAATGAAATGAATCATGTGTATCGTGCCTTTTCAAGTTGTCTCAAGAAATCCGTGAAAGGTTTTAGTACAACCACCATTGTACTAAAACATGACTTTTATGGACAGTGACTGACTGAGGACTATGTGAACGTGATTTATTGTGACTAAAACTTATAATATAAAACTGGAAAATGGCAAAATACACAAGCCGTGTGAAGCCAACCATGAAGCCAACAACACAATGTTTTCTTTTTTTTTCACATAATGTCTTTTCTTTTTTAACCGACTTCAAAAAAAGGAGGAGGTTCTCAATTCGAATGTATTTTTTTTTTTTTTTTTTTTTTTTTATGTTTGTTACCTCATAACTCCGTCATTTATTAACCGATTTGGAAAATTCTTTTTCTATTTGTAAGGGTATGCTTCCCGTTTGGTCCCATTGTCATCAGATCAGGATTTGATTACTTCTTAGTGTACTTTGAAGTCGGTTTAAGGTTTTTGTAAAACAGTCCAATTATTACTGTTTTAAATATTGTGTTGTGTAATACAGACACCATATATTTCTTTCTTTCTATATTCAGAACTATTATAGTGATGGCTTCCATCCCTCCTCATACCATTTCTATACACTCTCAGAAATCAATGGGTTGAAATACCATTAGATTCTTTCATTGCCCTGGTGTTGCAAGCGTCAATAGACTACGGTAACCGCTTAACACCAGGTGGGTCGTATGCTTGATTGTTACCTTATTAGTATAAAAAAGGTATACAATATCACCATGATCATATGGCTGAAAATAGAAATCATTCATAAAAAGGAAGTTCTAAAACTAAAACCCGACTACGCTCTAAAAATAATGAAACAAGAAAATATTCTGATGTGAAATTTACATACGCTTGGTTACGCTTTGATCTAGCGAATCCTTATGTCAATCTCATACATTTTGTAGCGTTTCTATTCGCGCAAACGTAACGAAAAGTACTTTGTCTAGGGGTACAGGTCTTTTCTAAAGCGTGGAGTTGTTTTTCTACTGCAGTATGATAACACTGAAGCTGCTCTGCCAGACAACGCAAAGTGATCCTCCGTCCTCCAACCTGGGATCCATTCTTTTTAACTCATCTATATCAATTGTAGGAGGTCGTCCTGGATGAGGTTCATCAGATAGGTTATAATTTCCATCCTTAAATCTTCTGAACCAATGTTTGGTGGTATCGTAACAGAGAGAGAGAGCCTTTACCCATCGTTGCACATACAGGTCGTTGTTTTGGTCAGCGACGAGCGACTCAGGGTCGATAATACAAATGATACTGGTGCTAAAAAAAATATAAATAAAATACTTTATTTTTTTTTAATAATAAAAATAAAAATATTAAAATTTTGAAAATCATTAAATAAGCTAAAGTGTAGACATAATACTCAACGGGAGTACGAGGGAGTAAAGGGGTGGGGCGATGGCGGCTTGCGCCTAGCTCTAGTCTGTGCTCGTGCCTAGTAACCATACTTTGCGGTAATTTTATTTCAAATTGAATAAGGTATTTCTCAACATATTTACAGTATTTAATGAAATTAAGTCCTATTTTGGGGAATATATATTTTGTACTACCGCTCCTGGGTCGCTTGTCGCCGACCAAAATAACACCCTGTATATTGCGCACTGCTTCATTCACTTTTCGACCTAAGCGAAATTCGTGAAGTAAAAGCAGCCGAAGTTCTCTACGAGAAATATCCATAATTTACTGCAGTTTTACTATTCGAGATCCAGTTGTCAACTGATCTCACATACAACTCTTGCTTTATTTATATACTACTCCAAGAAAATCGAGATAGTTCTATAACGTTTTAGAAACTGATCGAAAAAAGTGGCGGGTTTATTAGTTGCCAGTTATTATATTGCTTTACATTAATTATTAGATTCATTTAAATTTATAATTTTGCATGCTATTCTGTAGCGAAATGTGTAGACCCTATTTTAAGACAACACCTAAACTTTACGACATTTCTGGCGAAATAAACAATTTCATTTGATTTCCAACCCTTTCATTTGATACCCAACACGGCATAATTAAATAAATAAATATCCTGGGACATTCCTCACACACGGTCATCTGATCCCAAACTAAGCAGAGCTTGTACTATGGAAACCAGATAACTGATATAATACATATACTTCTTTTTGTTTGTAATATACATAATTACACCCAGACTCAGGACATACAGAAATGTTCATGCACACAAATGTATGTCCTGTGTGGGAATCGAACCCACGACCAGCGGCGCGTAAGGTGAACCTTAACCAACTGCGCCAACTGGCCCGTCGCCTCAAACAAATAAGTTTTGAAGTTCATGACTTTTCTTCCTCTAGAGGGCGCCATATACAATTTAACGTAACGTCATTTGTCAATTTGTGATAAGTAGTTAAGAAGTTATGAGGGAACAGATGAACATACATACCCACATACATACATACATACATACCAGTCAAAATCATAACCCTCCTTTTTGCTTCGCCGTAGTCGGGTAAAAATACAAATAATAATAACTAGTGGACTACGATAACAAACAATTTACAAAATGATTATGGCCGAAGACGCTAAGCACATAAAACGTAGACCATAACTAGCTGCAAAGAGCAGTTACCGAAACACACTTAAAAAACCAATTGTCTTTTCAAATAAAAAAGTTTATTTACACAACTTTCCAAATGGGGACGGTGTTAGACTCATAAATAAATAGAAAACTCGCACTTTATCCTGGTATGCTTTATAACCTCTTATCAACGCCAATTTCTCCACTTCAAACAAACGTATAACACGTTTCATATTATACTGGAGTTAGTTATACAACTTTTCCTAAAGTTATGCCCGCATAACATAAAACCAAAGTCTAAAAGATGTTAAGCCATTGTCTAGGTGTTCGTTGGTAGATTAATTACCATCGTGCGAGGGCATGCGGGCCACTTATACAGCTAATATACAACTGCTATATAACCAGAAGCCGTAGTACGGAAACTCGGAGTAAGTTTAAAGCGCTCTACAGCACATAATGCGGCGATGTGGCTTACAAAGCGTTATGCTTATAAACGAGTTTAATTAAATTAAAATCCAGACAAGTTAAAGTTCAAACATTATTTCGAGGGAGTCTAATAAATACCGAAAATATGTTTATTTAGCGAAATTATATTACCAATATATCCATATATTTGACCATAAAAAATGATAACTGTAATTTAGTTTTTTTACGTAATATCTGCAAAAAAAAATCCAGAGTTTTTTTTTTATACCACTTAGGTGGCAAACATGCATACGGCCCGCCTGATGGTAATCAGTTACCGTAGCCTATGGACGCTTGCAACACCAGGGGTATCACTCGCGCGTTGCTGACCCTATAAAAAGCTGTCTAGCGTTATACAAAGTCTAGGATCAAGAGATAATACATAATAAGAAATAAATATCCTGGGAAATTCCTCACACTCTGTTATCTGATCCCAAACTGAGCAGAGCTTGTACTATGGAAACCAGATAACTGATATACTACATAGAATACTTTATGCTTGTAAATAGATACTTAATATACCTAATTACACCCAGAATCAGGATATACAGATACTTTTATGCACACAAATGCATATCTTGTGTGGGAATCGAACCAACGACCTGCGGCGTCATCTGCCCCGTCCCCTGGCCTTTATCAATAGTAACCACATCTTCTGGCCGCTTGCCTTTTCGGAGTTTCCAGTCTACCGCATCGATTAATCGAAAAAGTCTTGGAAACCTCGATTTTATTTTTTATTATATATTTCCCTGAACCCTCGTGTTTTTTTTTATACCACTAAGGTGGCAAACAAGTATAAGGCCCGCCTGATGGTAAGCGGTTACTGTAGCCTATGGATTTGCAACACCAGGGGTATCACTCTGCATCCATTTAGCATAATTTATATACTGAATTAATTAAAATATAAATTAAAAAGTCACTAAGATCCCAACTTACATTATCTACTGCAAAACTAGTTATCAAATCAAGGCAAGACCTAAATATCACGAAATGAGACGCCATCTAGCGGTCCAATTTCTAACCTTTGTTTTTGCTTAAACAAGCAAACAGTTCTCAACCATAAGCTTTAGATACAAAGTCGTTATTTGTTTGCCTTTACAGTCAAAAGCAAATTAGTCCACAGATTATACTCGAATATAATTTAAATGCTTTGTTCTTGTATAGCTAAACCGCAAAATAGACAAAACCACGCTTAATCTTATCTTGAAGGGAATAGTCGATTGTTTGTTAAGCCAGCGATCTGTCTCCGGTTTTTGGTGGGATTATTCCTGTATTTACATGGCTAGAAAAACTCACCCGAAATATTACATAATGAATCAAATATGTGATAATGTCTTTCAGTTTGTATCGTCATCATCATATCAGCCTAAGGATGTCCACTGCTGATCATAGGCCTCCCCCATTAACTTCCTCTTTGTACGGTTTTGGGCCGCTTGCATCCAGCGGCGATCAGCAGGGCTATTTTAAAACGCTCGGATTCGATATCGGAAACGGATTCAAAAACTACCGAGGCTATATTCCGCAAATGCTTTTTTAATTTCCGAATTTGAATATTTTTGATGTTTCTTTACGGAAATATCAATTCGATCCATCGAAAAGTTTTCGGAAATTAAAATAGCAATTGCTGAAATTCGCCTCGGAAATTTCTGAATCCGTTTCCGATATCGAATCCGACGTTTTAAAATACCCCTGCAGGTCATCGGTCCACCTGGTGAGAGTTCGTCCCCTCGGCGGACAGTACGTGGTCGCTACCGTAGCCCGGGATAGCGGGGCGGGGCCGCCCCGGGGCCTGGGGGCCGTAACTGGGTTTTGCGTAACATAATGAGAGGTTTTGCCAGAATCACCACGCTTGACAGGCGGGTTGGTGATCGCAGTAATGATGGCATTACTCAGGTCGACGCTGCGTCCCGTCCCCTGGTGTTTTCCCTTAGTCGCCTTTTACGACACCCTCAGGATTGGAAGGGTTGGAACTTTTTGTAG
Organism: Polyploca ridens; assembly: GCA_951394255.1. Lineage (NCBI taxonomy): Eukaryota > Metazoa > Arthropoda > Insecta > Lepidoptera > Drepanidae > Polyploca > Polyploca ridens. Next base: position 11,574,826 of record OX596264.1, on the reverse strand, counting down.
GGTGTCATCATCACCTTTCATTGGAACGGTCATAGGCGATGTGGTGGTCATCCTCATATCCTCGAGCCGCCTCGATCGTCCATACAACGATTGCAGACCATTAGGATATGGGATGAGCTCACATTGTCAATTTTCGACGTGGGATTCTTCAAAAAGAGTGTAAAAGAGCTCAACACATTGATAATCTGATCTTGTAAGTCTCAGAGCGGCAGTGACCACTTTTCATCAGGTGGCAAACGATCCACTTCTCACTGAAAAAAATGGACTACAAGTGACTTCAAAATTTTATTTAACAGTAACACAAAATTTGACAACCAATAACCTAAACAGAGTGACTTGCGAACTAAACTTACCAGTAACAAAACTAGTTTTTGTTCGTTACTAAATTATTTGATTAAATGTAACTAAAGTTAGTTTCCCGACACCAAAACGTCAACTTACATAACTAGTTTTGTAGATCATTTTTTTTTTTCAGTACTAATGACATAAAAAACTAATTCCTCAAAATCATAGCACCGTCTTTCGAACGTAAACAAATCTGAATCTACACCCGGTAGCCGATAACACCCAAAAGTACCCGAAGCCTGTTCCGCGATAGCAAGTTGGGCTTTATCTACAAAACTTAGTCTTTGAGGTTGGTTTAATTTTATCAGCAAGAAGTCGGGAACTAACTGCGAGTGATTCGGCTCTCAAGTAAGACAAACTAAGATCAAACCGCTTAGAAATATTTTTGGGGTTAATATCTCAACTAGTGATTTTAGATACGCCGTTTAGATATCCCTTATTTTATTGCCTACTAGCTTTCCCGCGGATTCACCCGCGATTTTCTATTTTTGAATTATAACATCTGAAATGCACCCCTGTTTCTTGCAGGTTTGAAATCTCTGGGTCCACCGTTTCGGGCTATGTATTCTCTGTTGAAGCGCTCGTGGTGTAGCATGATTAGCCGTTCTTAATCGATCGGCAAAGTTAAGCTACCACCGTCGTGGTCGGTACCTGGATCGACCGCCTAGTGGTATTTCAAATCGAGCGTTTCCGTGCTTCGGAAGGCACGTAAAGCCGTTGGTTCCGGTTATCACTAAATTGTGATAGTCGTTAAGCTAGTTGGAGGCCTTCTAGGTGGCTTGAAAAATTCCAACAGTAGGTTGACCACTAGCCTACCTCCACCGATCCGCAGTGGGCACGCGTGGTGGAGTATTGCCCATTCCGTTTCACCCTCATTTGTGAAAAGAGGCCTGTGCTCAGCAGTGGGACGTTAGGTACATTAGGCATATTTCAGTACATTTATTCATGGTGTTAAGTTATTTTGTAGTACCTCTCTGGCTGGCTACCCAGCCTTGCCTTATTTGTCCCCTCGTGATACGGTTTCCTCAGGATGTTTTGCTGCATGATAACCCCATGATATCACATCACAGAACATATCAATGCTTTTAAACTAACAAGTATGAAGCAATAACTCGCACATACATTCAAAAACATGATAGTAATAATTAACTTCCTCACGAATTCGCCAAAAAGACGAGTTATATCAGCGATAGATAAGACAAAGTTGCACTAAATACATCAGAGCAAGTCCCCGTCGATGGATGAATTTGTAGCCAGTTAATTTTGCTCCTTCTTCAGTCTTTTATACACGTGGATGTGGGGAGAAAGTGGATTTTAAGGTTTTGGAGGAGGTATTAAATTACTAAGGGCATATAGACCTAATTATTTTTACTCTTAATAATAACTTTACCAGGGGGCAGGGAGCTTTTTCCGCCAACGCATCAGCTTGGCTATCCAAAGAGGAAACGCTACCAGCCTTCTGGGAACCTTAACGTTAATCGGACGCAGCAGATTTTCTTCATATAGTTTGTAATTTGTACATATTTGTTGTAAATAAATTCTTTATTATTATACTTTACCTTATTTGTAGTATGGTATATATGTATATTATTATTACTATGGGTACTATTACTATGTAATTTTTTTTCTGTAAATAATAATTGCATCTAATTCATAGATCTGAGTGGGCCAAGCGGCGATGCGGGGTGGCGAAATTCGCGTCGATAAGCGCTTGCCATATCACGCGATTTATCGCGGAGAAGCGCGGTAGCAGCGACCGTCCAAAAGGGTGGAGTCAAGCGTCAGTTCACACCGACGCGACGGGACGCGGCAATTTTAAGATAGGAATATAATATAGAACTTTATTTACTACACAAAAAGGTGCACATTTCAGTGATAGAATTGGTGAAAAGTGACTCGCGCCGCCCCGCGAGGCGTATCCGAATTCTCTCCCTGAAATGTGTGCCTTTTTGTTTACTAAATAAAGTTCAATATTCGATTGTTGTTTTATGAAGTGCTTTAAGGCGATGATAGCTCAGTGCTAGTGACGTCGGATGCCGAGACGAAGGTCCCGGGTTCGAATCGAATCGGATCTTGAGGTTTCGGTGAAGGAAAACATCGTGAGGAAACCATAGCATGTTGGTAGGGTACTTTGTAGTACCCACCGTGCTGGCTACCACCTTCAATTTGAAAATCTATCGCCAAGCACCTATCGGTGTGATCCGACAGCTGCACTTGAGAGCCAGTTCCTTCTAGGCTTTGAGTGCTTCGGCGACATATCAGTTACCATGGTGAGATTGCGGTCAAACACAGGCCTATAGGATTAAAATTAAAGAAGTCATTAAAAATTACTGTGAATAATGCCGCATCCATAAATAGTATATATTCAAAGAGCATTGTCCTGAGCGCTCTCCCTGGTAATTAGAGTTTCGAGACACACTTTGTCGTTTGACTTGCGCGTCTCAAACTGTCTCTTCTGTTTTTACAATTAAAACTGTGAATAATATTACTTTTGATACTTTGAGACATATATAAGTGATGAAAACGTAATGAATCTCAGAGACCTGTGAATCTAAGTTTTAGGGGCTATAGTGATGGTATTATATCGACCATACCTAATACTTGTAAGTAGTATATTATTTTTCAGTTTAGGCCCTAGTAAGGCACTTATGAACGTTAAATTGGTACATACAGTTGAATTTACCACCGGTTCGGAATACACTTAAACTGAGAAGACTCCGGCAAGAAACTCAGCAAGGTTGTTTCTTTTTTGTGGAAGATCTTTTAATATTATAGCTTTTTTCCAAATACCTTTCAATTACGTATAATGGTGCGTCCACACTACGCGAACCGAGCACGTGCCGAGTCACTATTCGTTCGTTGCTCGCGATGTCAAGTGTGGACTTACAACGAGCCTACAACACGAGTGCGATGCGAATCCCCGTGTTCGTCAAAAACTGACAATTGGCAGAACGCTCGTTCGAAGCTCGTCGGTCCGTCCACGCTACGCGAATTCGTGCCCACGTGTGTTCAGAGGCCTTAGTACGAAAATCTATCTTGCGATAGACGCGTAACGTATTCGTATCGAGAGTTAACTCAAATTTGTATGGGAATGTGTCATTCAAATGTTGCCAAACGTTCAAATCGGTAGCACGAACAACTACGTTAACCTCACGTCATACTACGTAAACGTGGTTCAGCTCGTGCTCGGTTCGCGTAGCATAGACGCACCATTAGGAATAATGGTCATACAAAAATACAGAGTTTAAAAAAAACTATAGTCAATAAATATAAATATCAAAATCATTTTACGTTCCCAAACATCCTGTATCTCTCAAAAATGCATTTCCCAAATATATCTATTAAAATTTCAAATGGATAATCTAAAAGATACAAATAAATTATGTCGGTTTCAAAATTAATTTTGATAAACTACCCTCATCACGTAGTTGATCTAAGGCTATATTTAACTGTCCAAATTTAACCGAGAAATCATCAATTAAGCCTCCCAGTTAACTGTTTTAGTTTAATTCCACTGAACGCTAAGTTTTAAGATTGATTACTTTACCCTGTTTCTACGTAGATTATACAATATTAAGATCAGTTTATTGGTATTTCAAAACGCTCGTAGGTACATTTTCCTGTGAAATGTAGAAAATACAAATTATATTACATTTTTTACTAAAACCTAGACCACAGCTTATGAAAACTACTGGAGTATTAAGCCTTCTCTGGGAAGAATTATTATAATTATATTCAGCGATTTTTGCAAGGCTGGCCAAAGCGAGTTTTTTTTTGTTAATTTGTTCATGACCATGGATACAAAGTCCTTCAGTCGCATACATTTTATTTATAATATTACTTTAATATAGTTCGCACATTAACTTTCACATCGTCCGTATGATCAGTCACCGTCTAGTCATGTTTTAGTAAAATTGTGGTCATTTTACTAAAACTTTTCACGGACTTCTTGAGACAACTTGAAAAGACACGATAAACATAATTCATTTCACTTCACTTCACTGTGCACATGGATTGATCTTTATTAAATAAAATACCACCGATTATATGTAATAAAACTCAAAATACACGAATTCATGAAAATATAAATTAAAACGTAACACTCTGCAAGTTCCCGCCAAAAAGTCCACCACGTGAGTTATACCTCTGGTCCCTTCTACCCGTCCCGTCTACCTTATCATCAGGGCGGTATGGTTATTATAAGCTATAAAATAAGTTTAGAGTTTAAAAAGGCAAGTACCTGTCTATGACCTTATGTACGCCCTTGGGACCGATTCTCGCGTCTTCGATGTAGGTATCGTCGTATTCATGGAACAATTAACCTATAGAAGCGCAATAACGTTCATTTTGGTGTAATAAATTCCGCCAATATCCCACCGCCGACAAAGCGCGCTGATTGGTTAAGACAAGGACGCATGCACTCTGATTGGCCAAGTCAAAAACACACGACGCAGCGAGTGGTCCGTACTGTTCAAATTCAGTGACAAATCACTGACTAGTTGTGGAATTATATTGTTCAGTATTACTACTCTATAGGGATATTTCCTCGATGGTCGTATTGGACCAACTGTATAAACTGAATCAAACAACTTTTCTTTACTCGTACATTTTTCTATACCACCAACATATTTGAAAAATAAATGACCAATTTATTTCACCAATACTGACCAAAGCAAAACTATGGTAGGAAACTCGTCCAGCATAGATAGGATGTCCTGATTTGAAACCTAATTCCGTGAGGACTGATGGAAGCCTCTAGAATCATGTTAATATTTTCCTGCAGGCCTATACATCTCGTCAGAGGCCTTAGACAGTGATCCCCAGGGTAGGGACGGACATTTCGTATCGCATCCCTTCTGTTAGATTGCCCTTACTTTTGTAAACATACGGAGTGTTGGTGTGGGGAGCTTGTTGGTTCATTTTAAAGGTAGATAATTTTCATCAGCTCATGCATAGCATATTCCTGCTACAGGGACAATTTTAAGAGACAGAAAAACGAGGCATAAGCTTAGGCTACCAGAGTGGAATGGTAGACTATGCGAGTATGCCTGCAAGTATCTCATAATTTCCATCACCAAAATGGAATAATACTTCCTGCTGGAGTACCGATTCAATACAGGCAGAAGAAAAGCTCAGAAAGACTTCGAAAAACCTTCAATGACGTCTAACTGATTAAAAAAACTCGATGAGTTATGTTTTTTTCTCTTGATAGGATTGGGTTTGACCAAGGTTAGGATCAAACAGAGCCTAGATTTTACGACCGATAATTTTATTTATTTGTAGATTCCACAATCCTAAACCTCAGCTTCCCCGGTAGAAAGCTTCCTTAAAACCGCACTTACGAGACCTTTTTAGTCTGAGGTGTGATTATGAATGCCCCGTCTATCGCGAGAGTTACAACCAACTTGCTCGATATTTTAAACACCCGTACATCCCCTCCACTATCCTCAGATAAGAGGCTTCAGAGGAATTGAAGTAATATCGCCAGTTGTTACATGTTTGCGGATAAACACTGAGGGATATTTCGACTTACTCCCAACAGCCCCCCATTTCCATGATGGACTTGGTAATCTTGTATAGCTTGAGATTATATGGAGATTTGACTGTTCTTGAGTGGTGAAATATTTCTTTTTGCTTGTATGGAAGGGTTCAATGGTTTACGGTTATGAGGGCTTACGGCTGATTGGCGCGGCGCAAGTTACGCGGAGATCAGCTTTGTTATACGATTTGTCTATACTCTATAGGATTAAATAGATTTTTTGCAGTGGAAATAACGTTAGAATTCGAGGCATTGGCCCTGATTCTGTTGTTCACAACTAAACTAATTTTAATGTCACTATGTCTCTTTCTCACAAAGAACATAAGAAAAGGATGTAAGAAATTTAGTCCTGTCAAATTAGTCCAATGCTTGTTTCCAATATAAATTTAGTCGCCATCTATCGCGGTCACGTCTAAATACACGGAAAATAAGACGGCAAAGATTAATTTGACAACTTAAAATATGTTCTATCCTATTCATATTCATATTCATTTATTAATTGCTTCATGTTTGTTACATAGTTGTTACATTATTAAGTAAGTCCAGAACATGAGCCCTGCGAGGGCATTGCAACATTAATTAGTAAATTAAATGGTTAGTTGGTACATAGTTCATATACATTCTGAATTATAGTTCATTATTAGGTATATTAATTAGTATTTAAATTATTTATTTATAGTAATATTAGTTTAGGTTACATATTTTAGACATAATTTTTAACATGTATATACATTATAATTGAATTTTATTATTACACGTTAATAGGTATGATCGCGAGACAGATCCATTATTTTAAAGTTTCATAAATATTTTTGCTCCATTTTATCTACCATAAACTCTTCAATTGAATAGTAGCATTTTTTGATAAGGTAATCTTTCAATTTATTTTTGAATGTTAAATCCTTGACTTCATTTTTAAGATGATTTGGTATTTTATTGTATATAATTATCGATTTATAATATGGGCCATTTTGATACATTTTGAGCCTTGATTCCGGTATTATTAGTTGGTTTTTACGGCGGACATTTTTTGTCGTTTCAAACATTGATGCATTTTTCCTAACAAATAGGGCAATTTCTAAGATGTAGATGGAAGGGAGCGTGAGCATTTTTCCTCTTAAAAAGTGCTGTCTACAGCTTTCAGTTTGCCGTATATTTTCTATAATGCGAATGCATTTTTTTTGCATTACGAATAGGTCATGGGCGTCGGTACTATGGCCCCACAGAATAATGCCATATCGTAGCCAAGAGTATGCGTACGCGTAGTATGCAGATAGTGCGCATTGTTTGTTTGTATTTGTCTTAAGGACGTTAAGTGCATAAATAAATCGTGATAGTTTTGATTTAATATTTAAAATGTGGTTTTTCCAGTTCACGTACGTGTCAATAGTTAATCCTAATAAGTTAAAATTATTTACTTCTTCAAGGTTATGTTTCTGTGATACTGGTTTTATATCTATTGGTCGTTTCTGATGTGGTCTAAATTGAATAAGTTTAGTTTTCCTGTTGTTTATTTCTAGATTATGATCTAGCAGCCAGTTTTTGACTGTTTCAAAAGTTTCCTCTATATGAGTGTTGCTATCTCGGTTATTGGGGCATTTAAGGACAATGGATATATCATCAGCAAATAAAACGCACTTTGAATTTATTATTTTTGGCAAATCATTGATATATATTAAGAACAGCACACATCCAAGTACACTACCCTGTGGGATGGAGCTGTTAGTAGTTCGAATATCTGATAGGATGGGCATCAGTTCGTTGGTACTCTCATTAATGCTTTCGATCTGAACGTATTGTTGTCTATTTATCAAGTAAGATTTCAACCATAAATACGCGTCACCGCGGATTCCTATACCGTTAAGTTTACACAATAAAATGTTGTGTTGAACCTTGTCATATGCTTTGGACATATCTAGCAGTAATCCAACAGCGTAATTTTTTTCCTTAATATAGTTTAATATGTTTTGGATGTAATTGTATACGGCTAGGGTTGTCGAATGTTTTTCGCGGAAACCGTATTGGTTTTTATCTAAAAGTTTATATTTTTCGAGAAATTTATAGATACGGGTTGACATAGGTTTTTCAAATATTTTTGAGATCGTTGGGAGTAAAGCGATCGGTCTATATTGGCTAGGATCTTCTGATTTTCCTCCTTTTTTTAATATGGGTTTTATTTTAGCTATTTTAAGTTTGTCTGGAAAAGTGCATTCTTCGAAAGATTGGTTTACTAGTTGGGTTAAAATGGGGGTGAGCTCAAAGTTACACGCCTTAACTAGGATGGGTGGTATGTCATCTATGCCGTAGCTATATTTATTTGGCATGTTTCGGATGATAGTGTTAATTTCTCGATCAGTGACTGGTTGTAGGTACATTGTGTTTATGGTGGTGTTATGCACCGGCCGACCGCTCGGTGCGAGTGGAGGGGGCTGGGTGTCGCCAGTTTTATGTGGCCGTGATATCTCACCTACTGACACGAAGTAGTCATTAAGAATATTTGTTACCGCGTGGGGGCATTTTTCTATTGTGTTATGTGATTTAATTGAAATAGTTTTGTGATGTTTATTTGGTTCTCGTTTCGTTACTTGGTTGATTATATTCCACATACATTTGACTTTATTTTGTGATTTTGACATTTTGTGATAATAGTTAAGTTTTCTTGATGTTTTAACACATTTCTTAAGGATTTTATTATACGAGGTAAAGTATTTTTTTAATATATTGTTATTTGTTTGGTTCACTAGAATTTTTAGAAGTCTTTTATGTTTACAAGCCTTTCGTAAGCCTATTGTTAACCAAGATGCCTTATTATTATTGTTTCCTTTTTCAACCATGTTCGTAAGAAAGAGATGAGATGTGACTAAAATTAGTTTAGTGCGATTTACAACAGAATCGGCACCATTTTAGGCGAATGCCGCGCGCAACAGCCGTACGAGCGTCATGCCACGTTATGTTTAGACGACTGCCACAAAAGTTCGCGAACATTTAAAACATTAATGGGTATGTTTTTTTTTTTATACTACTTAGGTAGCAAATAAGCATACGGCCCGCCTGGTAAGCGATTACCGTAGCCTATTGACGCTTGCAACACCAGGGGAGTTAAGTAGTACCTATAAGGACTTTTTGGCGGGAACTTGCAGAGTGACGTAGCGTTTTCATTTTCATAAATTCGTGTATTTTGAGTTTTATTGCATATTATCGGTGGTATTTTATCCAATAAAGATCAATCCATGTGCACCAGTGAAGTGAAATGAAATGAATATGTGTATCGTGACTTTACAAGTTGTCTCAAAAAGGCCGTGAAAAGTTTTAGTAGGTACAATGACCACCATTTTACTAAAACATGGACGATGACTGATCACCGGACTATGTGAAAGTGAATGTGCGGACTATATTAAAGTGATATTATAAATAAAATGTATGCGACTGAAGGACTTAGTATCCAGGGTCAAGAACAATTACCAAAAAAAAAATAAGTAGTATAAAAAAAAACTGGGCGTCCGCGGAAGGAAGCTCCTTTGAGACCGCACAGTTTGAAACAATTCTGGTTTCAATGTATGTGACGATGGACAGGAATGTCAATGGTGAGAGTTTCGATGGTAGAAGGTAGCCGTGGGCATCATCTTAAACAATCCTACAGAACACTGGCCGTTGTACAAACGTTCAAAACGTGATCAAATACCTTTTTTATGTTGAATATATTAATATCCCACATGGGTTAAAATTGATGTCATATTTAATAATGATATCAACATTGAAAAACATTCAAAGCCTTAATAAAATTTATTTTTTGTACTAATGAATTATTTGTTTTTCCTTGTCGATTCTTTCTAAGGAGAAATTAATTAAGAGTTTCGTGTCTTTTGTTTGCTTTTTTTGTTTCGTGTTTTCTAAATACGAGCCGGAGATAGAGTCAATTTTTTACATTCACAAACACCTCATCAGGCCAGATTGAGATAACTAGATAGAGAGAGAGATCCTATAGTTTATTTGCTGAAGGGAAATCTAATTCAACTCATAGAATAAAATGAGCTGAAAAGGTATAAACAGAAAATATAAATATAAAATAATTGGACTGTTTTACAAAAAACTTAAACCGACTTCAAAGTACACTAACAAGTAATCAAATCCTGATCTGATGACAATGGGACCAAACGGGAAGCGTACCCTTTCAAATAGAAAAAGAATTTTCCAAATCGGTTAATAAATGACGGAGTTATGAGGTAACAAACATAAAAAAAAATACATTCGAATTGAGAACCTCCTCCTTTTTTTGAAGTCGGTTAATAAAAATTATAAGCATCGAACAACAAACTTAACTATACTCCGTGACTTTTTATTCGTCTTAGAAACGCAGTCCACATAATGTACCCAATGAATAGGTACAAAGAATTAAAAAAAGAATTGTTCAATTGTATAATTTAAAAAAAAAACATTAGAATTATGAAAAATCGAGTTAATAATTCAAGTTTACGTATAAAATGGTAAAAAATACCAACCCAGAGCACGAGTCGAGTAGACTGTTCACGTAACAGGGTTTTTAAAACTACGTCATGCGTCATAATGATAACTATTTGTTTTTTTTTTTTCAGTAGGTAATACAAATGTTCAAAATATAAATAAACTTTTTAACAAAAAAATAAACCGCCTTCAAAGTACACTAAAAAGTATAAAATAACTCTTATCTGACACTGTTTTGAAGTGAGCGAAATCGCATGACGTGTTCTATAGAAAATATTTCGCTGACTTCAAAACAGTGTCAGATAAGAGTTATTTTATACTTTTTAGTGTACTTTGAAGGCGGTTTACTTTTTTGTTAAAAAGTTAATTTATTTTTGAATTTTTAGTTTCATTATATACTGAATACATCTGCGTAACGTTTTCGAGCGTACAGGCCTGATGTTTTGTTGTGTGATTGCGTAAACAATGCATATTTATGCGATAGCGGCAATCGCGGCTAATTTGCTGTAATTTTTTTAAGAGTTTCGTTGTCTATCTCTGAAAATCATCATCAGATCTATATGAAATTTATATGGGACCATTTCGGAATATACCCCTTTCGAACAAAAAAATTAAAAAAAAGAATTTTGCAAATCCGTCTATATATGACGGAGTTATGCCCGAACATACATAAAAAAAAAAAAAAAAATATAAACATCCGAATTGAGAACCTCCTCCTTTTCTTGAAGTCGGTTAAAAAAAAATAAGATTCCTTGGGTACATTATGTGGACTGCGTTTTTAAGACAAATAAAAAGTATCGGAGTATATTCAGCAAATATATAAGGTGTAACGGAAAGGGTATATACATCCGAAGGGGGTGAAGACTACATCAGGTACAGACTCTCTATAAAAATTTTCAGCTCAAAATACATAACTAAAAAATTCAAACCAAATTTTTTAATTCAAGTTTTTTGAATTAAAATCATAACCAACATGTCACCGGTCAATGAGGGTCATTGTCATTTTGCGTCCTTTACTAATATTAATATAAATTTTTATCTTCCGCGATCTGTGCACCTCGTACGAAAAAAGTGGATTACTGTAATGTATATACAGTTTCCGTTACACCCTGTATATAGCAGTTACATAAATCGTTACTAATGACCTTTACCTAATTGCAGTAATTTATTTATAATTGAAATAATGCTAATGCTAAACACAAGCCTGGATTAAGAAAAATGGTATACCAGCATTTCGATTAATTAATAATTCGCATACTCAGACTTGTTCTGAAATGGGTACCGCCTGAAAATTTAATGAGTTCCAACGGATTCAAGCTGCCAGCTTATTCATGAATGTGGAAATGATATCGAAACCAAGTAATTTAAGTAGGTACTTAAAAAGACAATAAATAAAATAAATTAATATCCTTAGACATTCCTCACACTCGGTCATCTGATCCCAAACTAAGCAGAGCTTGTACTGTAGAAACCTGAAAACTGATATACTTCATATACAACTTTTTAAATACATACGTATTAGATACATACATGTTCATGCACACAAATGCATGTCCTGTATATCGGAATCGGGAATCGAAGCCAACTGCGCCAAAGGCCCGTCGAATAATACTTAAATATAAAAAAATATTTTACTCAACAATGTGTTATTAGTATATTTTATACAATAGTTTTTTTTACCGGATCGGTTTCACTAAAGTCTTCTTTAAACTAATAAACTAAGTTTATTTTAAAATGACCTTTATTACGAAGAGAATGATACTTAGATTTCTTTATCCGATTATAAACTTAAGTTTTCACATAATAAGTTATATTTTATAATATGTTTCAGTGATAGAATAGGGATGTTTCACGGGGCTCTTCGTTTCGGACTAGCATACATGTATTACGAAATGAAACGCTATTTTGGGGTGGAATTAAAGAGGATTTGTACGATTCACTTGTGCAGAACATTGGTATATTAATAAAATGCTTTCAACAAATATTTACAAAATACAATCTATTATAGAAAATTTCCTCAAGCCTGCCGCTGCTTCCGATTAACGGCAAGGTTCTCAGAAGGCTGGCAGCGTTTCCTCTTTGGATAGCCAAGCTGACGCGTTGGCGGAAAAAGCTCCCCGCCCGCTGGTCTCTGGAGGTCTCAATCAATTGGTTGGTATGTTGGTATGTTTAAGTTTCTAATTTTTTTATACGACGAAATCGGTAAACAAGCATACGGCCCGCTTGATGGTAAACGGTTACAACACACGAGGCATCACTCACGCGTTACCGACCCTTCCCTCTCCCCAATGAGCTCTGGCGACCTTACTCACGCGCAGGAACACAACATAAAGTTATTTGGCTGCGGTATTCTGTAAGGTGGAGGTACTTCCCCAGTCGAGCTGCTCTTTGAGGGAATAAACGCTGCTCTACCTCTCTCAAAATTATTTGTCTATGAGACTATTAAGAGACGAATGAAAATTTTATTTAATAAATCATATTTAGTGAAACGTACCTAATTGCTGAGTTTATTGCCAGCTTTCACCAGCAAAACCAACCTCCGGTATTAAAATCTATTTCATAAATGCTTGTTGTCAAGGCCTCTTTAATGAAAAATATAAAAATCCTAAATTCCCCAAAGATAATTATCCTCTGACTATCCTTATTTTATAATCCATCTAATATTATAATCATGCGAAAGTACGTCCTAGAATGTTTGACTTTGAATCACGCGTGGTTTTCGTATCCACAAGTGCAACCGGGCGACAAATCTAGTAAATCATAGACACTACCAATCTTACTTAACCTATACCTACCCTTTTACAAAAAAAAACCTTTTGAAATCCACTCAAGACAAACTATTTGTAAGGCCTCGCCCACAGACATAAATCTAAATAGATACCGCAAGTCCCTCCATTCGTACGAAAACCAAGCGTGTCACTTTTTACGTACCTACCATAATGTCACAAGATTGATTTAGTTAGGCTGGCATTAGATTTTTAACGTGAAAATGAAGCTATCCTATTTGTCAGCTAAACACATCCCTCGTTACACATCTCTAGTGGATTATGCGAGTTCCGTCCTTGCGAAACAGTTTCAAAAGAAGAACACGCCAAGAAGAACACGCCATTAAGAGAGGTAGAGCATAGCGTTTATTCGCTCAAAGAGCAGCTCGACTGGGGAAGTACCTCCACCTTACAGAATACCGCAGCCAAATAACTTTATGTTGTGTAAAGTTGTGCTCCTGCGCGTGAGTAAGGTCGCCAGAGCTCATAGGGGAGGGGGGAAAGGTCGGTAACGCGTGAGCGATGCGTCGTGTGTTGCAAGCGTCCATATGGCTACGGTAACCGCTTACCATCAGGCGGGCTGTATGCTTGTTTACCGACTTAGTAGTATAAAAAAAAAAAAAAAAAAAAAAAAAAACATTCGTCAATATTTTTGCATAGATTTTGACACGCGAAGTACATTCACTCGCGGCATCTATTTAAATGTATATCTGTGGCCTCGCCCGTATATTCCGTACGAATTGCCAGTGTTAAGGGTGGATCTACACTGGGCGGTTAGGGCAACCTCTCTACATTATTGCCTTTTATACTAAATTGAAGTGATGAGCTTTATCTAACAAAATCGTGAGTACTTTTCGTATTAGAGGGTAAAATATAAACTTGATATGGATTTGCTGCGTTTAAATAGCTCGTTTCGGAGAAAGGAGCACTACTACTGATCCCTGAGTACTAGGTAAGATGGACTTTTTTGTAAATTAAATGGGGTAGGTGGAATAAGGTTGAACAATTCCTACCCACACTCTCCAAAATATATCCTGTAGAAAACTGATTGGCAAGCAACCACAGCCACAAATCTCAATAGATAACGCAAGTCCATCCGTATGAAAACCAAGCGTGTAACTTTATTTGTACCTACCATAATGTCACAAGATTGATTTAGTTAGGCTGGCATTAGATTTTTAACGTGAAAATGAAGCTATCCTATTTGTCCGCTAAACACATCCCTCGCTACACATCTCTGGTGGACATGCAGCCGCATGCGAGTTCCCTGTCCGCGCAAAACAGTTTAAAAAGACGAACATTGTGCCCCATTTTTGCACAGATTTGACATGCGAAGTACATACACTCGCGTCATCTATTTAGAGTATATCTGTGCAAGTAACCTTTCTTCGATAGTCGAAGTTCGTGCGTGAGTTTCGCCCATGTCCGATGAGTTTCCTGGCTCATCTATTGAGTCGAGGGCGTCACGCTGGTGCTTAGCGGATCCATCCCAGAGATGGCAGCAGTACTCCATGCATGACCTGACTTGTGCTTTATAAAGTTGAAGCAACTGTCCAGGTGTTAAGTACCGCTTGACCTTAGTGAGGCTACCCACCTTTCTAGCAGCTTTTTCTGCCTTCGACTCAATAGAACAACCAAATTTTATTTTACGTCTCTTTATTTAGAAATGGTTTTACCGTGTTTAGGTTAAGTGAGGATAAACCGAAGGTGGTAAGAACACAAACACCAGAGAGGTTTCAAAGTGCAGCTGTAGCTCGACACCAGCATCTGCTTAGCGACAGGCTATCATCTGGAAGTGTATTACCTAGCTAGAAAGGTACAAGAAAGTACCTTATTGTTAGTTTTTTGGTTCCTTGTAGAATTGGAGGCCATAACCTTCGCAACGTAACGTGGTAGTAACGTAAAACGTATAATGATACATTTGACGTTACTACCACTCTGATCATCGTCGTATTCCACAATTTCACCTAAAAAGGACAGTGAGTGTAAAGAATTGACGTTAGAAAACGTTTACTAATGCGTTTGCGTTTACGACACTTTTCCATAGGAATTGGCACAGCGCCTCTAGCGGAATACTCATGGTACTAATTTCTCCCATACAAATTATAGTTAATGCAAACACATTTATTTATTTAAGCCTTATAATTATTACACTATTCCACTTATTTTTATTATATTTCATCCCACTGCTGGGCAAATGTCGGAGTCAGCGACAGCCAAGCGATACAAACACCACGATTAGGGTTCAGTAGTATCAGGATTCGGTGGGCGTAGTGCAGGCAATAAAACAACGTTAATAAATTTAGGGTTCTAGTTACTCTACTTATCACCACCTCAAGTAGAATGCCTGAATGACTAAGAATTTCGCTATTTATAGACAGCCGACAATATGAACTCAAGTTTTACTACAATCCCTTCTTCTTCAACTCACTTTTCCCTTGCGGATCTGTGCCATAGTGTACCTTCAAAGTTAACCAGTTCATCTCTTCATCTAGCAGTTGGTCTACCTCTTCTTCTTTTAGCATCTCTTGGGTACCATGTATTTGTGATGCTGCTCCATCTTTCTTCACTTGCCCTCGATAAATGGCCCGACCAATTCCATTCTCCTGTCTTTGCTATCCTAACTACATCTCTTACTTTACTCTTCTGTCTTATATCTCTTTTCGCATCTTTGTCTATCAGTTTAATTCCTAGCAAGCTTCTTTCCGCAAACTCATTAGTAAGATTTTTACAAGCTTTTATTTAACTTGCAATGTATGTATGTATATTTGTTCGTTCGGGTGGAATCTTGCAAGTCGAATTTCACCCACTTCCAGTGTTTTTTTTTTTTTTACTGTTTATAGGCCTGTGTTTGACCGCAATCTCACCATGGTAAGTGATGGTGGATGTGGCCGAAGGTGGTAAGCACACAAAGCCTAGAAGGAACTGGCTCTCAAGTGCAGCTATCGGAACACACCGAAAGGTGCTTGGCAACAGATTTTCAACTTGAGGGTGGTAGCCAGCCAGGCGGGTACTTACAAAGACCCTACCAACGTGCAAAATCAAATCATGCAAAATCCGTGGTCGGATTGACTTGATTTATATTTTTTTTTTTAACAAAAACTTATAACATTTCATATTCAACGTCAATAATTTACCTACACTCGGGGTACAGAGTAATATTTCAGTTTACACCGACATTTAAAATCCAAGTTCCAAAATAGTATCGGGATACCAAAGAATATTTATATACAAAAGGGTAATAAAAACTCGATTACGATTCACACTCGCGCTCGCGTGCAGAGCGGAGTAGAGCGGAGCGGAATTGAAAGAGAATTGTTATTGTTGTCTACTACTTGCGGAACAATCAATACGTTTACACAATAGTACAATACAGTTAAAATGATTATTTGTGGATAGGTTTTTCAAAGGTGTCTGTTTTTTTACATTTTAAAGTCACTTTACATTAAAATTGTATTCAATTTTAATGCCTGAAGGTTCCGAACGAAACTTTATTTGTCTGGTATACCCTACGAAGTACACCTGTCCGTCCGTCTGACTGTCTCCATATAAGATAATCTTTTCCCCACTGTTTCACCCGCGACCACCTTATGTATTCACTTTAGGGTACAATTTTGAATTAATTCCTACTATACAGTAAGTAGGGAATAGTTATTAAAATGTCATAGTCAGGGGGTTAAAAAACATGCAAAATAGTCATAGTTTGAAAACTACAAAGAATTACTTAACCATTCCCAATGCCGGATTTAGAGGTGTGGAGGCCCTGTGGCAACAAGGGAGTGGAGGACCCTAATTATTTTTCAAATAGGTTAAATATTGTTTTTCAAATAGGTTAAATAATATTTTTCTTGCAAATGTTTCAATAATTTATTTATATAATCGTATGGCACATAAAGATAGAACATGCCAAGTCACACAATAAGTAAATAATCTTTAAATTAAAGCCTCTCATGCAAATGGCACCATTCGAGCTTTTTTCAACGAAAAAATCATTGATGATTTCGCTGAAATCCAGCTCCCGCAGTAAATCACTTTCAGTGCTAATTAGGGATAACTTTGATAGGCGGTTGTGTCCCATCGTAGTTCTTAGGCTATTTTTTATATTACCTTGATATACGAATTATAGAGATTCCACTATATTAGACACCATATAGTTGTGTAAGTTGTTTTTTAAATAAATACAACTTATGTGGGGGCCCCTCTATTGTGGAGGCCCCGGGCAGTTGCCCCGATTTCCCTCCCTTAAATACGGCCCTGACCACTACCTACTAAGGGGGTGGTTCGAGTTCCTGTAAGAATGTTCTACCTCTAGACTCTCGATTGATACAACTTCTTGGGACAACCTGTATAAAAAACCTGTGTGCAAAGTGTCGTGTTTCTAGTCCCTGCTGTTTGTACTGTGCAATTAAAAAACTTGCTAAACTAGCAAATTTAACACCCCTTTATAAATCTGTGACGTCATTTGCTAAATTAAGTATATACGCTAGGAAAATCGGCGAAACTACAAATCTTAGCCTTAACGATAAGGATCCTGGTTTAATTAGCTTTTGTTTTTACAAGTTCGGATAGAGCCAGCCCTGGCGAGTTAACGAGAAGTTGAGATAGGGCTGTCGCGAAGGCTAAATACAAGGTCTAGTACTTAAAATACTTCAAGAGAAATGGTAGCCACTTAAAATCAGAACCACTTGTCAGCAAAAAGGCGATGACGTTTACCATCAGCTTTTCACCACTAGTACACAGACGATGATCAAAGAAATGATGACATGGTTAATATGAAAAAATCCTATCAAGATTGTTCGATAAGAGTTAAGTAGGATACTCTATGTATGGTAGCTGCAGTTCAGATCTTTCTAGGCTTTTATGTGCTTACCACCTTCGGCCACATCATCACAAACACAAGCTTATACACGGTAAAATATATCGTTGTGACCGATGGACAGAATAACAACCTGACAGATAGACAGATGGACGAAGTAGCACTATAATATAAGGGTACGAAATCCTAAATCGAAGTGTGAAAATATTTTTAAAGATAACTCTCCAAATCCCTGCTCCAACCCCTCAAAGGCATCAAATCCAAAAACACCTTCACATTTCTCAATTCATTCATCCAACAAAAATACGACACATTCCAATTTCATCTTCACAAATAGGCGACAACCCTAATTTGATAAGGTTGTCCTAATATCGTTATTTACGTTAAGGGGCACGTCTCCACAGTTCAAGACATGTTCGGAATCTATAGCGTCCGAAGCCTAAGATTATGGGAAATACACGCGTGGACCAAATATATTAATCTGTTAATGGTACTGAGAAAAGTAGCAAGAGATTGACCTACAAAATATAAGTGCTGATTGCTACCACAGCTTAAGTCCAGATTGTCATTTAGCCGAACACACCCATGTTTACATTTAGTATACAAATAGATTTATTTTTAAAGAACGGTCCGTAATCTACGGTTTAGGTGGAAACAGCGAAATAAAACCAGTTTTTCTGAACCAAGCACGAGCCGAGCCTCTATTCGTTCATTGCTCGCAATGTCAAGTGTGGACGTACAACGAGCATATAGTCCCACAAACTTATCCGGCCCTGTGGCCAAAAGAGGATCTAACGACGCCAGTTTGAAATGTCAATCTTCCTGCCATTCGCCATTGGTTATATTGTTTACTCCACCAAATGCGATAACAGTGCCTATTCACCAGGCCAGGTAAGTTTGTAGAACTGTACAACGAGCCTACGCGATACTACACGAGCACGATGCGAATACCTGTTTTTTTTTATTCATAAGAAGATGCCGGTCCAAAAATTTTGCCTTAGCACCCTTACGCGGTCAAATCGGCGAGCGAGCTCTCAACCGGGGTTTTGATTAGGTAACTACGCCTAAAGGTTCCCCAGTTGGGGCTCAGGGCCGTTACAGGGGGGAGGGGACAGACATTTTATAAAAATGAGTTACGACTAATTAGGGGGGAGCGGATTACTATTGGCAGCTCGGGCCGCTTGAACGGTACGAGACTGAGTAAGATGTCGCGGCGCGTGGCCTCGACGACGAGGACGGTAACGTGGTGAACGATCACCACGATTCGCGTGTGTTTACTATTGCGAGCTTCAACAGCTGCGATTTGAGCTAAAGTGACGGTACGAATCCCTGTGTTCGCCAAATACTGACTATAATTGGCGGTTAGCGATAGGAGCGCTGTCGAGCGCGACCCGAACGCTGGTTCGAAGCTCGTAGGTCCGTCCACGCTACGCGAATCCGTGCTCCACGTGTGCTCGGCTCGTGGTCGGTCGTAGCGTGGTCTTTCATCTACCGGGTATGGCTGATTTTACTCGAAGTGTACATGAGGGTAGTAGTAATCATCTTTTAACACGTTTATAGTTTAAAACCCGTCGACACACTTACCAGCAGCTTTCTAAACTTCTAGTAGTGTGAGATTTTTACCAAACATGTACACTGTACAGCAACTCTACATAAACATCTTTAGAAAACTTTGCAAAGAGCTGCAAACTTGGCAAGTCCGCCTGCAAGTTTGCACTGAAGCTTTTAATTGGTTACGTTCAATAGTATTTAGTTTTATTCATATCTACGTTCCGGTGAAGTTCATAATTAGGTTGTTAGTACTTCCTGTTGCTTGCTAGTCGATTTGAGAGGTTTATGAAAGGGTGGTATACAATTATATAGGGTCATTGGTATGAAATTAAATTTAAGAATGTCTGTAATTTACCGGGGCTATATTGGATGACTGGTAATTAGTAAACGATACTTAGACACATGATTGTACTCATGATAACAAACAACTTTCCCAAAGAAACATTGTTTTTTAAAATTTACTTAGCACATTTTTGAGAGGTAGAGCATAGCGTTTATTCGCTCAAAGAGCAGCTCGACTGGGGAAGTACCTCCACCTTACAGAATACCGCAGCCAAATAACTTTATGTTGTGTTCCTGCGCGTGAGTAAAGTCGCCAGAGCTCATAGGGGAGGGGGGAAAGGTCGGTAACGCGTGAGCGATGCTTCTTGTGTTGCAAGCGTCCATATGGCTACGGCAACCGCTTACCATCAAGCGGGCCGTATGCTTGTTTACCGATTAAGATGTATAAAAAAAAAAAAAAAAAAAAAACATAAGTCCATAATATTTAGTACCTAACATGAATAAGAATACATTGGCCCTGATACTGTTGTTCACAACAAAACTAATTTTAATCTCACTATGTCTCTTTCTAACATAGAACATAAGAAAAGGATGTAAGAAATGTAGTCCTGTATATTAAATAACTTAGTTGCAATTAGGGGCTCTACCACGTATCTTTGGTGGTAATCGTAACTCCATTAATGATTTCATCCAATGACACGGTACGACGAAGCCATGGTAGGCCTTGATTGGATGAAATTCACCAAAAATATACGCAATAGCCCGGCGGTGATTGCTCACTTGAAGATAGAGACAGGCGTAGTGACTGCGTGAGACATTTCACAGACCATGACACTTCACAGACCATGTTACTTGTTAGGGCTCTTCTTTTCTGCAGTAGGCAGATTGGGTGGGCCCTTAGCCATCCTAGCTAGAAGCATGGGACTTTCCTGGGATATCCGTAGGCCCACTGTCACCTCGGCCCATTTTCCTTTAGAGTTCTAGACTGCTCGCTCGCTGTATTGAACGCGGAACGCAGGACTCTAGAACTCTCTCTGTGGAATCGGCGCCTTACATTACATGTCTAATTTTAAATTAAAAAGAAGAAATTGCCGTGGAGATGAAAGGAATACACAAACGTTCTGATAACGTATGTCTTATTTCGTTTACTTACGTACAATCCGATTTGTCGGATATTTTAGCAAAACAATTTACCTACGCCGCTCGCTGACGTCATAACTCTGTGAGCCTGAGCTCTTGTCCACTACTATTTGCTGTCGAAAGAATATCACCTCATTTTTTGTCACTTTATAATATGAAACTGTCACTCTATACTATGAAATTAGTTTTATTAGAGTGCAGAGAATAAATAACCCGTATTTTCAGCCGAAAATCAGCGCAGTGATAATTTCCAAGACATGATGAGCTGGGTATTTAGCCCTAACAAGAAATATACTGTTTTTTTATATTTTTTCTGTACTAAATGTATATTTTTTATCAGTAATTGTTCTGATCTGGTGTAGAATACATATTCTCTGTATGATTCTTTCATATTTTTTTGTTTATTCCAAGGTTTCAATTTAGTATTATAATATGTGTTGAACAAAATGCTCAAAATGTCAGGAAACTACAATGATATTATAATAAAAAGAGGTAGATATCGCATTTAGGCACGCTAATTGTTGCAGACAAATTCAGACAATTGTCGTAATTTTGCTTAGCGGCTACATATTATAGCTATCTTTTTCTGTACCATACGTTCCGTATTTTCTATCGCATTCACCTAATTCAACAATAACTGAACGCTGCTTAGTATGAGGGTAGCATATCTCTATTATAATATCATTGGGAAACTATATATTATAATATTTTAATAATACTTCCTTCCGCCGCGCGGTTACGCCCGCATTCCCGATGTAAAAATATATCCAATAACTAATTCCATGTATAAACTTTCGCATAAGTTACTGATTATTTTAAAGCACTTTTTCAAACACTAATATTCAAATATCACAAAACTATTGAGTGAGTTTTGGAAATAGTTTCGGTAGTATGGGCTCTGGTATTCTAAAGATTTACTTTTTCACAAGCGCCGAGGTAAACCCTCCATATTGGTTTAGTTTTCATTGTATTGCTTTTCCGGAATTTAAACTATTTGTTCGTATTTACCTATCGTAACTAGCGGGGATAAAGGTTATTTCGTTTGTTTATTGTTATAAATTAAATACGGACTATTTTTCCTGTATCAGGTGGGTAATTAGCAAAAACTCACTCCCTAATAGAGACGCCTTGCTCAATGGACTCCATACCGACTATTCAAGCGTGTCAGTGGGCGGCACCGTTTCACCAATAAATGACATATAATTGTTATAATTTAGTACTGTTGACACATATGTGCTATGGTATAGAGTCGATATTAGACTGACGGCTACGCACTCGGTTATGATTTTCACAATACACGGGGCACTAATATTGTCATTGTTGGGCGCGCGGGACTCCTTGCTCTGTGGCATTTAGTCAGGTTAGTCAGTAGCTAGTAACTAAACAGATCAAAAATAACAAAAAAAACATCTCTATACATATATAAAAATGAATCCCTATTTCCCTTGGTCACGCCATAACTTGAGAACGACTTTACCGATTTCATCCATCTTTTTTTTAAGTTTTCTTATGCTCTGGAGAAGGTTCTTATGGAAACCTAACGGTAGGGTAGAATATCCCTCGGGTACGCGGGTGAAACCGCAGGGCGCAACATGTCTACGATAAACCTATCCATGGTTCTCCATCGAACCAAGACGCCGGGAGAATTTCCACCCATACGTTGTCGACATCCCGCGTACCCGGACACAACGCTTCGCTTCAGCGTTTCTTATACGAACAGCAAAGGAGTGGAACTCTCTTCCTGGGTCAGTGTTTCCCTAAACTTATAACCTAGAGACACACATTTTGCGCGTTGCAGTCCCAGCAACAATCAAAGTCAAAGTCAAAGTCAAAGCCATTCATTCAATTTAGGCCCCAGAAGGGCACTTATGAAGGTCAAATTTACTGAAGTTACCACCGGTTCGGAACTCGGCCTTCAACTGAGAAGAATCCGGCAAGAAACTCAGCAAGGTTACATTTTTTATATATTTTTTGGACAATCTGACTATGTTTGGCTTTTTTTTCCAAATAATTAAAAATAAAAAAGATATACCTAAGCATAGATACAGACGAAAAAAGAACAAGAAAATAAATAAAAAATAATAACCTTAGAAATACAAAACACACAATTATTGACCTACTGGCTTTTGTATAAGTATGAGCAAGGTGCACTTGTGCAGAGTGCAGCTACCTACTTCTAGACATCTTTATCTTCAATATAATCGGCTACTTTATAATAAGCTCTTTCTTTCAGAACTTTTTTTATATGTGATTTAAATTTAAAATCAATCATCTTGGTCACCGCAAGTGGTATTTTGTTATAACAGCGCACACTATTGCCAAGAAATGACTTACGAACTTTAGCTAGTCTAAAATACGGAACAACTAATTTCTCTTTTTGTCTTGTATTGATATTATGAGTCTCCATTTTTGTTTTATACATTTCTTTATTTTTACGTATGTACATTATATTTTCATAGATATAAAGTGATGGTACGGTCATAACGTTTATTTCCTTAAATAATTCCTTTAATGATTCACGAGCACCCATACTATAAATTGCACGAATTGCTCTTTTTTGTAATATAAAAATAGTCTCAATATCTGCTGCAGATCCCCAAAGTAATACGCCGTAAGATAAAAAGCTATGGAAGTATGCAAAATAAACTAATTTGGCCGTCTCGACATTCGTCAATTGTTTGATTTTCCTAACAGCAAATGCAGCAGAACTTAATTTACCAGCTAATGATTCTATCTGAGGACCCCATTGCAATTTATTATCCAATGTGATACCCAAAAATACTGTTTTACTAACTAATTCTAAACTGATGCCATCTACTAATACCTGACTGTCTACTTGCACTACATTTGGAAGGGAGAATCTTAAACATTTAGTTTTCCTAGAATTTAATAACAAATTATTTACAGCAAACCATTTTGAGACTATTGACATGGTATCATTTACTTTAATAAGTTCTTTGTCTTTTCTATCTACTTTGAAAATAAATGAAGTATCGTCAGCGAACAAGACTATATCTGAGAGACCGTTTACAACAGATGGTAAATCATTAATATACACTAGAAATAGAAATGGACCTAGTATTGAACCCTGGGGTACCCCCATTTTAACTAAAGATCCCTTCGATGTTGTATCACAAATTCCTACCTTTTGTTGGCGATTACTTAAATAAGATAGAACAAGATCATGAGCCGCCTCACGAATACCATAATATTTTAGCTTAAGGAGCAGAGTACGGTGGTCAACGCAGTCAAAGGCCTTGGATAGATCACAAAAAATGCCAATTGCATCTTGTGAATTTTCCCAAGCTTCATATATGTGTTTCAATAATTTTGCAGCCGCATCTGAAGTAGATCTCCCCTTCGTGAAACCAAACTGATGACTATGTAGTATCTTATGTTTATTAAAGTGGCCTAACATTTGATTAAGCAATAGTTTTTCAAAGATTTTACTAAGTGCTGGAAGTACGGATACTGGTCTATAATCAGAAGGATTATCTTTACACCCGGACTTGAAAATTGGCACTACTTTACTTCTACAATCTCTTACAATCTCTTTAAAGAACCCCACGCTGTACTCGCTCTCTTGGCTGTACCCCGGCGGAGAGCTTATTCCACAACCTGAGCATCTGAGGTAGGAAACTCCTCTGAAAACTAAGTAATAATGAAATTGGTGAGAAAGCCTGCCGTCTGGTAAGTTGAAATGATTAAACAATTTGAAAGATAGTACACTACGGGGCACTAATGTTGACTAATGAGTAGTGACTAGGAAAAAAAAGGTAGAACAACGTCTCCGTCAACGTAAGGGACGTTGATAGAGACGTTAATTTACCTATTTTTTAGTATACCACTAAGGTAGAACAAGCATATGGTCCACCATATGGTAAGCGGTTACCGTAGCCTATGGACGCTTGTAACATCAGGGGTATCACTCACGCGTTGCCGACCCTGCAGAAATCTCTTTTGAAGAACCCCGTGCTGTATTCCATTGGAAAAACCACGGCCTATCTAAACAAGTTTATTGAAAACCTAGTCTTAGATCTACCCGTGGAATTATACATGTAAATACTCAAATCCTACTAATTCCTACTAATATCCTACTATATATCCTAACTAATATTATAAATGCGAAAATGAGTTTGTTTGTTTGTTACACCTTCACGCCTTAACTACTCAACGGATCATCATGAAATTTGGCATGCAGATAGCCTATGGTATGGAGAAGGAATAGGCTGATTTTTATCTCGGTAACGCGGGTGAAACCGCGGGGGACAGCTAGTAATATCATAAATGCGAAAGTTTGTGAGTATGTATGTATGTTTGCTACTCTTTCACGCAAAAACTACTGAACGGATTTGGATGAAATTTGGCACACAGATAGAATATATTCTGGATACATACATAGGATACTTTTGTTCCCGGGAATACATACGACCCCTCGGGAATGCGGGTGAAACCGCGCGGGACAACTAGTACATAATACTTTTGCATTCAACTGTACACACGGCAACACATCAAGCTATACATTTCCAGTATAAGCTGATCTCGCATTGCATAGGATTTCCTTACAATGAGAGGTCAGCTTATATTGGAAATGTATAGCTTGATCTGTAGCCGTGTGTACCATCTTTAAAAGTTACGGTTCTTTTTCAAACAGTGAGATCCGCGTCCAGTCTCAAAGGTGTTTGATATTCAAATTGGAGACTAGAAATTCTGAAGCGATATCTATTCAGGACTGAAGCAAACTGAAGTTTCAATACTAGTACTGCATACGGGAGCCCGTTTCAATTCTAGTGTGTAGCATACCTTAGCTATTGTAGGTTACGTATGATTTTTTTGAAACTATGGATATTGTTATTCTGATTTATTATTTGATCGCGTTATCAAAGAGGAAACGCTGTCAGTCCCGGAACCTTGCCGTTAATCGGTAGCAGCGGCAGACTCGAGATTTTTTTTAATATACCTATTATATTTAGATTGTATTATGTATATATTTGTTGTAAATAAAGATTATTAAAAAAAACTTTATGGACGGATTGTTGATGAATAAAATATTCTTAATTGTATAGACATAGAAGAGATATTAGTAATAAATAAAGGAACTCAATACTAGAAAATAGAATAGAAATAATTTTGAATATTATTTAATCAAATTCAGTTGAATAACACTCATCCCATAAGTTATAGGGAACTGGATGAAAATCGTAAACTAGCAATATCCCAGGATATTTATTTATTTATGTAATAAAAAATACATATTATGAAATAGAAAGACAATGGTGGTAAGAGTCGGTAGAGTAAATTTTTTATAAGGAACTATATGTAAATCAATAAAAATATTCCATGCATAAAATCTGCATCAAGAATATTATGCACGATCAACAAGAATTGTGGTCGCCTCAAAGAGCGCCTCGTGGGGGACTTAGTGTCTGATTGGCCGGGAATTCGCCGGGAATTTTCCGGGAATTTGCTGGGAATTCGGCGGAGTTCCTGGCCGCGGACTGTGCCGCGGCTGACTCGGCGATATGTGAGTGCGCGTTGCAATATATAAGCGCATAGCGAGGTGGATAAACTATTTTATAGTTTTATTAAAATTTTACGAATGTATTCAATTATATAATGTAAAATTACTTTGAGTTTTAGATTTATACAGAACACTCAAGAAATAGTGTCAATCGAAAGGTCTTTAGAACATCCGAATCACCGCCAATGAATCTCAGCGAGTTTTTGTAGTTTTTTAATTTAATTTTTTTAGTCAAACTCTGACTATAACATTTTTGATCATAGTGACGTTAATAGTTGTATTATAGACACTACTTTAAGTTTATTTGGCAAAAAATATGTCAGAACTAGACATAAGACCTCAAACTCCATAGCTCAGATACCTAGTACAGTAGTACCCAACTAATATGGCTTACCGATGTACCTGCGCAGAAGATACATTTTCAAAGCGCGGGAAACGCTATTGGTCAGCAGCTGCCGCCATGTTAGCGCGCGCCGTGCGGAGGGGCGTGACTTGCGAGTGAGACGGAACTAACAGCTGCAGTGTATTATGAACCTTATAGTAGTGATCTAAGGTTGATTGTAAGTGTTAAGCATTATTTCGTTAATCTTCGGGGCCATACTTTCTTTTCTGTGCAAAGATTCACGACGCGCCATATCAGTTGGGTAATACTGTAACTATACTTATTGCATTATATTCGATACTAAAAATATTAATTTGCCTATTTTAACATAATATTTCACGTTAAATAACTTTAATACTATGAACACTACAACATCGGCCTATTCTTATAACTCGGACCGCAGGCAAACGAATTAGCGAACAATAGGGCACTGTTTACTTGGAAAGTTTCCTTCCGTAATAATGTGAAATTTATAACGCTTACAATGTGAAAAGTGTTTCGCTTAGTATAATTGATGTTAGGTTCCTGCGGCTTTTATATTGTTAGGATAATACGTCATATTTGAGTTGTAGTGTTAGGTTTTGCTTGATTAATTAGTTCGCTTTAAAGTTACATGAAAATAAACTTCAGAAAATTAATATTTTAAATTAATAAAATAAAGTTTTATATTTTTACAACCCAGATCTATGGCATTTTTCAGGCTATTTTTTCAGAGTTTTTATGCAAAACGTATGTACGTATGTATTGACGGAAACTTTATTTTACTGTCACTCTAAAATTGTCCTATGAAAAAATGGAGTCCTCAGAGGGCGAACCACAAGCTCTTAAAAGGTTAAAATACCCTTATTTGACTTTTGTCTTTCTTTGACATCCGACGTCAAAACGGGACAAAAGACAAAACGTCAAAATCTATATCATGTTAACATACAGGTTGATTTTTTATCAAATCTCGCGATTGAATTCTCTCGGGAATCTTCATTAAAACCCGGGAATATTACCCGGGTAACATTTGCATTAATGTAAACCTCATTAACTACCGCTACATAAATAGGAATAGAAATAGTATTATATTTAGCAAATAGCAGTAATTGTAGTAAATTGTACAAAGAGTTACGAAGTAAAATGATAGATAATAGAGTAACATTTCAAATAAATTACGCTACATTAAAATTACTTTTTTTCTGTGACATTTGTCACATCGTTCCGCGGCACACGGCCATCTGGACCCAGTTCCAAGCTAAATAGAGTTCATACTGCGGCAACCAGACAACTGATACACTACATATAAGTACTAAACCTACCGATATGGAGAAATTTTTGATGAGACAACACTAGGTTTTGAGTAAGATAGAGCGTACATAGAGTTTATTCGCTCAAAGAGCAGCTCGACTGGGGAATTACCTCCACATTACAGAATACCGCAGCTAAATAACTTTATGTTGTGTAAAGTTGTGATCCTGCGCGTGAGTAAGGTCGCCAGAGCTCATAGGGGAGGGGGGAAAGGTCGGTAACGCGTGAGCGATGCTTTTTGCGTTGCAAGCGGCCATATGGCTACAATAACTGCTTACCATCAGGCGGGCCATTTGCTTGTTTACCGACTTAGTTGTACCTATAAAAAAGGCACCCAAGTTAGTACAATTGTGTTCCAATTAATTAATCAGGGGTGTCAACATTTTCAGTTTTGGTATTCAATGGGTTCGAGAACTATTATGAATTTTCAGACACCGCACATGGGCTCAATTACAATGTAGTTGGAATGGGGACTTGGTCCCTTTTACCTTTGCGACTGAATTTCAGTTTGTGGGTAGTAGCCTAGCCGGCAAGACGGTTACTATTAGGTACGACTAATGCATGCACCTCACGTCTAACGTTATTATTTTATACTTTTTGTATCCGTTTTAAAACGTGGTATCTTAAATATACAGGTCGTTGTTTTGGTCAGCGACGAGCGACTCAGGGTCGATAATACAAATGATACTGGTGCTAAAAAAAATATAAAAAAATACTTTATTTTTTTTAATAATAAAAATATAAAAAATTAAAATTTTGAAAATCATGTAGTAAGCTAAAGTGTAGACATAATACTCAACGGGAGTACGAGGGAGTAAAGGGGTGGGGCGATGGCGGCTTGCGCCTAGCTCTAGTCTGTGCACGTGCCTAGTAACCATACTTTGCGGTAATTTTATTTTAAATTGAATAAGGTATTTCTCAACATATTTACAGTATTTAATGGAATTAAGTCCATTTTTGGGGAATATATATTTTGTACTACCGCTCCTGGGTCGCTTGTAGCCGACCGAAACAACACCCAGTATAAGCAAAATTAAATCTGGTCACTCTATATTTAGAGTTATATGGTAAGCGGCACGTCAGTAAATATCGTATCGTAAATCCATCAATCATAATTAAATTTACGATACAAATATGCCAGTAAACCTCATGATTACCAACACGGAATAGATAAATAAGGTTGGAAAGGCCCTCGCTCCAATTTTGTACTAGGACCAGTGTCGCCGCTTGACCCCCACTATTTTAATTTCTACACATACGCAATCATATTTTTACAAATATTTCGCACACAACCAAATCACGCACACATAAATCTCAGGGCAGATATTCGTTCGCCCACTAGCACTAAGCTACCGTGGGCATAGACACTCACACACGCAAAAATGCATACACCTGTCAAAAATGTTGACAACTTACAGTAGGGATGGGTAGTGTATAATCGTTAATGAATCGGTTCGATTATCAATTATTATTCTCATAGAACTTGGAATCGATAGTTGCATGGTTATGCTGTACGGATTACACAAAACTAACATATCTTTTTCTATTGAATTAATTATATTATATTATTATTCAGCATAATGATTTTTTGGACCGGCAATAATCAATTTGTGACAATTAAAAACTAATAAAACTATTAGGGTATGTAGTGGTTTTTTTACGGATAACTTCGTGATAGATATATAATATACTATAAAAACTAACAAATAACAAAAAATAACAAATAACAAAACAAATAACAATTAACAAATAACGAAAATTTTTACAACAAATTATATAGTTAACTAAATCTTAACTTCTAATGTTCGATTTGTTTTATTTCTAAACTGATTATTGATAGTCTGGTTGTTCGTTGTGCGTGGCACTTCACTAAGTGGGTGGGACCCGTCAATGAAGAACGACATTATCGTTAGTAAGTAATTACCGAAAAAATACGATACTTCATAGGCGTGAGCTGTTAAAATTATGAAGCTAAATTTGATAGATTTGATTTGCTTGATAAAGTCGATATTTTTATCGATAAATTATCTGATGAATGCGTGGGGAAAAATGTAACATGAAATTAATATTAAGAAATTATTTTATTTTATTTTTTACTATATACTAGCTAAAAGCGCAGCTTTGTAAGGGCTCGTAAGATTTTTTTGTAACTAAGTTTAATATTTTAATTTCAATAAGCCCAAATATGGTTAGGATAAGGATACGGCGTTCCACTATGGAGTTTCAGTGCTTACCCACACTCCAACTCCATCATCAGACCCTGAATACAATATATGGCCAAAGTTCATCTCACGACAATTCCAACAACCCCAAACATGGCTAGGATACGTTGCTGCGTTATGGAGTTCCATTACCTACCCTCCTACTCTATCATCAGAGCCCGAAAACCATATATGGTCAAAGCTGTTCTCATGACAATTCCAACAACCCCAAACACGGCTAGGATAAGTTGCTCCGTTATACAGTTTAAATACCTACCATTCTACTCCATCATCAGACCAGGGATACCACATGTGGTCAAAGTTCATCTCACGACAATTCCAACAACCCCATCCAGCGCATGCCCTCCTACTTCATCATCACACCCCGGAAAACCATATATGGTTATTGAGCTATTATCACTATAGCTCAATGTATATGGTAAGTCTTATCATCTAGACAAACATTTTAATTTCCTATGCTAAATTTCAAATATAGATCTGATCCTATACTTTCAATTCTTGATTGTGCATCATCTGTAGAGGTGTGATCGTTTTTTCGTAAAGTGTACCACAATGTGTAGAACTGAATCGGATAGTAGATCTGACCAGGGAGCCAATTCTCATTCACTCGAATTAATAACTTGTTCCAAATAAAGTTCGAATTCGTACTTTTTTCGAGTGAAAATCAAGTTAGGCTATTCTGAGAATTTCGAAGCCGCCATTTTCTCTTATTTTTCGAGGACTAGCGCTCGAACTACTTCGACTGGTCGGGACCGTTCGAAACGTATTTCGAATGCGAACTATCAAACGTCAAACAGTTAGGTTGTCATTTGGAAACGTAATGACAGATAAGCCTAAGGATTTCCGTTACTCACAGAAAATATTTTGTCATATTCATTTATAATTATTATATAAAATTGATTAACTTATGAATTCCGGATATATTAGGATATAATAAGAGTAAAACGTTGTTTTAAATATTTTATTAAAATATTCATTAAAATCTTTTAAATTTTAATTTAAGATATAAAATTATCACGTACGTTAACAAAACGCAATTATCAAGTGAAACGAAACGCATCGTGCAATTTGTATCCATCATAATGGCAACATTTACTCCTTACACTCGAACTTATTTCGAAGGTTAGTTCGATTAGTGCCGAGAATACAGGAATCGAAAAATAGACTCCGCCCCTCGAAATTTTACGGTCGAAATAGAACTCGTAATGCAAGTTCGATTCGAAGGCTAGTTCGAGGGAAGTGAGAATTGGGCCCCAGGTCGTCGGTCCACCTGGTGGGAGGTCGTCCCGCTCGGCACTTTCCAGTACGCGGTCGCCACTCGAGAACCTTTCTTCCACATCGGTTATCGGCTCTTCCAGTTACCTCTACCTGTCACGCCAATCCATTGTTCCCTGGCGTTAGGTTCTTTAGGAAACCTACAATTTATAATTTATTGCATTAGTCAAATTACATTTTACTTAGATTATAATACTAAATACATCATAGTAAATACTCGTAGATGAGGAGGGGTCTTATATGTCCATTTATATCATTCGGTCACATTCATTCAATGATTAATATAATATCTAATTTCAAAATACGTCTAACTAAAAATGTACTATCGTTAATTAAATATAAAATAATTCCAATATTATCTTTGTCAAACGTAATTATATTATATATAGTCTAGAATTTAGGGCATGTAATATCGGATGATTTTTCAATTCCGATATTGATTTCCGATATTGGATCTCAATATCGGAATTCCGATATTAATATCGGAATTAGACATTTTTATTATAAATTGCACATATTCTTTATAAATTGCACATATTCCTTATAAACTGCACTAATTATCTATCTATACTAATATCATAAAGTGGAAGAGTTTTTTTGTTTGGTTAAACTGGCTAATCTTTGGAACTACCGGTATGATTCGTTTTTTTTTTCACTTATAGGAAGCTACGTTATCCCCGAGTATTATATATAGGCTACTTTTAATCCCGGGAACGCGGGTGAACTAGTCAACTAGTTCGTTATAAATTTGGATTGAAAACATCTTCTGCTCAGCCAAGCACTCTTGTCAGAGGGGTCGTGGTTGCAATAGATAGTGTATATGGTGGGTCTTCAACGCCAATGTTCTCCTTGACTAGGGTTACAGCTTTCGCAATGCTTTTAAATTTTTTGCGGATCGTAGCGTTGCGAGTACACCCTAACACTCTGGACAACAAGTCTCTTCATCGAGTGTTCGTTTCTGCATATGTAACCAAAGAACTTGAGAATTTGAAGCTGCACAGTCGACGAAAGCCTATCTGTTATTCAATACTCCTTCAGGATCGCGTTATTGGTGCGAAAGGCTGTCAACGGCATTTTCGGGAAGCGTCTTCTGCAATACATCTCCAGTGCGTCAATTTTCCGGCTATCTTGTAGACTTAAGGACCAAGTTTCAGCTCTTTAGATAAAGATCGGAAAGACCAGGCATCTCATAAGTTGAATCTTTGTTTTCCTAGTTATACTTTTGTCTTTCCAAATCTTCCTACTGCTGATCTTGTGATTGCACATCGTCTTCTGTCTGATCTCATCTTCACAGTATCCTGTGTTGGAATTGGTAGAGCCGAGGTAGATGTAGATTTTTCTCAGTACGTCCAATCTATTAAGTTACGCCAGGTCTATTATTAAAATTTTCATCTTATCTCTGTTGATTGCAAGTCCCAATTGGAGACTAGTGGTTTCTTAATGAGCCGAGAGGTCCTCCATATCTTCTTTAGTTTGGTTAAGCAGAGAAGTGTCATCACCGAGAGTCAAGGTGAGGCATTGGCAGTGTGCCTAGATGTGGTGAAGGCATTCGATCGGGTCTGGCACAGGGGTCTTCTCACGAAGTTGCCAGCATACGGGCTTCCTGAGGGATTATGCAAATGGGTCGCCAGCTTTCTGTCCAGCAGATGCATAAAAGCCGTCGTCGACGGTAGCTGCTCCGATAGCATGGGCGTTAATGCCGGCGTCCCGCAAGGCTCTGTGCTGTTCCCAACACTGTTCCTTCTGCATATCAATGATATGCTGTCTATTAACGGCATTCATTGCTATGCTGACGATAGTACAGGGAACGCTCATTACACGGGCTGTGCAAATATCCCTCGTTCCGAGGTGGAGGAAAACCGCGAACGGCTAGTGTCTAAAATCAAGAGTACACTAACTTGTGTCTCCGATTGGGCTAGACTAAACCTAGTTCATTTCAACCCCACCAAGACGCAAGCCTGCGCGTTCACCGCTAAGAATGGTCTGTGGCTCCACAATTCCAGAACACTTTCTTTAAACATCAGTAAAAGCATCGGGATCCTTGGCGTCGACATTTCTAGCGACGTTTTGTTCCGAAGTCACTTGGAAGACAAGGTTAACTGGCATCCAAAAAGCTCGGAGTACTCAATAGAGCGAGGCAGTACTTCACATTGGGCAAAGGCTGCAACTTCGCAAGTCCGGCCTCATATGGAGTACTGCTGTCATCTATGGGCGGGAGCACCTGGATACCAGCTTGGGCCTTTAGACTCGGTTCAGCGACGTGCCATCAAAATTGTTGATGATCCCGAGCTCACAAGCGGCTTAGAAGTACTTAGAAACCAGACTGAGTCTGAGGAGAGACTTTGCCTCCTTATGTGTGTTCTACCGCTTGTACAACGGAGAGTGTTCTAAAGAATTGTTCGACTTGATGCCCACGGCCACCTTCCACCATCGCAACTCTCGCCATCGACGGGGAGTCCATCCTCACGCACTGAAACCAGAATTGTTTCGTACTGTGCGGGCTCAAAGGAGTTTTCTTCCGCGGACGCTCAGATTGTGGAATGAGCTCCCCGCCGTGGTTTTCCCAATGGACTACAGCATGGGGTTCTTCAAAAAGGGTGTGAAGAGATTTTTTCAGGATCGGCTACGCGCGAGTGATACTCCTGTTGTTGCAAGCGTATAGCATAGATAAAAATATCTGATTCCGATATTACGATATTGGATCACTCAATTCCGATATTGTAATATCGGAAAAAAAAGTCCGAGATTCCGATATTACGAGATTCCGAGATTCCGATATTCATGCCCTACTAGAATTCTATCGATGATTTTATTTAACCAAACCACATGGTCACGTCACTATCGATAAACATGCTGCGCCTTACATCACTGCCAATCAGGGCAAAGGACGAAGTGTAGAAGACGCAATGTATGCAGTACATTGAAAGCGGATTTGGTCATTGCGCTGATTGAGCGAGTACACATCGGTCAATGTATGTTTTTCATAACTTGTTGTAATAATTTTGTTAATGTTTGGTATTTCATAGTGTTCAATATGTTTTTATGTTTTTTACTAATAATATTGTAATTAAATGTTATTTTCGACTTACCGATGGAAAGATATACCTCCTCGCTCTATACTTGAGGTCTGACTTTTTTGTCTTACACGTTATTATAGCACAACACGGCATTATAAGCAGAGCTCTGTTCTCCAATGTAATCCGACGCGCACTGACCGCGAATCGGTCGAGTTATGATTATCGAATCATAACTGTGGCGCGCTTGCCCCGCCCACATTACCATTCTAACCTTATTTATTTGTTCTGTGATTACCAACTATGCTGCAATCAAATGCATTTCAATAAACTTATGGGCTTTAAGCCCATCACAGACGTAGCTATAATATATATTAATATGCCGAGCTATAATATAAATTACTGTATAGTTTGGCGAAGTAACAGAAATATATATTACTAGCTGCCCGGCGCAACTTCGTTCCCGTGGTGCTACCCTACCCTACCCTACCCTACCCTACCCTATCTTAACCATCCAGGGAGTTAATTCTACTGTACGTGTGTTTGTCACTGAACTCCTAAACGGCTGGACCGATTTGAATATATTTTTTTGTATGATTTTGGGTGGCGCCCTGGATGGTATAGATTCACAAATCAGCCCGGTAGATGGCATTGCAGTCGGTATCTAGATTCTATTATCGACTGCAGCGCCATCTGCTGGGCTGATACACACATGCAGTAGAATTTTATAAAGAAGATATCTGCGTGTGCGGTCACTCAAAGATTAGTATTGAAAATATATCGTAATATGCCTTGCTATGATTTATATTAATATATATATATTATAGCTACGTCTGTGATGGGCTTTATGAATTTGAGTAGGTAGTTATAGTCAGCTGTTAATTATAGTAGGTAATTAGAAGGCGAGTTTTCCACTCCTAATTATTATAAACAGAAGGGAGGAAGCGCTCGAATTTAGCTTGATTAGACGTTTTAATCGATCAGGAAAGTTAAGCTACAACGATGAACTGGTAGCCGGATGGGTGACCACCTAGTGGTATATCAACTCGAGCGTTTCCATGCTTCAGAAGGAATGTACAGCCGGTGGACACGGTTACAAAGAAAAAACAGAATTTTCATTATGACTAACTAGAATATAATGTTTTTGGTATCCCGGAAATTTGGCGCAACTACAAATCAAGGATTAATAGGGACATGTTATTGTCACATCCCTGTAAATAAGGACACTCAGATAAATCAGGACAACTGACAACATTAGTGATGACTAAAATGCCATGCTCTGCCATGCTATTCTCTAAAATAAAACTCCTAGACGAACCAGCTCAACGCTGCCGTGGACAGCGATATAGAAACGGATTGTAGGTAGTACCCACCTGATATGGCTTACCGATGTTGCAGAAGATACATTTTCAGCGCGGGAAACGCTATTGGTCGGCAGCTGCCGCCATGTTAGCGCGCGCCGTGCTGAGGGGCGTGACTTGCGAGTGAGACGGAACTAACAGCTGCAGTGTATTATGAACCTTATAGTAGTAATCTAAGATTTATTGTAAGTTGTAAGCATTCTTTCGTTAATCTTCGGGGCCACTTTCTTTACCATGCGAACGAATATTCACGACGCGCCTTATCAGTTGGGTACTACTCTAACAGCGTTGACTGCATCGTAGAGCAGTACCCCAAGTTTAAAGAATTGACGTTAATAAACGCTTACGCGTTTGCCGTAACTACACATTTGTATGGGAGAAATTAGTACCATGAGTATTCCGCTAGAGGCGCTGTGCCAATTCCTATAGAGAAGTGTCGTAAACGCAAACGCATTAGTAAGCGTTTTCTAACGTCAATTCTTTACACTCGGGGTACTGTGCCTACCTTACAGAATAACTCCATAGTGATCCTGCTTAAGAGTGCGTACCAAGCCAGAAAAATATGGCAATGTCAGATGAAACAAACTTATTTCTAATCTTCGCGTGGAGATGAGATGGAGATAGCGTGTTTCGCGGAACGAAAATGAACTAAGCGCTTTTTATCTAAATAACTCGTAAAGTATAGAATATATTAAAAAATCGTTAGTAGCAGCCCTAGGTCATATGTTAGTGATATTATTTATCGAATTTGTATCTTAATTAGATACACCATGAACGAATAAAACCTAAAATTCATTATTATTAGAGGTAGCTTTGTGATTTTTTTCTATCGAGGAAATTTCATTCCTTTATGTTTTTGCTCAGATAGAACCCTCGCGTATATAATGAAAATACCCATATAAAAATATTTTTTCATTTAAATACTATTTACTTGGGTAAATTTCAATTCTAAGATTGTTATTTTGCTTTATACGCACTCTTAAGACCTCCGTATAAAGGTAGGCGGATGATGTCATTTTTTTTTTAAAATATAAACTTTAATTAAATATCTCCTAATTCCAACATTATTATTCATTGCGACACGCTTTTTGCTTACACGAGCAGAAAACAATGTTTTAAGCTTATACAGTAGGTGGATAAATCATTATGCCCTAGATTATAACCTATACGCCCACCGGCCTCTCGGAGACCTCTCCTTTGTTTTAATAAGGTTAATCCATGAAACACTTTCGAAGCCATTATCGCAAATGTGTGAACTTGTGTTAATTATAAAGTTAAAATCGTATTTCCTTTCCGCGGATCAGTTAAAAACAACTCCAGCGTTGTAACAAGGTAACTCCGAAGTACCATAAACTGTGAGCAGTTTTGCGGCCCTAAAGAGACTTGAGAGAATTAGTTTCATCTGTGATATATGTATTTGCAAAGATTATGTGATCGGTAGATGGTTTTGTATCTTTAAAAACATACTTTGGTTTCTTATTAATAAATAATGGAATGTTTTTGTCAGGCTGAGAAGTCAAGAGGCAAGGCATCAGCTTTAAGTTTGCTGTAGAATAAAGAGGGAATATTGAAAATTCCATGGGGCTACTTATAAAGTAAACAATTCATAATAATAAAAAAAACCTCGACCGCCGAAAATCTAACTAAAAGGTTTAAAAAAATATAGCCTGTATCACTCGGGATGATGTAAGGATTCTTACGAAACCGCATACATCCAAATCTATTCAGGCATTAAAAGTTATGGTGGAATAAATAAACTCACATAGAAACATTACAAACCTTTTTTGGGCAGTCGTGTAAAAAAAAGAATAGGTCAAACGTAAACTTAGATAAATAGGCCAATTGACAATTTTCAAACATCCTGTACAAAGTCTTAAAAATTATATTAGTCTCCAACATAAATACTCTTTGGTTCGAAGTGAGATATCTACGTTAGACAAGGACCCTCGTGTGGGAACGAGACGGTCATACCGATTTCTTCGTTTCAACGACATATGTAGATGTCAGATTAACGGACGACTTGAAATACGCCGGAGTTAATTTAAGTTGAACGTGACTGTACTTGTGACAACTAAAGTGTTAGCTTTTTTTAACTTATTATTGATAGTAGCTTTTCTACTATACTCTATTTTACATAGGATGACTCTTCAAGGTCAAGGGTTTTTACCCATATCTAGAGAAATTCCATTTGATTACTCTGAAATAGTGCTTACAATATTTCATGAAACCTCGCTATATGATTTTGAGAAATCTAATATAATATCATGTGTCACCGAACTCATGCTATTTGAAATCTTCTATAGTGTCCACTGATTGTAAATAATGATAGTCCAAATAGGTACGATTACTAATTATATTTGTCCTAATTAACGCTTAAACCAACATAATTTACCCAGTTTCCTATAAATCCTGAAAATTAACTTTCAGTCCAATTAAATAAGGATTGTAATTCCCTGGCTGCATGAAATATATCCGCAAACACTTAACGCTGCGATTGTCCATTTAACCTCACAGTACCCGCGGGACCCGTACAATATAAGTCGCTTGCAGCCAACTTACACTTAAACTTACCTCCACCTTCTCCCCTTTGAATTTATTATAATTGCCGCATCTACGGAACTATGCCTGTTCAACTTTATTTTCTATCTCTTTTACTAATAACATTTGTACGCAGTGCAGTCTTGTTATGTTCTAACTAGTTTTGTAAAAGTCTATCTGTCCTCTTACTTTTGTTAGGCGAAGAATTTTGATTTTGGATTACCAGACAGCTGAAGTAAGATGTCTGGAAGTAGGTTTCTGCAAAAGTGTACTTTGCTCAAAGGAAGACGGTAGGTAGTATCAATAATTGTGAACTGTTTTAAGGTTATTATTTTTATTTATTTTCTTGTTCTTTGTTCGTAAGGTTTTTTTTATTGTTAATAATTCCAACATAGTCAAATTGTCAAAAAAAAAAAAAAATGTAAACTTACTTAGTTTCTTGCCTGTTCTTCTTAGTTGAAGGCCGACTTACGAACTGGTGGTAACTTCAGTAGCTTTGATCTTTATAAGTGCCCTACTAGGGCCTAAAGTAAATAAATGGCTTTGACTTTGATAATGTGAGCAAATTGTAAAAAGGTACTTCCGCAGTCGAGCTGTTCTTTGAGCGGATTAACTGCTCTACCTATCTAAAAATCCTCTTTTCATCATCATCAGCCTATAATAGCCCACTGCTGAACACAGGCCTCCTTCCACAATTGAGGGTGAAAGGGAATGGGCAGATACTCCACCACGCGTGCCCACTGCGGATCGGTGGAGGTAGGCTAGTGGTCAACCTACTATTAGAGTTTTCAAGCCGCCGAGGAGGCCTCCAACTAGCTTAACGACAATCACAATTACGTGATAATCGAGACCAACTGCTTTACGTGCCGTCCGAAGCACGGAAGCGCTCGATTTGAAATACCATTAGGCGGTCATCCATCCAGGAATCAACCACGACGGTGGTAGCTTAACGTTGCCGATAGATTAAGAACGACTAATCACGCTACACGCGCTTCGCCATTAGATAATAAGTATCATAATATTAATCCAGGTTACAATCTACATTATGATGGTTGGTAGCAAACAAACAAATTTACTTGCGCATATTTTTTTAATAATATAATAATATGTTTATTTATTTCTCTTTCACAAAGGTAAGGTAATTAATAACTAGTAGGTAATTAAAGAAATACAGTTTCCAGTTAACATCCCTTTGTGAGAGACTGGTGTCTGTACTAGGAAGACCTGTGTTACAGATTACCAGGCTCTCCTCATATTGGTAGGATATTTTTTTATGTTGAATTGACCTTCGACTGACCCCATGAGGAGTTATGACGAGGCCGAGGATGTAGCACGCTTACCCAGAAAAAGCCTATTCACTCTCGCCTTGAATACTTTAAAAAACATTCTATTAAACGTTTTTTCAAAAATCTTAATAAAACAAACTCCTTAATTACATATTGGGTTCTTAAACTTTAGCACCCTGTATCGGGAGGGGTTCTATCACCCGGATCTATCCGGTTCGTTCCGGTATTTAGGTGGCCGGTGACGAAGGTTGATTACCGGGTAAGGACTGATAAGTCACGTATTCGATACCCGGGTGCTGTTTATATGTTTGCTCGTCATTATCTAAGTAACTAAGCTTTCGTTGTGTATGGTTAATTGTTAAACGTCTTTCTTGTGACGGATTTTCCTTTTATAGTATGAATATACTACTTAATTATACACACATGTATACGCAAACACATATTTACACACACATACACGCAAGGAGAGAGTTATTCAGTCCCCACTAGATATAATTAAATGTTTTTATTTTTAGGCTGTGATAGTTTTTTTTTCTTTTCCCTTTTAATTTTTGTTTTTTCTAAGGTAAAATGTTAACACCCTATACTACTATATTGTATTGTACTAGATATGGAAGAGCGGGGCCCCCTAGCACAGATACAGTAGTACCCAAGTACCTGCGCAGAATATACATTTTCAAAGCGCGGGAAACGCTATTGGTCGGCAGCTGCCGCCATGTTAGCGCGCGCCGTGCGGAGGGGCGTGACTTGCGAGCGAGACGGAACTGACAGCTTCAGTGTATTATGAACCTTATAGTAGTGATCTAAGGTTGATTGTAAGTTTTGAGCATTCTTTCGTTAATCTTCGGGGCCATACTTTCTTTTCTGTGCGTACGAAGATTCACGACGCGCCATATAAGTTGGGTAATACTGTACCTACCTATTTCCTTATTTTGTATGTTATTTTTTATTATAAAAAAGCCAAACGTAGATTGTCCAAAAAATATATAAAAAATGTAACCTTGCTGAGTTTCTCGCCGGATTCTTCATAGTTGAAGGGCGAGTTCCAAACCGGTGGTAACTTCAGTAAAT
Source organism: Polyploca ridens (assembly GCA_951394255.1). Taxonomy (NCBI): domain Eukaryota; kingdom Metazoa; phylum Arthropoda; class Insecta; order Lepidoptera; family Drepanidae; genus Polyploca; species Polyploca ridens. Next base: position 11,533,967 of record OX596264.1, on the reverse strand, counting down.
GTGACCTTCATAAGTACCCTTCAGGGGCCTAAATTGAATAAATGGCTTTGACTTTGATTGAACTTTCAGGAATATACACCCTACCCTACAATCATATTTCATCATACTTCATGGTACGCAGGTAGGTCACCTAGAATAACAACTTTAATTTTAATCCCGGGAAAATATTATATCCCTTAGGAATCGCGAGCGGAAACTATTGTTAGAAATAAATGCAAAAGTCCCTCACAACAATAATTTTTCTCTCCGAAAAACGTGTAGGTAGGTATTATCCCGAGCTGGTGATTCTAACTCCACTCAAGTACTCTGAGAAAATGTCTGAGAATAAATAATTTTAAGGCTTTCAATTTTTAATTTTATAGCTCAGTGGTTGCGACGTCGGATACCGAGACGAAGGTCCCGGGTTCGAATCCTACAATGAGCTTGAGCTATCGCTGAACGAAAACATCGTGAGGAAACCATAGTACGGTGGTAGGGTACTTTGTAGTACTCATCTGGCTGGCTACCACCCTCAAGTTGAAAATCCGTCGCCACACCTATCAATGTGTTCCGACAGCTGCACTTGAGAGGCAGTTCCTTCTAGGCTTTGTGCATACTACCTTCGGCCACATCATCACTTACCATGGTGAGATTGTGGTCAAACAAAGGCCTATACACAGAAAAAAAAATTGACGTAAGAAAAGTTTACAAAACAACTATGTCAGTAACTTATACCGCAGATATAATCCTCTGTGTCGCAGCCAAATAACTATATGTTGTGTTCCTGCAGAACTCATTGGGAGGGGTCGGTAACGCGTGAGTGATGCCCCGTCACTTGTGATGCAAAACCCTGTCATCACAGGCGTCCGAGTTAGTCGTTTAAAAAGGTTATAAGTTAGTACTCTGCGAGAGGCTGTCCCGATTTCAATAAAGAAATGTAAACGGAAAAGCAATTGCACTGAAAAAAAATATCTAGAAAACTAGTTATGTAATTTGACGTTTTGTTGTCGGGAAACTAACTTTAGTTGTCGGGAAAATAATTTTAGTTGTCGGGAAACTAACTTTAGTTGTCGGGAAACTAACTTTAGCTGTCGGGAAACTAACTTTAGTTACCTTTAATCAAATAATAAGTTTTGTTACTGGTAAGTTAAGTTCGCAAGTCACTCTGTTTAGGTTATTGGTCGTCAAATTTTGTGTTACTGTTAAATAAAATTTTGTAGTCACTTGTAGTCCATTTTTTTCAGTGTGATTCGACGCAGGTAATTGCGTCAGGTTTTTTCATGAAACAATAATCCCCAATTTTATATATACAGAGTTTATGCAAACAGTTTACAAACAACATAACATAACATTCATCTTTACTATCAATAATATGATCCATCGGAAATCAAAATGTCGAATGTTATACAAACAGCCGTTCACTCATAAACACGCAACTCAAACGCGTTTATATCAACAATGCATCGAAATAACGGAATAAGCACACATTGGAAGCTATAAACATGCTCTTTCGTTATTTTTTTTATATTATCGTTATGTTATGCCTCGGTTATGTGGATAATGAAATACGGAATATACTCACTTATTGAGTTTTACGGGCAGTAAAGTGTAGGGATACAGGTTTCGTTTTGCATTCTGTCTGTATATATTCTCTTCGTAGCAGGGAGCCAATTCTCACCCACTCGAAATTGATCACTCGATCGAAAAAAGTACGAATTCGAACTTTTGTAGAGTGTAAATCACGTTACGTTATTCTGGCAATATCGAGGACGGCATATTTAGAAGGCAAACCAGTCAACTCGAACTTTGATTGGTCGGGACCGTTCGAATTGTCTCCGCCCCTCTAAACTTTGAGTCGAATAGGACTCGAACCGTAAGTTCGATTCGAAGGTTATTTATAGGTACAACGTTTAACAGATTTGGATGCTAAATCGTTGAACGGTTCAGAGTCGCCTACTTTTAATATAGATATTTAAAATTACATAAATCGATTCAGAAAACGATTCTGAAAAATCTGTTACACGTTGATTATATCCAGTATATTATAATAAAGATAAGCTATAATAGGGCCTTCCTAATAGGTCACTTTTGACAGACCATATACAAGGTGAGCCAAAAGAAATCACCCTATTGGAAGATGTTCTCATTTTTGCAAATGGCCGCCAATGTCAAATCTGTTTTGACATTTGTGGACTAGACAGATGCAGAATACAAGTGAACAAACTATGAAGCGATACACTCCCCAAGAATGCGGAATAATCGTGTCTATTTTTTTGCGCAGCGTTCCCGGGTCGCCTCATCTCTCGTTTTGGCGATTTGCACTGGCTCGCAAGATCACCCAATTTAAGCGTTTCAGACTTTTTTTGTGGGGTTTTTTTAAATCCCGTGTTTACGTGAACAAGCCTGAGACTCTGGAAGCCCTCAAGGACAACATTCGATACGAGTGCAAAGCCATCTGTCGCCCGAAGTTCTCGCCGAAGTGATGAAAAATGCCATAAAACTAGCACGTATGACAATCAATTGTGACGGCGCCTATTTCGCCGATATAATCTTCTCGACTTGACCAATAAAATTCTAAAGGTTCAAATAAACATAATCAAAAAAGAGAAAAGAAGTTTTTCATTTAGAAAAAAAAAGAGAGCCAAACAACATCGGATGTCTTCTTTTGGCCCACCTTGTACATCCATGTGTCAAAAAGCGCCAAACATAGTGCGGCAAGGAGAGACCCTCTTGTCAAATATGACTTCTTAGCATGGCCATAGATTACCTTCTTACTGTTGTACTGTTTAAGCTTTCGCGAACTAATTTCATTGTAATAAAAATCTGTGCGCGAATACTCCCGATAAATTAATATTACCTTCATAGTGGCGTTAAATTATTGTTCAATTAAGTGAATGCGATAGATAATACGGAACGCATGGTACAGAAAGAGATAGCTATCTGTAGCCACTTAGCCAAATTACGACAATTGTATGAATTTGTTCTACAACAACTAATGCTAGTGCAATATCTACCTCTTTTTTATTATAATTTCAGTGACAGATGCACCAACAACATAAATCTCAGGAACATTAAATTTTACACACAGGATCCTTATACAAACGTCAAAGGAAGAGTTTTTCAACTCCTAATGGGAGAGCATAGCGTTTATTCGCTCAAAGAAAAACTCGACTGGGGAAGTACCTCAACCTTACAGAATACCGCAGCCAAATAAGTTTATATTATGTTCCTGCGCGTCATTGTTCAGGGAAGTATTGCAAGCGTCCATAAGCTACGGTAACCGCTTACCATCAGGCGGGCCATACGGTTACCGAATATGTCGTATAAAAAATGTTAGAATGCTAGTTACAATATCATCATCATCATCAGCCTATAATGAACCACTGCTGAGCACAGGCCTCCTTTCACAAATGAGGGTGAAAGGGAATGTGCAATACTCCACCACGCGTGCCCACTGCGGATCGGTGGAGGTAGGCTAGTGGTCAACCTACTGTTGGAATTTTCAAGCCGCCTATTAGGCCTCCAACAAGCTTAACATAACCGGGACCAACGGCTTTACGATTTACAGCTTTAGTTACAATATATTCCTACTTAAATATTCCAATCTGACAAAAAAAATCTAAAACTTTTTATTCACTTATCGTTATAAGATACCAACAAAAAATTTCCCAGAAAGAAAGAAACTTTGAATGCAAACTGAATTACCTACGATACGATACGCATGTACAAAAAAGGTGTAGGTCTAAGAAAGGCTTTGTGTAATCATGAAAAATAAGCGAATTACTCCACCGGTGCGGGCATGAATGTGTAAATTTCAATTCCTCACTGAGTGACGTGTTATTTTCGCTATCAAGCACAAAGCTGCTTTGCTCCTTTGCTCGCACTTTATATTTCGCGTTCATTCTCTGCCAAGGAGAGTATCTCTGTATATTTGTTTTGTTTATACACTTAAGCTATGTACTGCGGGTATATTATATATCTTTTTAACACACTTGCTCGTAAAGTGACATTTATTGCACCGTTTTTAATTTCATAATGCAGCTTATTACCTACGCTACGCACTAGTGCTTTTTACTTTACATTACCGCACAGTTTCAAGATAGGTATAATCCCGATTATGTTAAGTGAGTTTGTAACGCCTTCACGACTCAACGGATCATCATGAAATTTGGCATGCAGATAGCCTATGGTATGGAGAAGAACATAGGCTACTTTTTATCCAGGGAACGCGGGTAAAACCGCGGGGGACAGCTAGTGTAGTCATAAATCTAGAGTATATATGCCGTTATAATACCTACCAGAAACTATTCGCTGAAATAAATAAGTGTATTCACGGCACTCGTTGTAAAGTCAAACACTTTATAAGAACTACTACAAACGTACAAACCATTCAAACACCTAGTTACAGCTATTTGCTAGTGATGTGACCACATAAAAAAATGATATAATTTAGTTTATGACTACTAATTTTACTTTTGTAAATTTTTTACCACCGCGTTTAATTATATAAGGTTCCTTATGATTTGGTTTACAATAAGTGATGTCCTTTAATTTTAAATATTTTAGGAACTCTTTCCGTCCTCTCAGGCTTCTGAGAGGACGGACAGAGTTCCCGAAGTACTTCACCTAAATTTGTAAAGATAGTGTAAATTCTGCATATTAAGGCACCATTTTTCCCCCTTATGGAAAAACTATTACCTACCTAAATCCTTGAAATTGTGTCATTTTCATTGTCATTTGAATTTTGTGAAGGTTATTATTTCAATTTCAATTGAATGTATTTATTGTAAGAACGGCATACACCAATTATACTAATTACTAGCAAAATACATCATGTTGTCATATATAAGCTGCCAACTCGAGTAAACTCAACTTATCGAATCCATTAGTGAGAATTCAATTCACAACACTACTACGTATTCCCGACATCAAATTCAATTCGATTTTAGTTGCTTCAATTGGAAAGAATTTCGTTTTGGAGCGTCATAAAATAGCTTGCGAACGTCGCGCCCCTGCCGGCCGTTGTCGGTACTATGGAACTCTCTGGAGCGAATAATTCACCAGAGCCCGCGTCAAACATTTATTTACGCACACCTTGGACTCTATGAGAAGGGTTAAAGGTACAATTTAGAATGTTTTCTCGGAGCAGAGGTTGGTTTATACCGGCTTCGGCAAGCAGCCGCATTGAAAATCCTTTTAGAAAGAATTGAGCGTCCCCACGCTGCAAACCTTTAGAGAGATAAGTTTTTTATTTTAAGTATGTTATAAATAAATATGTTATGGTTATTTAACAACATAATAAAGTAGGTATTTCTTTTGCTGGGGCTGGGTGGGCCATCCTCCAACTGCAACGAGCGAACCATCTTTATAAGCTTACATCTGGCCACATCACCACTTTTCCTATTCAAACATAAAAATTCGTAGAGCAAGAGCCCCGGTTTTGGCCAGTACCCCGATTGTGGCCACTTGCAATTTTGAAAATCAATAAATAAGGTCTTGAAGTCCGACTCGTTTATTGTCTATAGTAAACAAAATCACTCAACAATCATCATTTTTTTATAAAAAAATCCTTAACGTGGCCACAACCGGGGCTCTTGTTAAAAGCCCTATTTAAAAGCTAGTCGTTCGTATTCAATTTGTAAAATAGGCATGTCAATCAGCAATCATCGATATTTATCGGCGCAAAATTATAATCGACTCAATTAATCATCCTACTTTATCGAGTCGTAATTCGAATCGCATGCAACGAAAATACTTAGCGTGTCACGCGATAGGCAATAACTTTAATATGAAATGTTGATATCGACACCTGCCTACATTTTACTTTAGAAAGAAAGAAAGAAAAAATATATCCGTACTATTAAGATTAGGTTTTTTTTTCTTTTCTTCACCCGTGTTCCCAGGATAAAAATGCCTACGTCCTTCTCCATACCATAGGCTATCTGCATGCCAAATTTCATGATGATCCGTTGAGTAGTTGAGGCGTGACGGCGTAACAAACAAACAAACTCACTTTCGCATTTATAATATTAGTTAGGAGTTAGGATAGTTAGTAACTTTGCTATGAAATTAATAGTAGACGCAACAAAAATAATTCCGAAAAAAGACGTTTCCTTTTCGGCCCCTTTTAATTTTATTTCATTTTTAACCGACTTCAAAAAGGAGGAGGTTATCAATTCAGATGTTTATATTTGTTTATTATGTGTTGTTATAGCGTTAATAGAAATTCATATTCTGTGAAAATATCCACTGTCTACCTATTACGGTTCATGAAATACAGCCCACTGACAGACAGACAGACGGACGGACAGTGAAGGCTTAGTAATTGCGTTTGTCACTCTTTGGGTAAGGAATCCTAAAAAGGCAACCATGTCCCAATACCCTGATGAACGAGGAGACTTCTTATTGGTCCATGCTCGTACGTACACCGTGGGGACTCTGAGCAGTAATGTATGTGATCCATTATTCAGATCCATCTTTCCAATTTCTGCTGAAAAAGCCTATATGCTTATAGAAAGACCTTCAGGTGCCTCACAACACCATCGATTTTTTTGTGAAGGTCTAGGCACAAGACCTCCTTGCTAATGTCCATTGGCGACGGTTTCCTTTTACCCTCAGGTGGACGGTCTTCCTGTTCACATAAAGTCGTAGACTACAGGCATCGAGGAACAATACCTTTTTTTTTATATGACTAAGTCGGTAAACAAGCATACGGCCCGCCTGATGGTAAGCGGTTACCGTAGCCATATGGATGCTTGCAGCACACGAGCATCGCTCACGCGTTACCGACCTTTCCCCCTCCCCTATGAGTTCTGGCGACCTTACTTGGTGACACGCGCAGGAACACAACTTTACACAAAGTAGAGTAGTAATACCAAGCAATCCGATTCCAAAACTAGTCAGTGATTTGTCACTGATTTTGAACAGTAAGGACCAAGCATCGTGTGTTCTTGACTTAGCCAATCAGGGCGCATGTGTCCTTGATTTAGCCAATCAGAGCGCATTGTCGATGGTTGGAAATTGGCGGAAAAGATTGCAAGCAAAATCAACGTCATTGCGCTTCTTTGGGTTAATTGTTCGATGACTCTACAGGCGTGCTCAAATTGAACCATTGCCACAGAACTAATATCGTCGTATTACTCAAACTATTGTTTCCTCTATTGACGCGGGCATACATCGTAGTTATTTGCCTGATTTATGTAGGCGCGTAATCTCTGTTACAGTCGCGAACTAATTTGGGACCCATTTAAGGTTGAATATCCAACAAACGGATAGAGCTTAACGAAGCGTTTTGCACTCGCAACGCAACTAGGGGCAACTGCTCTCTGATATGCCAACCCGACTATAGAGCTTTCGACCTTATTGCCTTGTGAGTGTTCATAGAACATAATCTAGGAAATGTGTCCCACTCTACCTACATCATATGCCATTAATTTCCAAATTTCTTTTAGGTACTCGGAGCAAGTCTTGTTATTTTTCGGTAATTGTTCGGAGAATCCAAATCCAGTTTTATATTATTTTTTATTCAATTATTATATTTGCTTTCCACATTTTATTGAATAACTTTCTGTTATTATTTAACATCTTCATTCAAAGAAACATCAATAATGTTCATACAAGTAATGCCGATGAGCTGTGAAATGTCTTCCCATGTCGACGCGTCTATCATCATCATCAAATCCGATTCAAGATATGCTGCATCCACTGAAATTAAAATAATTGCTGGGTACTCCTCGGATACGCTATACCTATGATAAAAGTGTTTTATTTTTAGGCCACTTATTGGAAGTTAAGCTGACTTTGCCTACGCAAGCAGGTAATTGCAAAGTGGCGTTCCGTTTTCTTTTATAATTTCAAAAATGGCACTTGCGGTGGAAACTTTAGGCCCTTGGTCAGGGCCGCCGTAAGCGGGCGTGCAAAGCGTGCACCGCACGCGGGCGGCGCGCCCAGGGGGCGGCAAATCGAGCGACTCATACCTAATTCAAGTCATTGTACCCCTGGCCGGTTGACTCCTACGCAGAGGGCGCGCATAGAATACCAACTTGGGGCGCCTAGCCCGCAGCGAGCTAGCCGGCGCGCGAGTGGCGCGACCAATAGGCATTTTAAGAAAACATCATTATCCTGTTTTTACAAAACTCAGAGTAAGTAGTCGTAGGGCGGCATAATCGGTATTGCACGCGGGCGACGAAACAGCTAGCGGCGGGCCTGCCCTTGGTCATCCGATACAAAACTTCGTCCAAGACGTCGTGGGCAAGAAGTTGGTCTTGACCTGTGGGGACTTGAAAGCTAGTGACTTTTTCGCCCAGAGGTAAAGCCATGGAGGAATCTTTCCTCCATCTTTTAAATATTATTTAAGTTCCATTTAAAATGAAAAATTATATGTTTTAAATAGTATCATGAATTTCATTGAATAATATCGTAGGCGTTATCGTGTAAAGATCAAATCAAGGTGCACCAGTTAAATGAAATTAATTCGTGCAACGTCCACCTTTCAAGTTGTCTCAAAAATTCCGTGAAAAGATTTCAGAAAGTAAAGAATATGGGTGTAGGTCTCGAAATATTTTCTAGGAAAAGTTCGTGGTTAGATTAGATTCATCATCATCATCATCAGCCTATAATGTCCCACTGCTGAGCACAGGCCTCCTTTCACAAATGATGGTGAAAGGGAATGGGCAATACTCCACCACGTGTGCCCACTGCGGATCGGTGGAGGTAGGCTAGTGGTCAACCTACTGTTGGAATTTTTCAAGCCGCCTAGGAGGCATCCAGCTAGCTTAACGACTATTACAATTAAGTGATAACCGGGACCAACGGCTTTACGTGCCTTCCGAAGCACGGAAACGCTCGATTTGAAATACCACTAGGTGGTCACCCATCCAGCTACCGACCACGACAGGCGTAGCTTAACTTTGCCGATCGATTAAGAACGGCTAATCATGCTACACCACGAGCGCTTCAAAGATTAGATTAGATAGCCTTTAATTATGACGTATTACAAAAAATAAAAGTGGATTGAAAGTGTGTAGATACCTCTCATTTGATTGATATTGTTTACAATTTTCTTCATATTAGACAGCTCCTTTTCAATTTTAGCTTTGATGTTATCGAAAAAGTCTGGGTCGTTCATATCGTCTGAAGATTTGCATGGCTTATCCATTCCTGAAATAAATATTTCAAATAAAAATATATTTTTAGTAGTTATTTCAGATATTGGCAATGAAAAATTGAAAAGCAGAAAATGCAATTTTCCCTCATATTTTTTTTTTGTAAACAATGTGGACGTGGGCCGTCTAATTACTGCCAACTCATAAGTTCTTCTTTTAATATTTGATTTTGGGCAAGTAATAAGTAATTTGTTATTTTTTTTATTAAGGCTTTTTGTAAGTACCTATTTAAATATTGTTATCAATTCGCTACTACCAAACTAATTTCCCAAACTTCTATCCGACAATCGTTCAATAAAAAAAAGTTGACAACCATCCAAAAATAGCCGAATAACGGAAAGCGAACGCGGGAAATGGTAACTTTTTAAATATCGAATGTAGGTCAACCATTGCACGCGATCGCCGACAAACAGCCAGATAATACCAGACCAAAAAGTTTTATTAAGGCCCGCGTAAAATTCGATTGAAAAAAAAAAGAATTGGTAGCCTATCGACAATTAGCACAAACAATGGTGCCAATCATCGCGAGCGAACTAAATCTGTTTTTGGATGAGTTTTGGTATGTGAGCCGCGTCACTGACTGAATGTCATTGGATTTATAAATACGATCAGCTCCAGAAATAGGTAGCTACAGGTTTTCCAGGCGTACCGACTAAAATAAAGTAGCCTGGATTCGTTAACAATATTATTGTCTTAGGCTTGCAAGTGGGTGCGTCGATCTGTAATAGTGAGTGTTTAATAAGCTTTGCTTGCGCTTATCTCTTGTATATTATTTTATATTGTGCTGATATGGATGAGGACGATGTCCAACAGTTTTCATTGCGCTGGCACAACCATCAGGTAGGTAAGTAATTGTTTTATTTAGAACACACCCACAGAAGGCACAGGTACACTGTTATACATCCTTATTTTTTTTTCAATAGCCTCACGCTTCACCCCTGCTACATGCTTTTTATTTTCACTCGTTTTTAAATTATTACTTTATCAAATTCAAAAAAGTTAAAAATATATCTTCAACTAGCAGACCCCCGCGGTTTCACTCGCGTACGGTTTGTTTTTTTTTTGCGCGGAACTCTAATTATATTTCAAAAATAAAAGTAGCTAAACTCACATAAATCTCTTTAAAATTGGAATGTCAAATATAAAAGAATATTAAAATTAAAAGCACTAAGGAGTATTAATATCAACGTTGATGCAAATCACCTATAAAATAACCTGCTACCACTTTTTAACTACTAAGAATGTTTATGCATAATTTGAAGTAGATTGGACCAAGGAATCACGTTGTCACATACAAACTATGCCTCCGTTTTTCACCCCCTTAGGGATAGAATTTCGGAAAATCCTTTCTTATCGGATGCCTACGTCATACAAAGAACACACCCTCCAAGTTTCAGGTCTCTACGATCGGCGGTTTAGGCTGTGCGTTGATTGTCAGTCAGTCATTCAGGACAAAGCGTTTTATATGTATAGATTATTTAAAAACAGAATATGTAGGGAATTGAGGACTAAAATTATAATTAGGAGACGTAGTTATAATTAAGAAGTAATTATTACATTGAGGTCAGAAAACAACAGAAAATAACTTGCTAGACTTAACTCAAACACATAACAAAATCTTACTCATCTTCATGCGTTAATTCAAAAATGAGTCCTATCGACTTCTTCATTCATCAATAAACCGTAACTACTTTTTTATTTATTTTTTATTTAGCGATACGGATCCGGGTTTCGAATCTGCATATGGTAGCATCACTGAATCACAACGGCATTCAATAAAGTCCTAATTGGTTCAAACAAATTATACAAATACTTAAATAAAGTTACTCGATAAGCTTGAGTTTTGTAACGATACCACAGAATAGATAAGATGGCGGAACTATGGCAGGTCTCTGTGGTATGGGATACACGAATTACGCGAACTGAATCTGAAATGCATCTCCAGGAACTCACCGTCTTATTCCAATTAATCTTCCAGTCTTAGAGCACGCAGATTTCCCCAGATAATTTTCTTTGCCGTCTGGTAAATTATAAATTTTTGCTGGATTCTGCTTAATTTGTAGTCTAAAGTTAGTTAGTTTTAGCTGAAATTAAGGCTCAAACACACACTTTCTTTTCGTATATTCAATGCTTTCTACCAACAACTAAAATATTATTTAGAAAATTATATTTATTACTAGCTGTCTCGCGCGGTTTCACCCGCGCTCCCGTGATAAAAAGTAGCTTGTGTCACCCGGGGATAGTGTAGCTTCCCAACAGTGAAAGAATTTTTCAAATCGGTTCAGTAGTTTCGTAGCCTATTCAATGCAAACAAACAAACAAACAATCACATCTTTCCTCTTTATAATATTATTATTAGTATAGAAAATATAATTTAAAAAAAAATACAAACTAAAATATGATTTAGAAAAATATATTAGCTTTTACTTTTAGTGTATTTTCAAAAACCTGATAACAGTTAGTTCCTTAGCTATTGTGACCTGCATAAATACGTTGATACCGCCTGCCTACGATATAAAAATAAGTGAAATTGCGTTTTAAAAATTCCCGTTTTACTTAATTGTATTTGTAGAATGCTTTAAAGCTTGTACATAAGCGTACACACTAAAATAGATAACTAATACCACATTTTATTACATTAGAATTTATATCTACCTCACTCCCAATAATAACAAACATTTATGTCGCAGCTGTTTACGATGAATCCGTCATATCATTTTATAAATTCTTTAATATGTGATTGTAAATATTTTTGAGACTACTTTTCAAATTTTCAATAAGTTTTTAGTTAACTTATTGAAAGTCTACAGATTCCCCTGAGAATTCCAAATAATTGGTGTAGCCAAACGGTTGTCAACATCAATATCACAGAATCGACTAACTACCGGTTTCGATATTGACGGTTCGTAGTCGATTGACCATCGATAACTATACAATTCAATGCACATTACTATCAATCGACGTTGATTGAAAACGATCGAACAAAAAAGCTATGTTGATCGTAATGAATGAATCGGCATAATCGCACTTATTTTTATACGTAGTTTGTGGACGCGTCCGCCCAATATAGCCAATGTGTAATTAAGGTTTATCGATGTTTTTAATCGACTAAAGCTTAATGGCTTTTTTGACACATCGACAATGGCCATATAACCATTCTGGCGGTTGAACTTGAGAGTCAGTTGTACCCACTTACCATCAGGTGGATGGCCTGACTGCTTTTCCTGAATCAGTTTGCTAATTTTATACAATTGTGATATTATGGATGATTGCCAATCGTGATTTGTAAAAGGGAAACTTTGTATTCTTTGTCAGTCTCAATAATACATTTGTACTATGGTCCGTATTCTAATTCTTATCTAGAACGACAGTCAATGTTCAAGTCAAGTTTTGAGTCGAGATTAAAACAATTGAATTTGAAACCTGCACCAATGACTGTGTTTATTTTCGCTTAACAAGATCTATTAATACTTGATCTGGCCTTACAATCAATTATGCAGTATTTGACTATGACGTACTACTGCAATAATAAAAAACAGGACTTTCAAGTACAAATGACGGATTTATCTCAACAGCTGTAACACAACCATAAAGTAAATAATATTGTTTTAAACTACAGAACAGTGTCATCGGTGCTCTAGGGCGCATGCTGACCACTGGAGCCCTGACTGACGTCACTCTGAGCGCCAGCGGGACTTCCGTGAAGGCCCATAAACTTGTATTGGCATCATGCAGTCAGTACTTTGCTCAGTTATTCAAGGTAAGCATTAATTAAGTAGTTACAGAGCCTGCGCGTGGCCAAAATCGGAACTAAATTTGGCCATGATACCTAATAAGGTATACAAGGTAGGAATGAGAGGGAATTGTTTCGGTCCACATAGGAAGTGCCAGCCAGCCCTGCCTTATACTTTGGTTACCCTAAATACAGTCCACTCAAACGCTCTCCGCACCACAATAAAGTTTTGTTACATACCTCGATTTTTTTCTCAACAAGCTACGCCCTCAGTCGCAAGTAGACTTATCTGGCGCGCACTGTACCTGTGCATTTATATTTTTGATATTTTTCTAGCTACTAAAATTGGCTTAAAACATACTTAAAGGGTACATAATAACAATCGGTAGAAGAAACAAGGAAGTCACGCATACTTTCATCCGGTCACGGTATTTACACCCTTAACCCGATTATTAATAGGAAATTAATTCATTTACTGTATTATTTTCTTACATTGTTCTATCAATGAAACATAAAATAGCGCTCCTATTAAAAACAAACGCAAACAATCTTGGAAAAATAAGGCTTACATATAAGGCTACAATTAAGGCTTTGCAGAAACGTTCTTTAAATTTTAAAGTCGGCATTAAACACTAATCTTCCATTAAACTGTTGCACAAACGGTCATTAGACTAATATTTAATGCCTCCTTTAAATTTAACTACTGAAGTGTCAAAGGATCCTTTAAAAACTCCTTTACGTAGATCTTGCACAAAGCAACATTAGTATCTAAAGTTCCATTAAAATGACAGTTCTTTAGATTAACTTTAATGGGTCAAAAAGCACCCATTAAACACATTTAAGCTAAAAAAATTTGATTAAAAAAGTTGAATAAGTGTTTAATATGTCTCTATCATACCTTTCATCATTGTCGGACATCACTGGAGAAAGATCACCATTATAGCTTATTTACGTAATGTAGGCATTAACGCTAATGAGTTCATTAATTTAAAAACTTGTGATTTTTGGTCTTGGACCGCGCTGCGCTAAATTGCGTCTCCTGCGTATCAGTAAACACTAACCCCCTTATTCATAATAAAGTTATCAAACGTTGATTAGCTAAAATTCTGAAGTCTTTATCTGACACGTGACATTTGGTGATCGAAACAGTGAGACGAAGGACACTGGCCCTGATTCTGTTGTTCACAACTAAACTAATTTTAATGTCACTATGTCTCGTTCTAACAAAGAACATAAGAAAAGGATGTAAGAAATTTAGTCCTGTCAAATTAGTCCAATGCTTGTTTTCAATATAAATTTAGTCGCCATCTATCGCGGTTACGCCTACATACACGCAAAATAAGACGAAGATTAATTTGACAGCTTTAAATATGTTCTATCCTTTTTCAATCATGTTCGTAAGAAAGAGATGAGATGTAACTAAAATTAGTTTAGTGCGATTTACAACAGAATCAGCACCAATATTACACTGATTTAGTTAAAAAGCGATTATTAATAAGAGGGCTAACTTATACCATGTCTTGTTTCTCAGGAGGTGGAGGCTGAAACCAACACGCTAGTCGTGGTCCTCGGCTGCGACGCGACTGAACTGAAACTCCTACTCACGTTCATGTACACGGGAGAGGTGACTGCTTCCAAGAAGATCCTGCCTTCATTACTACGGCTCGCGCAGACTTTGAAGGTTTCTGGATTGACTGATGCAGATACCGTGAGTATTTCTGACAGATGCTTTCTTGGAGACGTCTATCAAAGACAATACAGTACAAAACAATACAAACATTCTCACACGATTACAAAAACAGTGTACAAAAATACCAAATAATAAACAAAAGTGCAAACAATTCAGGCGGCCTTATCGCTGAAGCGATTTCCTCCAGGCAACCTAGGGCAATAGGATAGATTTAAAATAGGTGATGCAGTATATGAAATACTTACATACATTAACTACTTAAATACAGTTCAAAACTATACTTACATTACTTATATAAGATAAACTAATATATATTATGAAAATATAAAATATATATGATAAAATATGTAAGACTATAATACACTAAACTATAACATATAAAAGACATTGGTTGAATAACTTTATTCGTCGTAGATCTTGTTTCAGTCATTACCTTCTATCCTACAGTGGATATTTTGACTGGCCAGTTGGCGTGGTTGGACCCTTACCAATCACGCTGCAGGTCGTGGGTTCGATTCCCACTCAGGACATTAGTGTGCATAAACATTTTTAAGAGAGGTAGAGCGTAGCCTTTATACACTCACCTCACAGAATACCGCACCCAAATAACTTCATGTTGTGTCCACCGATCCGCAATGGGCACGCGTGGTGGAGTATCTGCCCATTCCCTTTCACCCTCATTTGTGAAAGGAGGCCTGTGCTCAGCAGTGGGCTATTATAGGCTGATGATGATGAAGAGATGATTTTTAGATAGGTAGAGCAGCTTTAATTCGCTCAAAGAGCAGCGCGACTAGGGAAGTACCTCCACCTTACAGAATACAGCAGACAAATAACTTATGTTGTGTTCCTGCGCGTGAGTAAGGTCGCCAGTCATTGGGGAGGGACCCTTCCGGTCAGTTACGCGTGAGGATTGCCTTGTGTTGCAAGCGTCCATATAGCTACGGTAACCGCTTACTGTCAGGTTTCATACATATTTCTGACCTGACAATGGGTCTATAGTTTTCGGTTAAGTAAAATATCGTAACGAAACTATTGCACTGCAGTAAGGCACTTTGTAGTACCTGGCTGGTTAGCTACCACCCTCAAGATAAAGTCTGTCGTCAAGCACGTAGGTAATAGTGTTAAGGCTGCTGTATTTCACAGTCAGTCCCAGTTGTTTGTTGTTCTAGCCAGGGACGTAATTATAGCCCAAGAGCCCACGACGATCTGACCTTCGTCATTTTATAAAACCTGAAAGTTCCTCTGTGTATGTCCCTAATAGAGGTAAAAACGATCCCCGAATATGACGTTTGGATCGCGGTGGCTTTGGAAGTTATCAGTTAGCAAAGGTGTCAAAAATTGCACCTCTAATTCGTTAATTTATACTTTAATGACGAAGGTCAGATCGTCGTGGGCTCTTGGGCTATAATTACGTCCCTGGCTAGAACAACAAACAACTCAGTTTTTAGTCAGTTTAGGTCAGTTTTTATATATTTTATTTGGACTAATATTAGAAATCACGTCGTCCATTGTCAGACACTTTGAACGGTGGAAACCCCCTGTCAGACACCCTAAAGTATTAAAAAATATTATTCAACTTTCGTCATTTTATAAAAGCTGAAATTTATATATGTTACTCGACGAACTATCAAACGATGATTTCTCAGTTGTCAGACACTTTCGATGGTGGCTTTGCCGTGTCAGACACATTAAAGGTCTACCGTAGGTGCGAGCGCGAGGTATATGCAATGTGATTTATTTTACAAACGAAAAGAGATAGACCCATAGTTATTTTGGAGAGTTTGTAGATTAAATCATGAAATTAATAAATCATGCAAAAAAGTCTACATCAATGTCATCATCCGATCATCGTGGGCTCTTACTCTATTAGGGCTAGGGCCCCGAACGTGTGTAAACAAAAATGACTAAAAATTTTACCTTCCATTTGGTTTCAGGTAGAAGGGCCCTCCAACAAATTTTGATACAGGGCCCGCCACTTTTTCTACGTAATGATAAGAGATAAGTTAGCCCATATTCTATTATTGGTCTTCTCAATTCCAGAATTCATCAACGCTAACATCAACCGACCCAGAAATAACCCAAGAAGAACAGCACAACTCGCCCATAAACCTGGAAACAAAGAACGACGCGACTCCTCACCTGATCAATGACAATTCAAGCGGCAGCTCAAAACTGAACTACGATGAAATATTATCACCGAATACTGATAAAGAACTGAACTATGACTTCGGTGGACGTGAGAAGGACAGATTGAGCAAATTGGACCAGATTGTTCAGAACCTGTACAGCACGCATAAGATTGTTAGTCCTACTAGTGTCGCGCCAACTTCTATTAGTGGTAAGTTATTTTTACATGGTAGTGTAAGTGAGGAAGGGATGTATCTAACAGTAAAGTGCTAGATAAATATATATGAATTGATGGGGGTCCGGTAGGTCTGCCCAACTGAATTTACTAATGATATTTCCGGAGCCGAGGCTCTACCGCATAACTTTGGTGGTTATCGTAACGAACACCATTAATGAGTCATCTAATAAGGGCCAACCGACCAATGGTCCACGTCGTACCGCGTCATTGGATGAAATCACTAATGTTGTTCGTTAAGATTACCATCAAAGATACGCGATATCCCAGCCGGTTCCGTCATGATGCTGCTGTGAGTATTAAAATAGTGATTTAATTCTCATTTGAGTGATTGAAATAGCATGGTCAGCATGGTATTTTTTCAATGGTAGTAACTCGGTGTTATACCTACTAACGTTTTTTCCTTTCATCCCTGCTAGCAGTTCTCGTTCACTTTTTCTTATTTCTTCACACAATCTGTTTTTTCAATTTTCTTTCAGTGTGTACCTCTTTCCATCTTCATATTTATTAGTCTTTCGTTCTTGAAATTGATACACATTCTATTAGATGCTTTAGGGTCAGCTCACACCGAGAAGCAACGCTACGCGCACTTTTTAAAACAGCGATACAATATATAACTTTATTTACTACGTGAAAAGGTACACATTTCAGTGAGAGTATTCGAATGCGCCTCGCGGCGTCGCACTGCATAGCACAAAACAATTGGCCTCTTCGCGTCTCGGTGTCAACTGAACCATAGTTACAGTAGTACCCAACTGATATGGCGCGTCGTGAATTTTCGTTCGCACAGAAAATAAAGTATGGCGCCGAAGATTAACGAAAGAATGCTTAAAACTTACAATCAACCTTAGATCACTACTATAAGGTTCATAATAAGTGCAGCTGTTAGTTCCGTCTCACTCGCGCGTGAGGCCCCTCCGCACGGCGCGCGCTAACATGGCGGCAGCTGCCGACCAATCGCGGTTTTACGCGTTTGAAAATGTATCTTCTGCGCAGTTACGGTAAGCCATATCAGTTGGGTACTTATGTACGTAGTTGTTCATGTCCTAAAACACGTATTGTCTATACCACTCACTTTTCAAATAGCAGTTAAGAGTCCGTACCAAGCTAGAAAAATATGGCAATGTCAGATGAAACAAACTTATGTCTAATCTTCGCGTGGAGATGAGATGGAGATAGCGTGTTTCGCGGAACAAAAATGAACTAAGCGCTTTTTATCTTAATAACTCGTAAAGTATAGAATATTTTAAAAAATCGTTAGTAGCACCCTAGGTCATATGTTAGTGATATTATTTATCGAATTTTTGTCTTAATTAGATACACCATGAAGGAATAAAAGCGAAAATTCATTATTATTAGAGGTAGCTTTGTGATTTTTTTCTATCGAGGAAATTTCATTCCATTATGTTTTTGCTCAGGCAGAACCCTCGCGTATATAATGAAAATACCCATATAAAAATATGTTTTCATTTAAATACTATTCACTTGGGTAAATTTCAATTCTAAGATTGTTATTTTGCTTTATACGCACTCTTAATAAGGAATATTTGTAGATACCCCCGAACCGTACGACAGAAAGTGGCGCGTGAACAACTCAGTGTGCACGATATGCAACAAGCGGCTCAGTAACCAGTACAACCTGCGCGTGCACATGGAGACGCACGCGGGGCGGCGGCACGCGTGCCGCGCCTGCGACCACGTCTCGCGCTCGCGCGACGCGCTCAGGAAACACGTCGCCTACCGACACGCGCCGCAACCTCATAGGAGGGACTTGTGAAACACGCCTCAAATATAAAGTGACTGGTAATTAGTAAACGATACTTAGACACATGATTCTGTTTCCTGACGCTTACAATATAGGTACTTTCAAGGCCAGAGTGAATAGGTTTCTTCTGGGTAAGCGTGTTTCATCTTAGGCTTCGTCATCGCCCCTTATGGGCGGGTCCAAGCCCATTTAATTAAAAAATAAAAATGTACTTATGATAACAAACAACTTTCCCAAAGAGTTTTCTTAGTATCGTTTACTAATTACCAGTCACCCTATATACTTCAGAGACCCACTTGCGTCTACTTGGGGCTCTCCCACGTATGTTTGGTGGTAATCGTAACGAACACCATTACTGAATTTCATCCAATCAGGGCCCAACAATGGTCTTCGTCGTACCGCGTCATTAGATGAAATCATTAAGCGGATCCATGTAAGGGGCTAAGGGGCTCAAGCCGGGGGGCCCACCCAAAAGCATCTGAGTACTCCCCTGATAAACCTCGATAGAGACTACACTCAATCGGCCAATACCCTCAGCCCCCCCAAACCGAAACTGGATCCGCCACTGAACCTAGATTGAAATTATAATCATTTAATCCAAAGTTACATAAGTTTTGGATAAACGTGGGTACCGCAAACATATTTTTTGGTGCAAAGAGTTAAATAATTAAAATGTTACCCTGGTAGATGCCAGTGGGTTTTAGCGGTAGAGTATAGCCCAAGCAAGTAAAAAAGAGATGTTTTCAGATATTTGATCTTCTATTTATTTATTGCACTGGATTTTATATCTATAAATATAAGTCAGCTTGTCAGCAGACAATGTTGCCATCTTGAATGTGTATTTGTTTTATTTTGCCACTTCTTTCATACAAAAATTTACTTTATTCATTCTAATCTATGCTGATATAATACCAAATACAGTGTACATCTCTTTTATATGAAATTCGGGCTAAATTCTATGCCGATATAAATAAGTCACAGACAAAAAGTGTGCCGGCTGTTACTTAACCCAATTAATTGGGAATACCCAGGAAAGACAAATTGCAATAAGGGCGTCATTTGCCGATATGTATGTTAAGCGCTACAATGTAAGTAAATCTTTGATCAGAGTGCTTGTACAGTAGTACCCAACTGATATGGCGCGTCGTGAATCTTCGTTCGTACAGAAAAGAAAGTATGGCCCCGAAGATTAACGAAATAATGCTTAAAACTTACAATCAACCTTAGATGGTAAGGTTCATAATGCAATGCAGCTGTTAGTTCCGTCTCACTCGCAAGTCACACCCCTCCGCACGTCGCGCGCTAACATGGCGGCAGCTACCGACCAATAGCGTTTCCTGTGCTTAGAAAATGTAGCTTTTGCGCAGGTAAATCGGTAAGCCATAATAGTTAAATTGGGTACTACTGTACAGAAGTTAGCTTAAGTTTTGTAGAAATCTCGTTTCGATTGATAAGCCCAGAATATTTAAACGCATTGTATTGACTGATATGTCAATTTCATTCGGGTTTTTGCTTTCAAACAAAAGTGTAAACATGTTATAGGTATTCAATCTTGAATCTACATATCAATGTCCTACAAACCCAAAAAGTTATTAAAACGTAGACATTTTTACATAATATTTATTTTATTAAGGTATTTTATAAAAAGACAAACTTTACAGTTTACACCATAAAAATAAAACACCCACCGATGACTGATGATTTATAAATGTTTAAAAAAGACGTTTTAATATTTTTTATTTTGAAATATTTTAATAAAACATAATTTTAATTATTTATGTTGTGACGTCTATTCAATTTTATTTAGAACTTTGCCAAGTGCACTACCGTGCGACATATTAAGTATCCAGAAACGTTAAGACACCATTGGGATTATTATTTTTAATATTTTCAGTTTCCATTATATTTATTTTTTATTCTGTGATATAACAACTTGATTATTATTTTTCAAGATATTTTTATTTATTTCATCACCTTTCTATCCGTATTTTTTTATGAAAGCACTTATTACCAAGTGTGAAGGATATATTTACAATGGGCAGTGTTTTATTTTTAGATCATAATTTTATTGTTCACAATATTCTAGTCAAATATATTTAAATGTGTTTTGTATTTTACTATACATTTAGCATAAGCGGTGTCCAAAAAGACATTTATGAAAAGACAATTAGTATATTTATTTATATTAAGTTTTATTAAAAAAATACACTTTATAATTGAGTTTGTTTTTTATTTTCTTCATCCTACATATAGATTTTTGGCATACCAAAAAAAATCGACCAAGTACGATTGTCAAATCTTCAACAAATGAGAAAAAAAGGGACTTGGTATTTGCACTGCCGTGCACTTTGCAGCAAAAGCTTGAATCTTAGTCGTAGTTAAGACCCAGTAATGCCACGGCATGCTGCATTGAATTTTCAACTCTATTGTGGCACTATAAAATCTAAAATGAAAATTCAGAAATGTACAAGTGTATACAATTTTATTTATCATGGTACATACATCATTTTAGTAGTAGAAACCACATAAAAACGAGAAAAATATATCGGAAATTAGTACAAAAATACTGTTTAAAATTATCCACCTATTTATAAAGACAAACTAGAAAATACTTAAATATGTTATAAATAAAGATATTGGTGCAAAAGAAGTTTATTAAAAATACTATTTTTCTTATACAATTCGATTTTAAAGTTTATCTTTCTAAATAAATTGCAAAATAGTACTTATATAATTAAGAATAGGACTGAAGTTTCCACACTGCGTTAGTATGCAATTGACACGTATAAAAAAGGGATCATACTGATCGTTAGATAGCTTTAAATACAAAAAAATCACAATGTTTGCTAATGCGTTTGAGATCGGACTAGAAATTTTAATATTTTATATTTTTTTTTTATATAAATTTAATTTAAAAATTCCGCGTTTTAAATCCAGGGTTTTTTTAAACTAGCCAGTTTCCGAAACGCACGCAAACAACACAGTACGCACAAACTCGCGTGTTAGTTAAAATAAATTATCCTTGACTAACCGAGAGCATTTATATTTCATATAATCTTGAACTTAAATTACAAAGCGCAATAAATATGTTAGTATTTATTTATGTATATAATAGCTAAATTCAATACTTCTTTTGTTTTATATTATAACTTTGGGGAAAATATTTACTGTATGTTTTTAAAATGTAATTTTACTGCTTTTATATGCAAAGGAGTTTGAAGATTATAGAGGTCTCAAGTGGTTATTTCAATGAATACAATAACGGTCTAAAAGATCATGGCTTCTATTGAATGACACAATATTCTTGTCATTTTCGTTCGTAAGCCGAATATAACACCAAATAAAATCTTGAATTCCTTTCATTAATACTTAGATCATCCTTTGACAGGCCTAGCTTGGACGCTCGATAACAAAAAGGCCACATCAGAGGTCTTGGATTCGATTCCCATTCAAAACAAGCATTTTGCAAGAACATGGCAATTTGCTATGGATATACAGGTATACCACGGAAAAGGTATATACATCTCATCTCTATAAAAAGTTTCAACTCAAAATAAATTACTCTATA
The DNA here is from genome assembly GCA_951394255.1 of Polyploca ridens. NCBI lineage: Eukaryota > Metazoa > Arthropoda > Insecta > Lepidoptera > Drepanidae > Polyploca > Polyploca ridens. Next base: position 11,511,706 of record OX596264.1, on the reverse strand, counting down.
ATTCGTACCAAATGTTCCAAGTTTATTGAATTCAAATCATAACCGTCACCGTTATGAGAGTTATTATCATTCACGTCACTTACTAATATTATCATAAAAATTTCTCTTACGCGATCTGTGCGCCTAGTACCAAAAAAAGTCGTGTACTATTATAGATATACCATTTCCATTGCATAATGTATATTATTTTGTATTATATCAGTTATCTGATCTCTTACAGGCTCTTTCCTAGACAGCCATGACCATGACATTTTTTATTCTTAGCATAATTTGATCAGACATATACAGCAAATACCTTACATTAAAATGACAGTAACATTAAATATTCTCCCCGCAGCGTGTAGTGCCCCAGCAGTTCAAGGCTTGGGCACGTTCCATACGCGCGTGTTGGCGTCCTGCCCGACGGAGACGATGGTCTCCTCGTCGAGCCACGTCACGCCCGTGATCTGGCTCTGGGGGTGGGCGTCTGTGGGAACAAATAGCCTACATGAGTACTCTTTTTAACACGCTTTTATTAGCTTCACCTGTATGTATGTATGTTTATAATATCAATCGATTTTTGGTAGGATCAAATATCTATGCGACCAATTCCAATTAGGAGCACCAGGAAAGTCCGAAATGAGAGTCAAAGGTGGTTAAAGTTAGAGTGTCGAAAACGCCCCATAAAAATTGATACACGAAAGCGACGTCACTTTTGAGTACCGCTGTACTAGATTGTATGGAGAAAACAGAAATTAAAAAAAAAACTTAAGTATATAGTTGCCCAAATTTTTTAGCTTTTAATTTACTAAAAAAAAATATTTAAAGTTCTTCCACAAACAAAAAAAACCTCGCTGAGTTTCTTGCCGAAGTCTTCTCAGTTTAAGTGTATTCCGAACCGGTGGTAAATTCAACTGTATGTACCAACTTAACGTTCATAAGTGCCTTATCAGGGCCTAAACTGAATAAATGACTTTTTGATTATGATTTTGCTCGCGTAGTACATACTCTTAATGATGATGTGTTTGTTGGGCTGGTCCACGCTCCACACGATGAGGCTAGTGTCCAACGATCCTGATACGAGCCGGTTGCAGTCCGGGCTCCAGGCGACACAGTTGACGCGCGCCGTGTGGAAGCCCCACTCCTTGTTGTGGGCCAGCTGGGGACAAGTTACCATTGGGGCATTTCACGTGAAACGGACATATGAAAAAAAGTGACATCCTGAATTACGCTCATATTCTGGTTAATTATAGTCAATGAGGACATGAATGTAAGCATACATTTTTTTTTCTTGTATGAGACTCATTTGTGATTTTATGGACTACGAAAGATTTGACCAACTATGAACAACACATTTTTTGAATAGAGTAGTTGGGGTTAATCACAAACTAAAAAAATATTTTAAATAGTGTTTTATCGAGAAAAAATACATGTTATTTTTATTATGGAGAGAAAGTAAAAAAAAAAAAAAAAACTTGGAGAAATCCGAAAGTGAACTTTTTAATTGAAAATTTTATCAACTTCGACCATTTTTTTTTTAATTCTTTATTTATACGAAATATACCTTAGACTGTGTCGATGTTACACCGAAAGTTTCAAAATGGGATCTCCATTCGTTTACGAGATAGAGTTCTTTATGTTCAACAGTACGCGCTGAGCACTGCACTTAGCGCATGCCTAAGCCGGCTGTTTGGGGCCCGAATTAACAAAAAAACACTACTTACTAGTTTTAACTGAGTTTTTCATAAATTCATAACAGCTATTAATTGTTTAAAACAAAATACTCTTATCTGGAGGCACGGAAGTGCCCCCCGCCAAGACAGACAAGCGAAGCGAAAGGACACTACCTACCTTTTCCCGAAGCGCTTCGTCGTTTTTTTGAATCCTCATAACTTGGGTTTGGATTATACCAGATAAACAAAATTCGCAGGATATAATGTCAATAGTGAACTTATTAAACATATTAAGTTTCAATAACATAGCTCTTATACTTAAGATTTTATTGATATATAAAAAACCCCGATTTCGTCACTGACTCACTGATGATCATCAAAACTCATAGGTTACTTCCTGAAGTCCTAGAAAGCTGAAATTTGGTATGTAAGCTTGTTGAACATGGAAATTTCAAAAAAATAAAACATAAGCAACTTACAAAAAGAAGTGAAATCCCACCAAAAACATTTTTATGTAAAATGTTGCCAAGACATATGACTCGCACTGTCAAAAAGTTATCAGATCTCATGTAGAGCCAAGCTTATAACTCTACATGCACTTACTCTACAAGCTCTAATTTCACAAACTCTACACACCGTAGTCAAAATATGTGGCTTGGCAGTTTCACTACTACAAGAACTATTGAATAACAAAAAAGTAATGAACAGTGAATAACTTTTCACCTTACTCCCATATGACGGTAGCGAAACGGCCAAGCCACATATTTTGACTAAGGTGTAGAGTTTGTGAAGTTAGGGCTGTAGAGTAAGTGCATGTAGAGTTATAAGCTTGGCTCTACATGAGATCTGATAACTTTTTGACAGTGCGAGCAACATTTTACATAAAATCATTTTTGGTGGGATTTCACTTCTTTTTGTAAGTTGTTTATGTTTTTTTTTTATTTCAAATTTCCAAGTTTTATAATTTTTTTTGTTTGTGTACTACAAGCTTACATACCAAATTCCAGCGTTCTAGGACTTCAGAGTACCCTATGAGTTTTGATGATCATCAGTGAGTCAGTGACGAAATCGGGGTTTTTTAGATATCAATAAAATCTTAAGTATAAGAGCTATGTTATTGAAACTTAATATGTTTAATAAGTTCACTATTGACATTATATCCTGCGAATTTTGTTTATTTGGTATAATCCAAACCCAAGTTATGAGGATTCAAAAAAACGACGAAGCGCTTCGGGAAAAGGTAGGTAGTGTCCTTTCGCTTCGCTTGTCTGTCTGTCTTGGCGGGGGGCACTTCCGTGCCTCCAGATAAGAGTATTTTGTTTTAAACAATTAATAGCTGTTATGAATTTATGAAAAACTCAGTTAAAACTAGTAAGTAGTGTTTTTTTTGTTAATTCGGGCCCCAAACAGCCGGCTTAGGCATGCGCTAAGTGCAGTGCTCAGCGCGTACTGTTGAACATAAAGAACTCTATCTCGTAAACGAATGGAGATCCCATTTTGAAACTTTCGGTGTAACATCGACACAGTCTAAGGTATATTTCGTATAAATAAAGAATTAAAAAAAAAATGGTCGAAGTTGATAAAATTTTCAATTAAAAAGTTCACTTTCGGATTTCTCCAAGTTTTTTTTTTTTTTTTTTACTATCTCTCCATAATAAAAATAACACGTATTTTTTCTCGATAAAACACTATTTAAAATATTTTTTTAGTTTGTGATTAACCCCAACTACTCTATTCAAAAAATGTGTTGTTCATAGTTGGTCAAATCTTTCGTAGTCCATAAAATCACAAATGAGTCTCATACAAGAAAAAAAAATGTATGCTTACATTCATGTCCTCATTGACTATAATTAACCAGAATATGAGCGTAATTCAGGATTTCACTTTTTTTCATATGTCCGTTTCACGTGAAATGCCCCCATTATCAGTTATCTTCATGTTTGATAAAGTAGGGACTGAAATCAATATTTATACGTGTCCCAAAATTCAACGATATGTGGGCACCAGAGGGTGGTCATTTTAACTGTTATTTTTTTTATTCCTTTGTTGTGTAAAGTTCTCCAGAGCTCATAGGGGAGGGGGGGAAGGTCGGTAACGTATGAGCGATGCTTCGTGTGTTGCAAGCGTTCATATGACTACGGTAACCGCTTACCATCATACGGGCCGTATGCCGTATGCTTGTTTACCGACTTTTAGTCGTATAAAAAAATACACAAAGTCGGTAAAGAGCCATAAGACCCGCCTGATGGTAAGCGGTTACCGCACTCACGCGTTACCGACCCTGCCCCCCAATGAGCTCTGGCGACCTTACTCACGCGCAGGAACACAGCATAAAGTTATTTGGCTGCGGTGTTCTGTGAGGTGGAAGTACTTCATAGTCATTGATGTAAAATTCGTGCTAGTGGTACAGTAGTACCCAACTGATATGGCTTACCGATGTATCTGCGCAGAAGATACTTTTTGTACATTTTCAAAGCGCGGGAAACCGCTATTGGTCGGTAGCTGCCGTCATGTTAGCGCGCGCCGTGCGGAGGGGCGTGACTTGCGAGTGAGACGGAACTAACAGCTGCAGTGTATTATGAACCTTATAGTAGTCTAAGGTTGATTGTAAATTTTAAGCATTCTTTCGTTAGTCTTCGGGGACATAATTTATTTATGTGCGAACGAAGATTCACGACGCGCCTTATCAGTTGGGTAATACTGTACATATACTGGGTGTTGTTTTGGTCGGCGACAAGCGACCCAGGAGCGGTAGTACAAAATATATATTCCCCAAAAATGGACTTAATTCCATTAAATAATGTAAATATGTTGAGATATACCTTATTCAATTTGAAATAAAATTACCGCAAAGTATGGTTACTAGGCACGTGCACTGACTAGAGCTAGGCACAAGCCGCCATCGCCCCACCCCTTTACTCCCTCGTACTCCCGTTGAGTATTATGTCTACACTTTAGCTTATTACATGATTTTCAAAAAAAAATATTTTTTATTTTATGATTAAAAAAAAATAAAGTATTTTTTTTTATATTTTTTTAGCACCAGTATCTATTGTATTATCGACCCTGAGTCGCTCGTCGCTGACCAAAACAACGACCTGTATAATAATAATAATAAAATATATATAACATATTGGTGCCGATTCTGTTGTAAATCGCACTAAACTAATTTTAGTCACATCTCATCTCTTTCCTACTAACATTATCGAAAAAGGATAGAACATATTTTAAATTGTCAAATTAATCTTTGCCGTTTTATTTTGCGTGTATTTAGGCGTAACCGCGATAGATGGCGACTAAATTTATATTGAAAACAAGCATTGGACTAATTTGACAGGACAAAATTTCTTATATCCTTTTCTTATGTTCTTTGTTAGAAAGAGACATAGTGAGATTAATATTAGTTTAGTTGTGAACAACAGAATCAAGGCCAATATACAACAAATACAGTTTTAAAGATATATAATATAATACCTTATAGTCATCAGTGTTGTACAAGATGAGTTTCCTATTAGCGTCACTCGCGACGAGATACCGCGAGTCGGGGCTGAAGCGTACGTCGGTCACCGCTCCGAGGTGTTCCAGTTCGATTCCCGGCGCCAGCGTGCGCACGTCCAGCGTGTATAGATGCACCTTGTTGTCCGCACCTTAACACCACAGAAAACACATATTGATACTTATTAGTATGATTCTCAGATATAACTATTTCAGAAATAATCAAATGCAGTGTTTGTGTGCTTACCACCTTCGGCCACATCATCACTTACCATGGTGAGATTGCCGTCAAACACAGGCCTATGTAAAAAAAAGCTGGGCATTATGTGATGTTCTTATCACATAATGCCAAACTTTTTTTTACATGTGATGATGAGGCCGAAGGTGGTAAGCACACAAAGCCTACAAGGCTCTTAAGTGCAGCTGTCGGAACACACCGATAGGTGCTTGGCGACAGATATTCAACTTGAGGGTGGTAGCCAGCCAGATGGGTACTACAAAGTACCCTACGCCGTTTCGTCACGTTTTTTTTTTACTGAAAGCTCAAGCTCTGGATTTATAGGATTCGACCCGGGATCTTCGGTAATGGGAGGTATGGTACGGTAGAATAGGGTAGGATAGGCCACAACGCCAACGAAGTGGTGCCGGGCAGCTAGTTAAAAATAAATAAAAAAGTGGTTTTAATTAAGAAGCGCTCGTGGTGTAGCATGATTAGCCGCTCTTAATCAATCGGCAAAGTTAAGCTACCAGTTGGTCGGTACCTGGATGGGTGACCACTTAGTGGTATTTCAACTCAAGCCTCTTCCGTGCTTCGAAAGGCATGTAAAGCCGTTAGTCCCAGTTATCACTTAATTGTGATAGTCGTTAAGCTAGTTGGAGGCCTCCCAGGCGGCTTGACAACTCCAACAGTAGGTTGACCACTAGCCTACCTCCACCGATCCGCAGTGGGAACGCGTGGTGGAGTATTGCCCATTCCCTTTCACCATCATTTGTGAAGGGAGGCCTGTGCTCAGCAGTGAGACATTGGTGCCGATCCTGTTGTAAATCGCACTAAACTAATTTTAGTCACATCGCATCTCTTTCTTACGAACACTATTGAAAAAGGATAGAACTAAATACCCGCAAATGAAGACGGCAATGGACTAATTTGACAGTTATCTAAAACTGTCAAATTAGTCTTTGTCGTCTTCATTTGCGGGTATTTAGTCGTAACCGCGATAGATGGCGACTAAATTTATATTGAAAGCAAGCATTGGACTAATTTGACAGGACTAAATTTCTTACATCCTTTTCTTATGTTCCTTGTTACAAAGAGACATAGTGAGACTAAAATTAGTTTAGTTGTAAACAAGAACAGAATCAGCACCATTATAGACTGATGTTGAATAACTGACCTCCGACTGCGACGTATCGTGTCTTAGGATCGATGGCAACACAGGTCGGCTCGTACTTGAGAGGGAGGCTGGATTGCTTGCTGCCTCCGATCACCACCGCTAGCTGGAAAATGTGTTTGTTTGTTACGCTTTCTCGCCTGAACCGCTGAACTCATTGCGATGAAATATTTCATGCAGATATTCAATTGCAATATATTCAATTTTCTCAAAACAGCTGGGTCAGGGGCTCTACCGCGTAACTTTGGTGGTAATCGTAACGAACACCATTAATAAATTTCATCCAATCAGGGCCCGCGAATGGTCATCGTCGCGTCATATCGCGTGCGCGTCATTGGATGAAATAATTAATGTTCGTTACGATTACCACCAAAGATACGCAATAGCCCGGCAGATCAGGTATCCCCGCAGGCAACATCAGGGGCCCAATTCTCACTTCCCTCGAACTAGCCTTCGAATCGAACTTACGGTTCGAGTCCTATTCGACTGTAAAATTTCGAGGGGCGGATTCAATTCGAACGATCCCGACCAATCAACGCTCTAGCTGACTGGTTTCCCTTCTAAATATGCCGGCCTTGAAATTGCCAGAATAACGTAACGTTCGTAAAAGTTAGAATTCGTACATTTTTCGATCGAGCGATCAGTTTCGATTGGGTGAGAATTGGGCCCCTGATCTGATGTAATAAATTTATGTTTGCTTTGGAAAAGAGTAATTGTTGAGTTTATTGCCGGCTCTTCTCAGCAAAATCAACCTTCCGAACCGTGCATTAGAGTATTAGAGTTTGACTATTCATAAGTGTGAAGGCCTATTTGAATGAATAAATTATTTCATTTCATTATTTCGAAATACCACAACAGTATCGCTAATGGTTCATAGACCACTTTTGCTGTCTTCTGTGGTATGAATTTATTTTGAGCTAAAACTTTTTTATAGAGGCTGCCTGATGTCCTCACGCCTTTCGGAGTAGATAACCTTTCTGTAACACGTTGTAATGTTTACCTCCTTAACGGTAGCAATGATGGTGGTGTCGTCTTCTATGATGTGGTCCATGCCGCGTGGTTGAGAGCCCAGCGGGATCGCCTCCTCAGTATATGTCGGTACTTCACCTATTAACAAAAATAAATATAAATATCCTGGGACATTCCTCACACACAGTCATCTGATCCCAAACTAAGCAGAGCTTGTACTATGGAAACCAGATAACTGATATATTACATATACTACTTTTTGTTTGTAAATACATACTTACGGCCTTACTCATAAACGCTATTTAACTAAATCTACTGAATAAATGGTCAAATAAATAACGTCACCTTGCTGTCATTGTCAAACAATTTGACGTTATTTAGGTGACCACTTAATCAGCTTATTAGTTAAATAACGTTTTATGAGTAAGGGGGTTAATATACATAATTACACCCAGACTCAGGACATACAGACATGTTCATGCACACAAATGCATGTCTTGTGTGGGAATCGAACCCACGACCTGCGGCGTGATAAGTGAAATTTTAACCAACCACGCCATTGCGGACAGTTCATGGTTTTTGAGGACAAAATGTTCCCAATCATGATGGGTAAGAAAAACATTCCCAGCAACATTCTACGTGAAGAGAGACATGAGGGTGGTAGCCAGCTAGATGGGTACTACAAAGTACCCTACCACCGCGCTATAGTTTCCTCGGGAAGTTTTCCTTTACCGAAAGCTCAAGCACATTGTAGGGTTCGAACCCGGTACCTTCGTCTCGGTATCCGACATCATTACCACGGAGCTATCATAGCCTTAGAAACACAACATAGTGCTCCATTTGCATCCGGATTAGATTTCTCAATGGTTAATGTTAATTTCGATATAATAAAGGAATACTATGATAGAGCGAGGTTTCATGAAATATTGTGAGTACTATTTCTGAGTCATCATCATCTATAATGTCCCACTGCTAAGCACAGACCTCCCTTCACAAATGAGGGTGAAAGGGAATGGGCAATACTCCACCACGCGTGCCCACTGCGGCGAGGTGGAGGTAGGCTAGTGGTCAACCTACTGTTGGAATTTTTCAAGCCGCCTAGGTGGCATCCAACTAGCTTAACGACTATCACAATTAAGTGATAATCGGGACCAACGGCTTTACGTGCCTTCCGAAGCACGGAAACCATACCACTAGGCGGTCACCCATCCAGGTACCGACCACGACGGTGGTAGCTTTTCTTTGCCGATCGATTAAGAACGGCTAATCATGCTACGCCACCAGCGCTTCAAGTTATTTCTGAGTAATCAAATGGAATTTGACTAGATATTGGTAAAAAAAACCCTTGACCTTGACGACTCATCCTATGTGAAATAGAGTATAATATATTTGAAGCTTAATTATAACATACCTTCACCCTTTGGCTTGGCTTTCCTGAGTGTGTCATCGATACCGCAAGTGAGCAGGGTGCCATCCTTGCTGGCTCGCATGCCGTTCACCTGGTTTCCATGACCCTGGCCGAGGACGTGACGACCTTCGCCTGAAATTAAACACTGATAGTAAGCTATATGTTGAAGTAACCATTGTAACTCCAAAATCGTGCCCGAAAAGTATGAATCTTCGAATCCATTTAGATCAGCGGGGCTATCACGTAAGGAAATGGTAATGAACTTTATTGAACGGGGCTACATTGAAATACTATTTCAATCCCATTACTACTGACTTCAAGTTGTGTCAAAAAGTCTGTGAAGAGTTTTTAAACAATGGTAATTGTAGTAAAACATGACTTGTTTAGTCGGTGACTGACTGAGGACTATATGTGAAAGTGATTTGTGACTTGAAATTATAATATAACTCGACACTGGCAGAAATAAATTCTAATTTGGATTTGGTTGCCAAACTTAAAACTAAGAAGAAGAGTCCGCTGTTAAATTATCAAAAAATATTGGACTCGTATTTTTGCTTTACCAGAGCAATAAAAATTTACAAAGATTAAGCGCGTCTAACTTCAGGGGCTCGTGACGTCACTTGTTTGTGTGTACCATCGCGGAACACCAATACACCATATCTTTGTCATTTATTGTTGGATTGACAAAAGAAAAAATACGTGTGTAATTTTTTTGTAAAAACACTGTTCTTTTTTTATAATAATAATAATATATTTATTAATAACAAAAGAAGTGTACAAAAGTGCAGCTAATATGCCATATGTAGACACAAATTTACAATAAGAAGGATTCCAGCTAGTAAATATAGTTGCTCGGTGGAGCACCTAATGCATATAGTAGGTAAGCCTGTAACATAGGCATTAGGCCTCTCCCCTCCGCCAGGTGAGTACAAAATGTCCTGGGTTTTAAAAATATAACATTTAGTAAGTAAGTGTTGTTTGCAATTAAGTTACACTGTAATACATAATTTAAGATAACATTGACATTTTTGGAAATTATATTTGACATATTTGACAATGGGACAAACAATAAAAAGTCGATTGACCCATGTATTCACCTACCTGTCTCAACATCCCACACGGTAACAGTTCCATCATGGCTGGCGGTGTAGACAGCCTTCGCGTCAGGTGTAAGCGCGAGGCACGTGATGGGCTTGTTGTGCCCCATCAGCACCTGTCGGGGCACGTCCGGGTTCTCCACGTCCAGGTAGTTGATCACACCCGACAGAGATACTGACAGGAGGTGGGAACCTTGCCATAGGCATGATACCTGGTAATAGAAATTATAAAAAATCTTATCGGTCTTCTGATTTCTGAAAACTAGAGCTTTCGGTGAAGGCTAATCATGAGGAAACCATAGTATGGTGTTAGGGTACTTTGTAGTACCCATCTGGTTGGCTACCACCCTCAAGTTGAAAATCTGTCACCAAGCACCTATACGCACGGCGTGTTCCCCAAAAAAACCCATCTTTAATCCTTAAAAATGTGACCTTGCTGAGTTTCTTGCCGGATTCTTTTCAGTTGAAGGCCGACCTACGAACTGGTGGTAACTTCAGTAGCTTTGACCTTCATAAGTGCCCTTCTGGGGACTAAATTGAATAAATAGCTTTGGCTTTGACTTGGCATGCCCACAGCGGACTGATGGAGGTAGGCTCGACTAAAAATTAAAGGAACCATACAAGAAACGACTATTTTGGCGTCTTTTTCTTTTCGTTTCATTCTTCTTTATTATTTTTCTTTTTACTATTCGTTTCATGCCAAAGTTGAATTAATTAATATTATTGTACGGAACCCTTCGTGAGCAAGTCTTGACTTGCACTTGGCCGGTTTTTTTACACTTATAAGGTAGCATCCAGCATGGCCCACCTGATGGTAAGCGATCACCGTAGCCTACTGACGCTTGCAACTTGAATCACTCGCTGTAACGTCCAAGCCTTAATAATTACCTGTTGATTCTCAACAGCGGTTCCCATGTTGAAGAGTGTGGTCCGCTGCATGGTCTCAATGTCCCAAATGGCGCAGGTCTTGTCTCCGGAGCAGGATAACAGCTGCTTACCATCGGGTGACCACGCTATACCGTATACACCACCCTTGTGTGCCGGGGAACCTATCTGCAATGAATTCAAATAATAAGCAATGAATTATAATCAACGGCATAGAAGCCGAACGAGCTTTTTATTTTTGCGCGCCGTTCGACGCATAAAAACATACAGTAAAAAAAAAATACACACAAAGTAAGTTTACACAAAAATAAAAAATAAACTAGTTCATAATGATGATGCCAACTTATCAAAGAATCATGGCGAGATCCATACTTTGATTTGTACAAAAAAATGTAACATTTTAGATAGTTTTGAATAACTTCCAATGCTGAGATTACATTAAATAAAAAAATAAATATAAAAAAGCCTTTTATCTCATACTATTTTTTATGTCGAATGTAAATGTAACTTCAATTTTAAAAGTTACATTTACATTGTACATAAAAAATTTACATTAACATTAATACATTAATTTATAAATTATTATAATACATTTCAATTCATTCCGATAATTTTATTTATACTTATAATTAATTTTATAGTAATGTACACACGGCTACAGATCAAGCTATACATTTCCAATATAAGCTGACCTCTCATTGTACAGAAATCCTATACAATGCGAGATCAGCTTATACTGGAAATGTATAGCTTGATGTGTTGCCGTGTGTACATTACTAATGTACATTTAATATGTTATAAACACCGCAAAATATAACAACAACAATGGTTTTGGTTGCGATTCGCAGCATGGCATAGAATGTCGCATTTTTATCTCGGGTACCTAAAAATATTTTAAATGCCTCAAGTTATTCCTTAGGCACCAAGGATAATAACGTAATTTCAACGTCACTAAAAATCTTTATTTTTTGTACAAATCTCGCCATGATTCTTTATCGAGTTTTTGGCTACTTTCTTAGCTACGACGAAAATGGTACAATTAGCAACACCGAATATACCTTCCATAAATAAAAAAAACGTAATGTAGATTATGATTCTGTAAGTAAATATTATACAAGTCTTTCTTCTTAAATAAAGGAAGTACAAATTAGAAAATAATAATTAACTAATCTTGTTGGAAGTGTGTGCGTCATATCCTAATCCTAACTAATATTATAAATGCGAAAGTGAGATTGTTACGCCTTCACGCCTCAACTACTCAACGGATCATCATAAAGTTTGCAATGCAGATAGCCTATGGTATGGAGAAGGACATAGGCTACATATTATCCCGGCAACGCGGGTGAAACCATGGGGGACAGCTAATTAATAAGCTTAAAACGCCAGCTTGCAGAAGATGTTCTCATCATATGGCGAGTCTCCGAGAGCTATAGGTAATTTTTATGCTACTTCGTACACCATCATTTGAGCGTGAGAAATTAGTTTGTCGTATCACAGAAACCAATTTTGCTAAAAAAAAAAATATCGAATCATTGAGCTATTATTACTACGTATAGAGAAGCTATTAGCCATTTTTTTAGGGCCAACTAAAGTTCTCTTTAGCGCTGAAAAAATAATTAGTTGTCTTAGTAGACAGCAGAAACATATAGCGGTATCAGAACGCTTTTAGTAGTATTTTTCTCATAAACACCGTGATTTTCACGGTGCTTATGCGTTTCATACATCGTTCTACAACAACAATTGTGGCCGGATGGCCACGAACGGAACATAGTTGTGATGTGTGGCGTCTTCTCTATACGTAGTAATAATAGCTCAATGTATCGAATCAAAGAATAATAGAAATATAGTAATCATACCTCTCCCTTAAGTTCGGAGGTGACTCCATCAAATAGGAATATCTTGCCATCGAAGCCAGCCGACGCGAACAAACTGCCATCCGGACTGTAGCGGACCGCTTGAGCGAAACGAGTGTGCTCCTAAAATTCATTCATCATTGTCATGGGGCAAAATTCTAACCATTTCAAATGCTAAATAATTATTTATTACATTTTGACAGCATATTGGGCATGTTTTTCAACATGACGTGACTTCTAGTATTGGAGCTATCTTAGTAAACTTGCTCCCCAGTAGTCCCCATCTCCGACATATTGAATTCATATTTTCAAAAAGTATTACTGATATTTCAAAAGAATTTACTTTGGTGGCTGACTAATAACTTTTTGTTTACATTCAAATTCAATTCAATTCAAAAACATTTATTCAAATAGACCTTCGCAGGCACTTATGAAAAGTCTGACTCTAATACTCTAATACCGGTTCGGAAGGTTGCATTTGCTGAGAAAAGAGTAATTACTAGCAATTACTCTTTTCAAAACATTACTCATTTCATTGGCTCATTACTCTAGAAATGAGATTAGTGAGCGTCCATAAATTACGTGAGGCGATTTTGATTTTTCGACGAAATACATCGGCACCTAGGCAACAAATTAACGATTCGGACGATTCCAAGTATGGATGGTACCATCCACATATTCCACCTATATATCTAACCTGTTTGGTGCATTTAAACTTGAACGGTGGCCCTTCGAACACAGCGATAGTGTTATCTTCCGAAGCGGTCACGATACGGAAGGGGCGCGACGGCCTGAAGTCCACTGAATTAATAGGCTTCGACTGCCCGCTTATCTCACCCACTGATGTACCGGTCTCTGACATGAATACGTGGCCAAACCTGGAAATAAAAAAAGAATATACCTGAAACATTCTTTGCGCAGCATTATTTTGATCCTAAACTAAGCAGAGCTTGTATTATGGTAACCATATGACTGATTAGCTCTCCCCCGCGGTTTCACTCGTTCCCGGGATAAAAAGTAGGATAATACTCGGGAATAATGTAGCTTCCAAATAGTGAAAGATTTTTTTTCGAATCCAACTACTGGGTGAAATGGAAATCATTCGATAAAATTTAATAGGACGTTAGACTCTTAATATAGTTTTTTTGATATTATTTTCTTTATTTTTAAATCGCTCCTTTTTTTACGTATTTATTTATTTACGGATGGCCAACAGCATCAAACCTTCTCTAAATGTGGGCCCGTCATTATGTTTGTAGTCCATAACATGCAACATAGTTCTGTGGGGCCAAAAAAACCTATATTTTATTTAATAATTTTATTTGCAACGTCTCGATTTTCGGATACGGCAGAAAAATCCGAGATCGAATGTGGTAGCTCAAGCCAAGCCAAGCCAAGACACGAAAGCCTAGAAAGAAACTCTTTCGAGTCGCTCTTATCTTCTACTACCGAAAGACGCCGGCAGGTATCTTAATAGAGGTAGAGCATAGCATTTGCTCAAAGAGTAGCTCGACTGGGGAAGTACCTGGGGTGATTTTAATATTGACATTCTTACCAACTCAACTGATAAAAATATTTTTGTAGCTTTGTTTAAATCATTTAACTTAGATTTGTTGTTTAATGAGCCAACACGATCTACGGCCACTTCGTCTACTTGCATAGATAATATAATTAGTAACAGTAGTATATTAGATAAATCAATTATAAGTGGTGTTCGTTCTGATCATATGGCTCAGATTGTAATATTGCCCTACAAATTGAAAGTTTCTAAGGTAATTAAAGAAATTAGACCTATGACAAAGGTAAGACTAGATAACTTTAAAAATAATTTGGAAATGAAACTAAATAGTAAGATATATAGTAGTAATGACCCCAATGTCTTGTATAATGGTTTATTATCTAGTATTTGCAAAGACTTTAATAAATCCTGTCCCATCAAAAAAATTAAGGTAAACAGTAAGCTGGAATTTAGTGATTGGGCCACAAAAGGAATTCGGAAAATTAGGGATAAGCTGTACGAACTATATCATTTAAGAGCATACAGTCGTGACGAGAATTTCCATAACTATGTTAGAAAGTTTTCAAAATTATTTAAAATAGTATGTAATCGAGCTAAATCGATATACTTAAGTAAAAAAATAGATAAAGCATCTAATAAAATCAAGGCAGTCTGGAACGTTATAAATACGGAATCGGGTAAAATTAAAAATAAAAACGAACAGCACGCGTTAAAAATTAATAATAAAATTTTGTCAGATAAGTTAGATGTTGCCACTGCTTTTGAATACTTTTTCTCGAGTATACCAGAGAAAACTACCGATTGTCTTAATTCGTGTCCCGACGTGGCTGAAACATTACTTAAGCAACATGTTAAGGAATCATTTCCAAATTTTAATTTTAGTTATGTCACTGCTAGTGATGTCACAAAATCATTTAATGCACTCAATCGAAAAAATACTGAAGACCTATGGGGACTGTCAGTAACTATATTAAAATCAATTATAACAGTGATTGCACCAATTTTGTCAGATATATTTAATGAATGCATTGATCAGGGCTCTTTTCCTGATTTAATGAAGTATAGTAAAATAGTGCCAATTTTTAAGTCTGGTTGTAAGGATAATCCTTCTGATTATAGACCGATTTCTGTACTTCCAGCACTTAGTAAAATATTTGAAAAACTGTTGCTTAATCAAATGTTAGGTCACTTTAATAAATATGAGATACTACATAGTCATCAGTTTGGCTTCACGAAGGGGAGATCTACATCAGATGCAGCAGCAAAATTATTAAAGCACATCTATGAAGCCTGGGAGAATTCACAAGATGCAATCGGCATTTTTTGTGATCTATCTAAGGCCTTTGACTGCGTTGACCACCGTACTCTACTCCGTAAGCTTGGATTTTATGGTATTCGTGGAACTGCTCATGATCTTGTTTTATCTTATCTTAGTAATCGTCAACAAAGGGTAGGAATTAGTGGTACAACATCCAAGGGCTCTTTAGTCAAAATGGGGGTACCCCAGGGTTCAATACTAGGGCCATTTTTGTTTCTAGTATATATTAATGATTTACCATCTGTTGTAAATGGTCTCTCAGATATAGTCTTATTTGCTGACGATACTTCGTTCATTTTCAAAGTAGATAGAAAAGACAAAGAACTCAATAAAGTAAATGACACCATGTCAATAGTTTCCAAATGGTTTGCTGTTAACAATCTGTTACTAAACTCGAAGAAAACTAAATGTTTAAGATTCTCTCTCCCAAATGTAGTGCAAGTAGACAGTCAGATATTAATAGATGGTAGCAGTTTGGAACTAGTGAAAAAAACTGTATTTTTAGGTATAACATTAGATAATAAATTACAATGGGGTCCTCAGATAGAATCTTTATCTGGTAAATTAAGTTCTGCTGCATTTGCTGTTAGAAAAATCAAACAATTGACGAATGTCGAGACGGCCAAATTAGTTTATTTTGCATACTTTCATAGCCTTTTATCGTAT
Organism: Polyploca ridens; assembly: GCA_951394255.1. NCBI lineage: Eukaryota > Metazoa > Arthropoda > Insecta > Lepidoptera > Drepanidae > Polyploca > Polyploca ridens. The sequence continues at coordinate 11,495,453 of OX596264.1, read as the reverse complement.
GGCGTATTATTATGGGGAGCTGCAGCAGATATTGAGACTATTTTTATATTACAAAAAAGGGCCATTCGTGCAATTTATAGTATGGGACCTCGTGAATCATTGAAGGAATTGTTTAAGGAAATAAATGTCATGACTTTACCTTCACTTTACATTTATGAAAATATAATGTTAGTACGTAAAAGCTTACACACGTTTAAAACGAATAGTGAAGTTCACAATATCAATACTAGACAAAAAGACAAATTAGTTGTTCCGTATTTTAGATTAGCGAAAGTTCAAAAGTCATTTCTTGGAAATAGTGTATTTATTTTGTATGTTGGTGTTTTGTTTTTTTTTTTATGTTTATGCGTTTTTATGTTTGTGTTTTTTATTTTGTAAAATAAAACGTATGTATGTATAATGTTTTGGAAAAAATAGCCAATAGTCAGATTGTTCAAAAAAATATTTAAAAAATGTAACCTTGCTGAGTTTCTTGCCTGTTCTTCTCAGTTGAAGGCCGACTTACGAACTGGTGGTAACTTCAGTAGCTTTGACCTTCATAAGTGCCCTACTAGGGCCTAAATTGAATAAATGGCTTTGACTTTGACTTTGACCTCCACCTTACAGAATACCGCAGCCAAATAACTTTATGTTGTGTTCCTGCGCGTGAGTAAGGTTGCCAGAACTCATTGGGAAGGGTATGTAACGTGAGTGAGGCCTCGGGTGTTGCCAGCGTCCATAGGACCACGATAACCGTTTACAACCACGCGGGCCGTATGTTTATTTGCCGAAAAAGTCGTATAAAAAAAGGTTTGGCGACAGATTTTCAAACAGCGCAGAACTACTACCCTTAACATCTCTACCACTGAGCTATCATCGCCTTAACATGAGAACACACACTTATAATTAACCAAACATTTATCCTAAGTGAAACCAACGCAACATCAGTGCGGGCGCTTCGCCAAGTTACCAAAAAAGACTACCGGTCCTTGACCCTCGCCTATGTTGAACATTGCCAAAATAGTAGCTCATTAGCAGATCTATGAATGAGATAACACCTGGCTAGACGTAGAATTACCGTACCAAAACATGGGTACTTTCAGTTTTATAAACTGCGATCAGGAACAATTCATATAACGCAATATCTTAGCAACATTGTATTTTGGTTTTCAGTGACAAATAAAGATTTTATTATTATATTTTGCACAATTCCCTCTTAGCCAAGGGCCAATTAACATTTTGTCGTTTTGCGGTATTAATACAATTTCTAATTTCAAACTCCTTACAAAAATTTACGCATTTTGTATTGTCCATACTAATCAACATTTATGTTGTATCAGAGAAATTACACTGTAAATTCAATATTAGCTGACTTTTTTACCGTAAAAAAATCTCTTTTTGTATGAAATTGCGTACTTGCCGAGCATCATAACGAGGTCAAGGCCAGTACAAAATGATAAACCTAACATTAACTCACGACATTTTCCTGCACTAAAAAGCCAGTGATTCCATAAGTTTGATACATGAATTCGAACCTACACATCATGATCGATCGTCGAACAATTAACCGAAAGAAGCGCAATACTTCATTTTGCTTGAAATCTATTCCGCCAATTTCCCACCACCGACAATGCGCCAATTATGATTGGCCAATTCAAGGTCACACGATGCAGTGATTGGTCCTTATTGCTCAGAATCAGTGCCAAAGCAGAATATATAGTTGCGAAATTGGAATGCTCGATATTACTTCTCTAAAGGATTTTTCTTCGATGCGTTACGTATGTATAGACAAACATTGATTATTACATATATGCCCATAGATAAGTTCTTTGTTAAAAAAAAATGTGACTGTATTTTTTGTTGACTGTACTTGCATTGTCATCCAATATACTAATGTATACCAAATATCAAGTCATTCCGACCACTGGAAGTGGGTGAAATTCGACCTGCAAGATTCCAACCGAAGTTTGCAAGTTAAATAAAAGCTTGTAAAATGCGACATGATTTTCTAAATACTAAAAATAGTCCTCACCTCTCACGGCCCTCCCCAACCACGACCATTCGCTGGCTGTCAGCGCTCCACGCGATGTCCTTGATAGGCCCTCCGATTGGCTGGAACTCATTCTTGAGGATGTGCTCCTTGTTCACCGTATCCCAGATGCGAACCTTGCCTGACGCGTCTGAAAACAAATTACACTTGAAGTTTCATATTCAGTCTAATATTCATAAACAGGCCTCCCTCATTGATATCCATTACAAACGGTTTTGGGGCCGCATGGACCCAGCGGCACCCAGAGACTCTGACCAGGTCTTCGGTCAACCTGTGCGTTATAATAGATCGGCACTTTCCAGTACTGTCGCCACTCGAGAACCTTTCTTTCTTTCTTTCTCTTCGAGCGATGTGGCCTACCCATTGCCACTTCAGCTTACAAACTCTACAAGCTCTTTATTTCAATATTACCGCCATAAAAGTACCCTGTCTTTATCCAGGGCATAATCTATTGTTATGAACATTTCATCAAAATCCAAATATTAATTTACATACAGAATTACCCAACTTATATGGCGCGTCGTGAATCTTCGTTCGCACAGAAAAGAAAGTATGGCCCTGAAGATTAACGAAAGAATGCTTAAAACTTACAATCAACCTTAGATCACTACTATAAGGTTCATAATACACTGCAGCTGTTAGTTCCGTCTCACTCGCAAGTCACGCCCCTCCGCACGGCGCGCGCTAACATGACGGCAGCTGTCGGCCAATAGCGTTTCCCGCGCTTTGAAAATGTATCTTCTGCGCAGGTACATCGGTAAGCCATATTAATTGGGTACTACTGTACCTTTATATTTTGTATCATAATATAAACTTTGTGTTATTGTTTTTTTTGTTCTTTTTTTTTATAAGCTTCTGTTTTTTTTTATTCTACATTCTGTGTCAATGTTTGTGATGTGTGTGCCAAATAAAGTTTTGTCTATACTTGTCTTTGTATAAAATCCAAACAAGCATCGCAAAGTCATTAGCGATACAGCGGTACGCAATTTTAGCGGTAGTCGCATTCTTTCGTCAACTTAACCACTATTCTGCAGCTACTAATGCGATACAGTATTTTTTTACAGGCCATCAAAGAACTGCCCTTTTAATATGGCAAGAATTAAGTAAATAAATAGAAATAACTAATATACTTTTAATATCGAAAAAACACTACTATCCTCTGCAATGCGGCCAAAAACAGCGGCTCGAGAGCTTGTCCAGCTGAGCTGTTACAACAGTTGTATCATTTAATATCATAGAACTAGAAACACAGTTTAATTCCGGAGAGATCCGAGTCACATTTGGCGAATGTCCAACGCTATACAATTTACACAGAATGATAATAAATGGGCTACACTTTCGTCTTGTTTACGATAAGTAAAACTATGATATAATACATCCTTTAGGTTTGTTTTGTGAGTTAGGGTTCACCCTGAGGTTATTATATCATCAGACTCAATCAGTGACGTCAGACGATACGATAAGCTTATCCGACAATTAACTCAGCAATTACTATTTTTTATTATCTATACATATAAAATGCTTTGTCCTGAATGACTGATGGATCAACACACAGCCTAAACCGCTGATCGTAGAGACCTGAAACTTGGAGGGTGTGTTCTTTGTATAACGTAGACATCCGATAAGACAGGATTTTCCGAATTTATACCCCTAAGGGGGTAATAAACGGGGGCAGTTTGTATGGGACAATGTGATACTTTGATCCAATCCACTTAAAATTTTCCAGAATTGGTGCAAGACGTGTTTCGTATTTTATTGAAAATCATCGCCTAATGGGGTTACAAAGGGGTAGAAAGTTTAACGGGTGATTTATTCAAAACAAGTGCTTTTGATTTAAATATTTGACATTCCAATTTTAAAGAATAAAGTGATTTATTCTAATAGGTACTCTAATTTATAACTGATAAAGATAAGCAGGTATCACTCTCAATATCCAGATCTATTACATAATACTCAACGCTATTGCATTTAAGGAGAACTTCTCTTCCAATGTCCTTACCACAATTGGCCATATTTTCATTGATTTTTTTTGTTTGTAAAGCTTATGCCACAATCAGCACGTCGGTCTTGTTTTGGCCTAAACTGGCGACCAATCATATCAATTTTACAAAAAGCTAAGCACAGTTCAGTCCAGCCAAGAAGTTGCCGTGGAAATCGACCAACATATCGTAGTTCTAACCGGCCAAGAATGTTGGCACGATTTAAATGAACACTGGTAATACTGCGACCATAAAATTGAATGAAGTGCGCAAGATGCTAATTTCCGAGTAAAGAGCAGCACATAGCATTGGCTTACGTTTTATGGTAAGTGCAAGGAAAACATGTTTCACAACACATGCATTTTCCTGTACGTGAAATGGAAATGTCAAGCTCACCAAAAATAGATATATGCTACTAACTATGACACAATTTTGCTGGATATTTAGTTTTCTGGCACCTGTATATATTTTGGTAGAATCCACCACTATAATTTATTTCCTGACCTGCGGACAAATAGGTGAGCACTTATGGCTCCAACCAGTTAGGTAGATCCGAATGGGGCACAAACCGGGGCCGTTACCGTGCTTGAAAAAGGACGGGCTTTAGCGAATTACGACTAATTAGGGGCAGTGAGATTAATGGTTGTAGGTGAGGTACAGGTAATTTTGGCCCGCACTATCAAATTATTGTCGATCTCTTACAGGAGCCCAACAACTTGCTTACTCTATCTATAGTATCTATGTTACTTCAACCTTCATAATATAAAGCTTGGTTTAGTCACACTCATTGTTCGTAAAACTCCATATTCAACACTCACTTGATTGTAATATGTCAGATAAGTACTTTTAGGAGGTCATAGTAATGGGAAAACATTCAAATAACTAAAAAACTGCGTTCAGGTTATAAAGGGGTACGAACTTTTTTGTATGGGAGCTGGCATAGCCACCCGCCGCCATTTTGATTTTTTTTCAATGTGGCGGCGCACGGTGTAAGTGGTATATTTGGGTAGAGGACACTTATACAAACAAAAAATGTTAAGCAATATGGTGACCTAAAGTGTCACGTTTCCGAGATATTTGGAGGTAAAGATCGCCATATGAGAATAACGATAATCATTAAAAATGAACTTATTACGTGTTTATATGCATTAGATTGTATTCAAATAATAGTTCCCAAGTTGATTTAACTTTTTATTAGAATATAGCAAAACAAATAGCACGAAAAAACAATATCCATTAATTGGTTACCTACTAAACCGCATCGCTATATTCGCAATGAAACACAATGTTGTCAAGTAGCTCGGATCGTAGTGGTTAACTTGTTTTCCATGTCTCCGTTATTAAACAAAAATGACAATACTTGTCTTAAAATATAATGTTACCGAGATTTTGGAATATCGATGTAATATGAAAAGAATGACAATAGTTTAAAGTTGATTAAGTACAATTTATGTTATTGTTTTTAAGCAATAAACTGTGGTCAACTAATTATTGCATCACGGTTTTAAAAATAAAATAATACACATAATAGAAACAAGCCGTGACCTGAAACCTTTAAATAAAAGGATTTTTTTAAACTACTTAGGTAGCAAACAAACATGTATACTGCATGCCTAAGCGGTAAGCGCTTACCGTAGCCTATGGACGCTTGCAACACCAGGGGTATCACTCGCGCTTTGCCGACCCTACAGAAATATCTTCACACCTTTTTTAAGGAACCCCACGCTCCGTTGGGAAAACCACGCCGGGAGCTCATTCCATAGTCTAAGCGTCCGCGGAAGAAAGCTCCTTTCAGACCGCATAGTTCGAAATTATTTTGGTTCCAATGTGTGAGGATGGACTCCCCGTCAATGGCGAGACTTGCGATGGTAGAAGGTAGCCGTGGGCATCAGGTTAAACAATTCTACAGAACACTGTCCGTTGTACAAGCGGTAAAACACACATAAGGAGGCAAAATCTCTCCTCAGATTGAGAGGCCCTAAGCCGCTTGTGAGCTGGGGACCGTCGACAATTCTAATAGCACGTCGCTGAACCGAGTCTAAAGGCCCAAACTGGTATCCAGGAAAGAGCAGTACTCCATATAAGGCCGGACTTGCGACTTGTAAAGTTGCAGCCTTTGCCCCGATGTTAAGTACTGCGTCGCTCTGTTGAGCACTTCCAGTTTTTTGGAATCTAGCTTAACCTTGTCTTCTAGACGGCCTATTGACGTCGTTAGAAATGTCGATGCCGAGGATCCCGATGCTTTAACTGATGTTCGTGTTCTGGAATTGTGAAGTCACATCAAATGGGGTTTTCTTAGCGGTGAACGACTTGAGTCTTAGTGGGGTTGAAATGGACTAGGTTTAGTCGACCGTAATCGGAGACACTAGTTAGTGTGCTCTCGATTTCAGAATATTTGCAATGAGCGTCCTCTGTACAATGAATGCCGTCAATAGACAGCATTTCATCGATATGCAGCAGGAACAGTGTTTGGGACAGTACAGACCCTTGCGGGACGCCAGCATTTATGTCTCTCAGCTCGTATGCATGTGCTGGACAAAAAATTGGCGACCCATTTGCATAGTCCCTCGGGAAACCCATATGCTGGTAACTTCGTTAGAAGACCCCGGTGAAAGACCCGATCGAACGCCTTCGCCACCTTGATTCTCGATGGCGAGTGACCACTCGGCTGGTGACCTTCTAGTGTATACATAGACACATCAAATAGAGATACACTAGAAGGTCACCAGCCAAGGGACTATGGTGGAAGCCATATTGTCGGTCACTCAACAAATCGTGATCCTCTAGGTATCTCAAGAGCTGCGTATTGATCACTCGCTCCATGCCATTGGGGAATAAATAAATAATAAATAAATAAATATCCTGGGACATTCCTCACACACGGTCATCTGATCCCAAACTAAGCAGAGCTTGTACTATGGAAACCAGATAACTGATATAATACATATACTACTTTTTGTTTGTAAATACATACTTAATATAAATAATTACACCCAGACTCAGGACATACAGACATGTCCATGCACACAAATGCATGTCCTGTGTGGGAATCGAACCCACGACCTCCGGCGCGTAAGGTGAACCTTAACCAACTGCGCCAACTGGCCCGTCAAGGCCTTACTTGGGAAAATGGGAGGTGATGGCAATAGGCCTGTAATTCATCGGGTCTGATCTGTCGCCCTTTTTGGGCATTGTGTGCACGTGAGCAGTCTTCGACGAAGACGGGACTTTCATTTAGGTAGAAGTTTTATTACGTCGGGTCGGGCCGGCCGCGGGACTGGGTTTTTTTATTTATTTTCAACACACTCGCTCGTAAAATAACATTTATTGCACCGCTTTTAGTATCTTAATGCAGCTTATTACCCATTTGTGCTTTTTACTTTACATTACCGCACAGTTTTATGAAGGTATAATCCCGATTATGATAAGTTTGTACCTCACTGCAAGTGATATGTGTAGACCAAGCATTCTTAATTTAAACGGGTAAAATAGTTTGACAGCTCACCGCTGTCATAAAAAACCTTGCGTGCCATATTTGTAAACGTTCTCATTGTGTTGATTTGATTATTATCAAAAAATCTACTTAAAAAAATACATGTCTGTTTTTTTCCTCGCAAGTGTGTTGAAAAACGTCATATGACATGCGTGTTGCATTGATTATTACACTCTCGGCTCAGTTATTGCTTTCGCCTACGGCTCACGCGCTTAATACGCCTCGAGTATTAATAACCAACTTTGCACACACGCATCATAATGTACTATTACGTCGCTATTGCAATTTTGGCGCCCAGGGAGCATTACTTAGCGATCTTTAGTTCCAATTAACTTGGTAACATGAGATTTTAGGACAAGTATTGTCATTTTTGTTTGTATAATAATGACAAGATGGAAAACAAGTCACGATCCGAGCTACTTTGACAACATTGTGGTTCATAGCGAATATTACAATGCTGTTTAGTAGGTAAGTAATTAAAAATATTGTTTTTCGTGCTCCTAGTTTAACTCTCTACTAAAAAATTTATAAATCAACCTGGGAACTATTATTTGAATACAATCGAATGCATATAAACACGTAATAAGTAATTTTTTAATGATTGTCGTAATTCTCATATGGCGATCTTTACCTCCAAATATCTCGGAAACGTGACACTTTAGGCCACCATATTGATTAAAATTTTTTGTTTGTATAAGTGTCCTCTACCCATATATACCAGTTTTATCGTGCGCCGCGCCATTGAAAAAAAACTAAAATGGCGGCGGCTAGCTATGCCACAAAGGTTCTAACCCCTTTAAGAAAAGTTTTTGAGTGTCACAAATAAAATTAATTAATCAAAATTGTATAACAGGTGGGGGTGGATACTTGTGATAGCTTATTTTTCAAACCTAAGTTGGGTTTGTCAAGCTGATTAACAAAGCCGTGGATACTTGTGATAGCTTATTTTTCAAACCTAAGTTGGGTTTGTCAAGCTGATTAACAAAGCCTACTATAAGGTGGCTCATTACGTGGAAGACAAGAATATATGGTTGTAGTAGCTTCTCTCTGCACTTGCATCCCCCTGGCTAAGTGACAATTGTATGAATAAGCATAAAATAATAATGTAAATATTGTATAAGTATTTGGAAAAAAAAAGCTGTAATATTAAAAGATCTTCCACAAAAAAAAAAAAAAAAAAACCTTGCTGAGTTTCTTGCCGGAGTCTTCTCAGTTTAAGTGTATCCAAACCGGTGGTAAATTCACCTGTATGTACCAATATAACGTTCATAAGTGCCTTACTAGGGCCTAAACTGAATAAATGACTTTTTGATTTTGATTTTGATTTTGAACAATGTTTATTATTAATTTATTACAACATAGGTTCCGAAAACTTGTCAGATCAAAATATCCACACAGTATGATAAAAAGAAAGTTGAGTTTCTTAAGGAAATAAGCATCAAACATCAGATCCCAGAAAAAACTTGCCCATCCCAGAGAAAGCTTGTAACCATATTAACATAAGCTGACAGTAATAATAGCCTTTGCCCAACCAAGCATTAAGTACAACGCTCTTGTAATGCACAAATAGTGTAAATGTGTTTTACAGTAAGAAAAATATAAAGGTTTTATCACTTTACAGTACTTTCAAACCTTTTTAGTAATAACTTAGATATAAATACATGTTTCAAAGATAAAAGTATTAAAACTTGTAAATTGTTAACAAAAATGGTATTACATGTATTTTTTGTTACCATAAAATCACCATAATTTACATGTAGTCTGTCGCTTGCTGTGGAATCTGTCTAAGCTTGTTTTGAAAAGAGTAATTGCTGAGTTTATTGCTGGCTCTTCTCAGCAAATGCAACCTTCCGAACCGGTATTAGAGTCAGACTATTCATAAGTGTCTGCAAAGGTCTATTTGAATAAATAATTATAAATTTGAATTTGACATTATTTTTTCCATGTTCAATATCCTGCTATTTTAATTTTTATGTGGATAATGATAAGGTTGCTTGTCAAATGGGTTAACTACTGAGGTTTAGAGGAGTAGGTCCATTTTACTGGACACAAGTATAAAAAGTAAAAACTAACTGTTTTCATATATGGTAATCCCAAGCTTTTTGAGATATATTACAACACAAGAAATGTGTAAAGAACCCTGTTGTCTTACATCCTGCAAAAATAATTTTGTAATCTAAGCAACACTTGTTTTTCATGGCTCTAAACTTTTAATTGAATGTTGTCATCCTCAGGCATGGGCCTCCTTTCACAATGAAGGGAATGGGCAGATACTCCACCACACGTGCCAACTGCGGATTGGAGGAGGTAGGCCTAACCTATTGTTGGAGATATCCTACCAAAAATGACAAATCACCTATCATAAAATATATCCATATGTAGAGCATTGAAGTAAAAAACTATTTTAGTATTAGTGGAATTAGAAAAACAGCAAAACATTTGTCACACAGCATTCCAATTAGAATCTATCTGGATTGTTATTGAATACAATATTGTACACAAAATCAAGTAAATTTTTTTTTTGTCAATTGGTTGGCAAACAGGTAGTGGGAAGTGGTAACCGCCACCTATGGACATTTGCAATACCAGGGGGATTGCCGATATGTTGCCGACCTTGAAGAGCTCTTTTCACACCCTCTTTGAAGAACCCCATATCGTAGTGCTGGGGGAAAACCGTAATGGGGAGCTCATTACTCATCCTAATGGTCCGCAGTAGGAACGTCTGACTGAACCGTTGTGTGGACGATCTAGGCGGCTCGAGGGTATGAGGATGAACTCCACATCACCGGCGAGCGGTGCGGTGGTAGAAGGGTGATGACGGCACCAGGTCGAAAAGTTCTTTAGAACACTCCCCATTATATAGGCGATAGAACACACAAAGAGAGAAATACACACAATTCGCGATAATAAAGCTCACAGATAATTCATAAAAATACTATTGATAAATAAACCAGTTAAAATGTTCATAAACTAATTTTAAACATTTAAAAATGCAAATACAATTTTGTTTATTTACAAATTCTGATTATTATTATCATAGTATTATGACTCATTTTGTGATAGAGATATTAATAAATATACGTGAGTCATCAGTAAATAATAAATTATGATAAAATATATAATCTGACATAACCTTACCTCCAGATGCAATGTAATACCCGCTCGGTGAGTATTTGGCGACATTCACTTGGCACGAGTGTTCCGTATATACATCGGCTATCGCAGGATTCTCTATGTCGCGAATTATTACTGAATTCCCGTTGGTATACAAGAAATTCCTTCCTTTCGGGTCACCGCCTAAGACTAACGGTGTACCTCTCTGGGTCCTCGGCAAAGCCGCAAAAGTGTATTCTGTGGACACACAACTCCTCAATCAACACTCATAATACGATAAGTAACAGGAACAAATAAAATTATCGATACATTTGCGTCCGTAAAACTAGAAACCATGCCACTGATAGTTTGGATAAATTGGAACTTACTATTGGAATAAGACATTTTATTCTTACACGTTACTAACTAATCACTAATCTGATTCAGCTAAAACTAAAGTTTACTCAGTACTTTTGATTTTTTTCAGGAAAAACACGGTCAGCCGCTACACTCCATAGCCTTCCAAAAAAATGACGTAAAATGATTTTTTTGCAATGTTGGCAAGACTGTTTATTGGACCGTTCTAACTGACATACCCATATATGGGCATATCAAATCAACAGCCTTCAGGAATTTTCAATCTTAATATACATTATCAAATTAAACTTGTACCTATTTTAATAAAATTATCATGGTTCAATAGTTTAAATTTTATCAGAAATTAATGAAATCAACTTGTGGTTTATTTTGATTTTGTCTATGATTTGTAAAGCTGCCGTGTATTTTATTTTGGGCATGAATCGGGGATTTCGATATTTTATATTCATATTCATATTCATTTATTAATTGCTTCATGTTTTTTACATAGTTGTTACATTATTAAGTAAGTCCAGAACATGAGCCCTGCAAGGGCATTGCAACATTAATTACTTTGACTAATGATATATCCAGACGGAGCTACGAAGCTGTTTACGCGTCGATAAAATAAGCCCCTAACTGTTAGGGGCTTAATCATTTTCCCGTCTTCAGTGTCAGTCGAGACGTCACTGGGACACAACCAAATTCACCAAAATTGTATTGTTTCAAAATGTCGTTTTGTGTGATAAAAGTGTATAAAAACTACAAGGGTCGATCTAGACCAACGAAAAAACTCACCTATCATCGGTAAGTAACAATATTTCCTATTAGTTTCTGCAATATAAGCCATTGAAATGTTTCGAAAATAAATATTTTGAGTAAGCGCCATTTTTTATGTGTTGCCTGTGCTGCCAGTTTATGAACTCAAAACTCCCATGGTAATATCAGTCAATAGTTAAATACGAGTATGTAGATACTGATATAAATCAAAAGCGACGGTGGACAAGTCGAATTTTTGAGTGGAAAGTCGAATGTTTTTTTTTTAATACTAATGACGATTATGTCATGTAAGATAAGTAGTCGCTTCAGTAATGAAAAAATCAAAATGGGTATTAATTTATGATTTTCCTCGAGCTAATTACGAATATCATTTTGAATTTCAAGATGGCGGACCTATTTTTTTTAAGTTGACGTGTTTGTCGTTTTCGGTTTTTCCATCATAGTCAGTGATGTATATAACCATGGATGCGGTCACCGGAACATTTTGTAAAATACTTCTTCATACAAGTAAACTGTACAGCCATCTGTTTAAAATCATTTGAACTACGTAGTGCCGCGTTGCATAGGCGTACGATGTAAACTTGTATATGTGCGTACCATGCACATTTTGTTTATTACATTTTTATTTAAGTCGGATATTACTAAATTAAAAAAATAAGGTTATTCGACACGCGTGTATGTAATATTATTGGAATTGCAAAATATTCACAATTTAAAATAGTGTCCGCCATATTGAACTATTGAGTTATTGGTCCGATTGCTCTCAAAATTGATATTTGGGAGACTCTTGGACCATATAACATGAATCTTTGCTCAAAATTGAAAAAAAGTGGCCGCCATTTTGAACTATTTAGTTATTGGTCCGATTGCTCTCAAAATTGATATTTGAGAGGCCTTTGGAACATAAACCATGAATCTTATCTCGAAATTCAAAAAAGTAGCCGCCATGTTGAACTATTTAGTTATTGGTCCGATTGCTCTCAAAATTGATATTTGGGACAGTTTTAGACCATATAACATAAATCTTTGCTCAAAATTGAAAAAAAGTGGCCGACGTATTGAACTATTTAGTTACTGGTCCGATTGCTCTCAAAATTGATATTTGAGAGACCCTTGGACCATGTAACATAATTTTTTGCTCAAAATTGAAAAAAGCGGCCGCCCTACTGAACTATTTCATTACTGGTCTGATTGCTCTCAAAATTGATATTTGGGACAGTTTTGGACCATATAACATAAATCTTTGCTCAAAATTGAAAAAAGTGTCCGCCATTTTGAACTATTTAGTTATTGGTCCGATTGCTTTCAAAATTCATATTTGAGAGAGCAATCAGACCAGTAATGAAATAGTTCAGTAGGGCGGCCGCTTTTTTAAATTTTGAGCAAAAAATTATGTTACATGGTCCAAGGGTCTCTCAAATATCAATTTTGAGAGCAATCGGACCAGTAACTAAATAGTTCAATACGTCGGCCACTTTTTTCAATTTTGAGTAAAAATGTATGTTATATGGTCCAAGGTTCTCTCAAATATCAATTTTGAGAGCAATCGGACCAGTAACTAAATAGTTCAATATGGCGGACACTTTTTTTCAATTTTGAGCAAAGATTTATGTTATATGGTGCAAGAGTCTCCCAAATATCAATTTTGAGAGCAATCGGACCAGTAAGTAAATAGTTCAATATGGCGGACACTTTTTTAATTTTTAGCATGGATTCACGTTAAATGGTCCAAGGGTCTCATAAATATAAATTTTGAGAGCAATCGGACCAGTAACTAAATAGTTCAATATGGCGGCAATTTTTTTTTCAATTTTGAGTAAAAATTTATGTTATATGGTCCAAGGGCCTCTCAAATATCAATTTTGAGAGCAATCGGACCAATAACTAAATAGTTCAATATGGCGGATATTATTTTAAATTGTGAATATGTTGCAATTCCAATAATATTACATACACGCGTGTCGAATAACCTTTTTTTAATTTTGTAATAACTGACTTAAATAATAAGACTTTTTTTACAGAATACCAATTGATCCAATTTTAAGAAGCCAATGGATAGATATCATTCGGAGAAGCCGTAGTGAAGATCTCTGGACCTAGCCAAAAAAAATGTTTGACTTGATTTAACTCGATTTGCTTGTTTTGACTCAATTTCACTTGATTTCACTCGGTTTGACTGGATTTGCTTGATTTGACTTGGTTTGACTCGGATTAACTCGATTTGACTCGGGTTGACTCAATTTGACTGGATTTGACTCGATTTGACTTATTGACTCGATTTCACTCGGTTTGACTCGATTTGACTGGATTTGACTAGATTTGCTTGATTTGACTTGGTTTGACTCGATTTGACTCGGTTTGACCCTGTTTGACTCGATTGAACTCGGTTTGACTCGATTTGACTTGATTTGACTCGATTTGACTCGATGTGACTTGATTTGACTTAATGGCGATGATAGCTCAGTGGTAGTGACGTCGGATACCGAGATGAAGGTCCCGGGTTCGAATCCTACAATGAGCTTGAGCTTTCGGTGAAGGAAAACATCGTGAGGAAACCATAGCACGGTGGTAGGGTACTTTGTAGTACCCGCCTGGCTGGCTACCACCCTCAAGTTGAAAATCTGTCGCCAAGCACCTTTCGGTGTGTTCCGATAGCTGCACTTGAGAGCCAGTTCCTTCTAGGCTTTGTGTGCTTACCACCTTCGGCCGCATCATCACTTACCATGGTGAGATTGCAGTCAAACACAGGCCTATAAACAGTAAAAAAAAAAAAAAAAAAAAATTGACTTGATTTGCTTGATTTGACTTGATTTGAAACGTCAACGCAAATAATTACTGTTCGTTGACAGCAAAGTAAAAATAATAAGTATTAATTTATATCGGCGCCATTAATCTTATTCTTATTATCATGTATTATCCCGATTCCACTTTTATTTTCGGAGTTTAAAAAGATATCGACACCGTAATATATTTTTCCCCATTTTCTTGGATTTTTTTCAAGAACTGGTAACTGGTATAAACGTCACTATGACAAGCAGAATGACGTAACGCGAGGATAAGATGTAGCAAAGTTGGCCACTTTTTAAAAGTCATGTAGTATGGGGATACTCTTTCTAGACATATATCTAATAATATATATAAAATGCTTTTGTGGGTACGTAAATACGCAGTTTTCTCCATCACCACCAACCCCAATCAACTTCCCGTTGGGGTGGTAAATACCCCTTGGTCTCCAGGTGGTAGTAAGGGAGTTTGGTCGCGGTGGGTGGAAGGGGGTGGTTGTGGGTGGCGAAAATGTTAAAACATATATTGCTGTCCTTTTCTAACGCATGAGGACTTCTGAAAAGATCTCAAAATTTCTGGAATGGAAAGTTACAAAATGTGTAAAACGGTTATAATCGATCTGGAATGTACTAGAAAGTTCAACAAATATCTGGAATGATCTAGAAAATTCTAGAGTGAATGCAAACTATTATAATCGGTATAGCATGTTTTGAGAAAGTTCTACAAATTTCTGGCTTCATCTAGAAAGTTCCAAAATGTCCAAAAATCGAGTTAGAATGTTCGAGAACGTTCTAGAAATTTCCCGAATGATCTGGAATGTTCCAAAATGAGTGCAATTTATTATGATCGATTTAGAATGATGAAGAAAGTTCTAGAAATTTTCCGAAAGATCGGGAAAATTCCAAAATGAGTGCAATTGATTATGATCGATTTAGAATGTTCGAGAAAGTTCTAGAAATTTCTAGAATGATCTAGGAAGTTGCAATAGAATGAGTGCAATTTAAAATGATAGAGAAAGTTCTCATTTTTTTTATTGATCTGGAAAGTTCCAAAATGTGTACGAGTACTACGAGTGTTATTATTGATCGATTATTGTTATTGTTTTAACTAAAAGAACCAAATCGAAATCGAAAATAGAAATCTATAATATCTGTTAAAAATGTATACTCATATATTTTTTATACCACTAAATATGCGATGTATTTTAACCCGAGCAACGCCGGGATTCGCTGCTAGTATTTTCTAAGATTAATTAGTAAATTAAATGGTTAGTTGGTACATAGTTTATATACATTCTGAATTATAGTTAATTAATAGTTATATTAATTAGTATTTAAATTATTTATTTATAGTAATATTAGTTTATGTTACATATTTTAGACACAATTTTTAACATGTATATACATTATAATTGAATTTTATTATTACACGTTAATAGGTATGATCGCGAGACAGATCCATTATTTTAAGGTTTCATAAATATTTTTGCTCCATTTTATCTACCATAAACTCTTCAATTGAATAGTAGCATTTTTTAATAAGGTAATCTTTCAATTTATTTTTGAATGTTAAATCCTTGACTTCATTTTTAAGATGATTTGGTATTTTATTGTATATAATTATCGATTTATAATATGGGCCATTTTGATACATTTTGAGCCTTGATTCCGGTATTATTAGTTGGTTTTTACGGCGGACATTTTTTGTCGTTTCAAACATTGATGCATTTTTCCTAACAAATAGGGCAATTTCTAAGATGTAGATGGAAGGGAGCGTGAGCATTTTTCCTTTTAAAAAGTGTTGTCTACAGCTTTCAGTTTGCCGTATATTTTCTATAATGCGAATGCATTTTTTTTGCATTACGAATAGGTCATGGGCGTCGGTACTATGGCCCCACAGAATAATGCCATATCGTAGCCAAGAGTATGCGTACGCGTAGTATGCAGATAGTGCGCATTGTTTGTTTGTATTTGTCTTAAGGACGTTAAGTGCTTAAATAAATCGTGATAGTTTTGATTTAATATTTAAAATGTGGTTTTTCCAGTTCACGTACGTGTCAATAGTTAATCCTAATAAGTTAAAATTATTTACTTCTTCAAGGTTATGTTTCTGTGATACTGGTTTTATATCTATTGGTCGTTTCTGATGTGGTCTAAATTGAATAAGTTTGGTTTTCCTGTTGTTTATTTCTAGATTATGATCTAGCAGCCAGTTTTTGACTGTTTCAAAAGTTTCCTCAATATGAGTGTTGCTATCTCGGTTATTGGGGCATTTAAGGACAATGGATATATCATCAGCAAATAAAACGCACTTTGAATTTATTATTTTTGGCAAATCATTGATATATATTAAGAACAGCACACATCCAAGTACGCTACCCTGTGGGATGGAGCTGTTAGTAGTTCGAATATCTGATAGGATGGGCATCAGTTCGTTGGTACTCTCATTAATGCTTTCGATCTGTACGTATTGTTGTCTATTTATCAAGTAAGATTTCAACCATAAATACGCGTCACCGCGGATTCCTATACCGTTAAGTTTACACAATAAAATGTTGTGTTGAACCTTGTCATATGCTTTGGACATATCTAGCAGTAATCCAACAGCGTAATTTTTTTCCTTAATATAGTTTAATATGTTTTGGATGTAATTGTATACGGCTAGGGTTGTCGAATGTTTTTCGCGGAAACCGTATTGGTTTTTATCTAAAAGTTTGTATTTTTCGAGAAATTTATAGATACGGGTTGACATAGGTTTTTCAAATATTTTTGAGATCGTTGGGAGTAAAGCGATCGGTCTATATTGGCTAGGATCGTCTGATTTTCCTCCTTTTTTTAATATGGGTTTTATTTTAGCTATTTTAAGTTTGTCTGGAAAAGTGCATTCTTCGAAAGATTGGTTTACTAGTTGGGTTAAAATGGGGGTGAGCTCAAAGCTACACGCCTTAACTAGGATGGGTGGTATGTCATCTATGCCGTAGCTATATTTATTTGGCATGTTTCGGATGATGGTGTTAATTTCTCGATCAGTGACTGGTTGTAGGTACATTGTGTTTATGGTAGTGTTATGCACCGGCCGACCGCTCGGTGCGAGTGGAGGGGGCTGGGTGTCGCCAGTTTTATGTGGCCGTGATATCTCACCTACTGACACGAAGTAGTCATTGAGAATATTTGTTACCGCGTGGGGGCATTTTTCTATTGTGTTATGTGATTTAATTGAAATAGTTTTGTGATGTTTATTTGGTTCTCGTTTCGTTACTTGGTTGATTATATTCCACATACATTTGACTTTATTTTGTGATTTTGACATTTTGTGATAATAGTTAAGTTTTCTTGATGTTTTAACACATTTCTTAAGGATTTTATTATACGAGGTAAAGTATTTTTTTAATATATTGTTATTTGTTTGGTTCACTAGAATTTTTAGAAGTCTTTTATGTTTACAAGCCTTTCGTAAGCCTATTGTTAACCAAGATGCCTTATTATTATTGTTTTTAAGTTTTATGCGTTTTTGTGGTATGTGTTTATTTAATAGTGCTTGAAGTTCTATTTCAAATCGGTTATAATTTTCATTGATGCTGCTTTCTTTTTTTATTATTTTGTCCCACGGTACAAGGTTAAGTGCATGTTTAAAGGAAGCGATATTATCTGTGCTGAAGGCTCTTTTGACTGTACGAACAGCTGGTTTATTTTGGGATGTCGTATTTATTTTAAATTTGTAAACTAAGCTTTTGTGATCAGAAATACCAAAGTCCAACACCATGCTACTGGAGTTGGTATTATTTGTAAATATTAAATCTATGCATGTTGAGCTTTTATTTGTTACCCTAGTGGGGCTTTTAATTGTTTGGTGCAGGTTATATTCGAGCATTGTATTTATCAATTGTTGGTAGTTGTTCGGATTTTGAAGCCTATCAATATTGAAGTCACCCGCTATTATTATGTGTTTATCGTTCTTCGTTATTAGTTTTACCAATAGTTTTCTTAAAAAATCAAAAAAAATATCAATCTCACGGTCAGCTCTATAAACTGTTACAATCATAATATTTGGTTTTAGTTCTAGCGCACAACATTCGACTATATATTCAACCGATAAGGCCGCAATGTCCTCTCTTTCATTTGATTGGATATCCTCCTTCAATAGGATGGCAACTCCTCCTCCTCTATGTTTGCTTCTATAGTATGCTGCACCGAATATATAGTTATTAATATGTACAAAATCTCTTTGTTCTGCCGTTATCCACGTTTCAGACATACACACTACATCAAAATTATTTTCTTGTAGGATGCTTTCAAGTATATGTGTTTTATTTTTAATACTTTGCATGTTTTGTATTAAGATGTCAATATTAGTTCCGAAATGTTTGTTCGATTAAGGGTCCCTTTGATGTTAATGGTGTCATATCGTGTTGGTATTTTTTTGGTGTAACATAACTATCTCGGCGTTGTTTTTCTGTCTCGTTCAAAGTACTGTCTAATTGTATTGTGGTTTTGTTAATGTAGTCGTTTTTGTATTCCTTCCCGTTTATTATAAGTTTATTGTTTTTAATTACCGCATGATTGCCTCTTTTTCGTGCTTCGCGGAGGTTGTTTCTAAGCTCATTTCTCTTTTTTAATTCATTTTTATCTAGGTATTCCGTAATTGTATAGCCTGAGTTATCGAAATATTGCTTTTGTTGTAGTATATATTTTGTCATTCTCTTACTAATTAGCTCGATAACAAGAGGTCTGTGATGGCCGCTTTTCCCTATACGACTTAAATCTTCTATATAACCTATTAAATTAATATTCAGTATTTCGTGAAATATATTTATGACACGATCATGGATATCATTTTCTGTCTCTCCGTAGTATTCTTCAGTTCCATGTAGTACAATTTTTTTGTTGTTATCGTAATGGTTGGTTTGAAGCTGTGTATAGTTTTGTGTGTCTTGTTTCTCATTTACAGTATTTTTACTTTCGATTCTCGAATTCAACAAATCGTTTTCTAATACTCTCATTTGGATTTTTAATTTCTTATTTTCATTTTCTAATTCTTCTATCTTTAAGGTTACGCGGTTTACAGATTCATTTGATTTACTTTGTTCTGTGCTTAGTTTATCTACTTGTTGTATTATTTCTTGTCGGAATTTGCTGATAGCATCATTTGTCTCAGACTTTATAATTGTTCTGATTTCGCTTATTAAAGTTAGTTTATTTTGCTCAAATTTTGTGTCTAAAAGCCGGCTTAAATTTTCAAGAATGTCATCGGATTTCTCGGAACTACACTGAACGGGGTATAACTCTTTAGCTGATGGTGTGTTACATATTGGTGTGTCGCCTAATATGCTCAGATCTTTATTTATAAGTTCGTTGACAGACATAACCGTATCATTTAAGGGTGGCAGATATGTTTGTTTGCGGACCGGTGTATCATCATTTTTTGTGCGCTTTGTGACGTTTGCGCAGCTCGGGCAGCGCCACGAACGAATAAGTTCATGTTTGTGACCCATGTAATATGCACTTGTGATATTGAGGCATAGGTAGTGGTAGTCTCTTTTGCAAGAAGTACATTTCAGCAATTCGCTATTATATTCGATGTTACGGTGGCAAGCCGTGCAAATCATTTTTTTTGCGTAGTGTTGGTTAGTGTAGGTAGGTTGGTACTTATCAGCAACGGTGGCTGGCGGTGCGCGGCCGGTGGACGGCAACAGCGGCAGGCGCTCTCGGGGTGCGGATAAGCGCACGGGGAGGGGGCGGGTGCTCGCCGGCCGGTGTCCAGCGATGAGTCAGCGCACTGGCCGATCCACGAGTTGTCGTAGGTCAGGTTTTATGGTCGTCAACGATGATTTTTGAATTTGTTTTGGACTTATCTCTTTAAATCCTTATCATTCGGCACTAAAATTCTATATTCACACGGGTTTTCTTGTTTGGCACACGTTTTATATAGTTTTAATGTTTATCAATTATATTTTACTGGCACTTTTATATAAATTCTCGTAGCGCATCAACAACAGTTCCGTCTCTGTCGAGCGCGCGCGCGATCTCCCCTGTATTTTTTTGGTGATTGGATAAAAACAACAAAGTATTTGAATATATGTTTAATATTATAGAATTTTCTAATGATCAAATTAAAACAGACAACAATGGTGCTGATTCTGTTGTAAATTGCACTAAACTAATTTTAATCACATCAGACATCATCACATCACATTTCTTTCTTACGATCAATATTGAAAAATTATACAACATATTTAAAGCTGTCGAATTAGCCTTTGACATTTTCATTTGCGGGTAAATATACGAAACCGATATATTGATGGCGACTTAATTTATGTTGAAAGCAAGCAGTTGAACTAATTTGACAGGACTTTTAGCATGCAGATATCCTATGGTATGGAGGAGAACGGTCAGTGTTTTAGAGGAAAGTTCAAATATACAGGGTGTAAGGGACATCGCCGCACAAACGGATACCATGGGTCCAGGACATGATTCTGGACTCCCCCATGTTGGAATTTTTCGTCGGTTTTTCCCAAATTTAAAAAAAAAAAATTAAGTTTTTTTTACTTTAGACTGTTCATAATCGTTATTCTTACCTAACCCAAAGAGATTTAAAATAAATAAGTTATTAATTCATTACTTTCACTAAAAGTAGCAATGTAAATAAAACTAGAAACGGTGTCTTATGGCGATATTCGCCTGCAGTCAGCGACATACTACGTAGGCACAACGTTATCGCGCGTTTAAATCGCGGTGTTCACAATACATTGCGCGCTCGAAAATGACAATTTCTATAACCGATCATTAGCGAGGTGAATGCCTTTCAGAATTTGATTAGTGGCATTAGGTGTAGCCTTTTCGCGAAGTTTGCGTTACCATGCAAAATACATCCTGTATAACACAATATGGCAATTAAACTACTACGGTCGCTAATCACTGAAATATTTAGCCATATTGTTCTACGAAGGTAAAAATCAATAAAAACTTGAAATAATTGAAATCAGATTAAGAAAAAACTTAAACCGACTTCAAAGTAGGTACACAAAAAGTAATCAAATCCTGATTTGAAGACAATGGGGCCAAACGAGAAGTGTACCCTTCGAAACAAAAAAGAATATAACATATCGGTTAATAAATGACGGAGTGAAGAGGTAACAAACAAAAAAAAATTGAGATCCTCCTTTTTTGAAGTCGGTTATAAAACAAATTTCATGTGATTTGGGATCTTTTAGCTATTGACTACTGGCAGCACTGTCCTTACTACTACTGTCTGCTAACTTCACGTCACTCTATCCATAGACTACGTAAACTACGACTATATTCATTTCGCTTGAACTTCACTTCGTCACTTGTCAAAATGCTGTGAACGAGAGCGATGCGTCATGTGATGAAATAATTATAAAATAATTTCTTTGTGTTAATTCCCTACGTATTTCCGTGCTATTCAACAAAAGGAAAGTGATGATAACTAGATTAATTTATTATTGCGAGTAGTGAAATCATTGCAGTATTCGGCTACAATTGACGTTTGTTTCCACGTGGTGAATGTCACGGAAGATCGGTCGACGTGTAATTTATTTGGCTGCCTTAGCATTTTTTTGAAGCAATGGAGTCCTTAAACATTTCGCAGCTTAACTTGTCCAGCGTTAGAAGCAACAGTTCCACAGAGAACAACCCTACGAAGACTGAAATGCCTGTAGTCAAAGCTGATATTAATTTGAATGTAAGTACCTACCGCCTACCATGTGTTTCAAGTTGAAGAAAATTAGTTATGAAGTTGATAATTGTCTTGTATACATAACTTGTATCACTATAAGCATTATTAACTATTTCTAGATGGTAAAAAAAAAAACTCTTCACTTTTATATTCCAAAATTTCATCATACATTTTTGTGAGATCAATTTTCATATGACCAAATACAGATGCCGACAAATTTACATTTATATGAAACACAGGAACATAGATCATGTTGCTAACTATTCTGCAATTCATAATTAAGTTATTGCATCAGCTTCATACCAATCAAGTTTTTAGATATCAATTATTGACAACTATGAGAGAATAAGCCAGGGATTCTTAATTACAATACTTTTTATTTAGTATGTATGCTCAATCAAATATTTGATTTCTTTAAAAGTTATCTTTAACTCCTATTTATCCTTTGAGATATAGACTGAAATAAATAAAAAGAAGGTATACATGTACCTAATGACACATCAGACATTAAATTTTATTATTTTATCATCTAACTGCCTTGTTCCCAATAATTGACAAGGGTTGACACAATATGTATGTTTCTTCCATTTGGTTCTTTTATCCATCATATTCAAAGTCAAAGTCAAAGCCATTTATTCAATTTAGGCCCCAGAGGGGCACTTATGAAGGTCACATTTACTGAAGTTACCACCGGTTCGGAACTCTGCCTTCAACTGAGAAGAATCTGGCAAGAATCTCGGCAAGGTTACATATTTTTTGGACAATCTGACTATTAGCATTCACTCCTATCATAATCATCATCTTACACACAATCCACCCAACTCTTTTTCAGTCTTATTAATAATTAAATTATTGTTCCAGCCACTAACAGATCATGATGATGAGTACAAATGTGAATACAGAGAAGACATATGGAAGAACCTGTTGGAACAGGAGGCTGAGAAACCCACTATTCACCTCCAATCACCACAGGTTAGTAAAATATTTGATTTTTGTCATACAGCCTAGGAAATCATTCAAAGGTGTCTTTAGATATTGTTAAACATGCACCTAATTGGTATTTTTTTTTCCAACATAAAGTTTATATCAGATTTAATTTAATAAGCCAAAGGATGTAAGTATATTTCTTATCTCTGCTACAGTCTTTGTAAATACTTTGTTAAAGCAGATGTGAAATGTAGGCATGTAAAAAATATCCTTGCTTTTTAGATTTCAGTTGTGATGAATTCTTATCAATTGATTGATGCAATGATTTTATTAAATGAGCAATATTTCAGTACTCTAAGTAAAGTTGTCACAATACTTTATTTCATTGTGATATACTTGTCATAATCATAATATAATAATTGTATGATAAGATAAAAATATAGTTAGTAACAAACTATATTATTATTATATTGTGTTCCACTGTAACTATACAATTTTATAAATAAAAAAGTTTTTATAAATAAATTATTAAATTATAATTTGCCACAATAGACTTTCAGTCACAATGATATAGAGATTGTGGCCAAATATCGATAGCTCAATGAATAAGCAAGCTAAGTGGATAGGGCCAGTCACATCTGTTGCAGAATGGATGGTAGACTAAGAAGAAAAGTCTTAGAGTAGAGAACTCCTCTTGGCAAGGTAGGCCATGTTAGGTGGCTGGAATGGGCTGGATGCAGATGGCAAAGAACTCGGAGGCTAAAAAAGAAACTACGCAAAGATATTGCTGATGAATTTTTTTGTCTAAATGATAACAGATTGCTATTAGCAATATTGTTTTAGCTGCCTTTTTAGCCCCTCCTGAAGGGTGTGGCATGCTTTGAGAGAGGTATATGTCCAACAGTGGATTGAAAAGAGCTACTTGGGAGCTAAAAAGGAAGCTAAAGCAATATTGCTAACGCAATTAATTCTTTCAAATTCTCAGCAGATCCTACTAGTCACTCATTAGAGTATACTAATCACTCATTATTCATTATATACAATTCAATTCAATAAAAGATTCGGAATTGATGAATTGCATAAGATCTGCCGTAAATTCGAAAAAAGAATTCCATTAGCAATATTACTTTAGCTTCCTTTTTAGGGGAGCTGATTGTTAAAACTTACAAATCAGATTGCCTTTCACATAGGTCCAATTGGTAATGTATGGTCATAATCATGAGCTTTAAATATTACTTCTGGCCAGATTACTTCAAGATATTATTCTTTAAAAATCAATCAAGGAAGCTAAACAAGGAAATTTACAGTACTATCAAAATTGTTGAACAATTTCTCAATATCATACAATATTCGTGACCAATGCCACTTACATTTATTTAACTTGCCCATCATTCATTTTGTATGTTTGTCATTGACAAAAATCTGTGCAAACTAGTCTATCTAATGGTGTCATTGTCACATGTGTGTGATTATGATAATAGTTCCTAAATCTACCAGTTTTTTTATTGTACATAATTCTTCAGTAGTCAGTGAGATTGCCATTTTTTTCTTATCATTGTAATGAAGGAAATATCCATTTACATGACATTGACACAGCTGACTACCCTTGTAGACTTTTTACAGTTGATAATAGCACGATTTTGCATTTTTATGTTTTCAACAACTTTCCACTGTTGCGACTTGTAAACTACAGTGTCCAACCTGTTTCAAGGCTCAGAAACAGTATATTTGACTCCCATTAAAGTACTAGGTAATATTACTATTCCTTATTCTGTGGTACTAGTATAGAATTTACTGTTTACGAATTTATTGTCTTGGCGATATGGTTTGCTGTCTTGTTCTCAGGAATTTTCAGTAATTTTAAATAAATAAATGTTGGTTTATTTTTTTATTGGTTCTAGCCGGCATTTCCCGTAAATTGATATTTGATGGTAACCTAGCACAACTTAACTATACATATTTGTTTACTTATTCTGTATAATGTAGGTATTAGATGTGCATCATGCGATAACTTCCTCAAAAAACGGTACACCAAAACATTTTTTTTTTTCAAACATTGCATCTTTGATATAACTAACTTTCCGCCCCGCAGTAAAACCCTTTTAATACTTTTTTTTTTGCCCCGTTTTAGGAGTAGGATTTTCGTGAAACCCAAACAATTATTTTCTGTCCAAATCCGCTCGTTTGGTTTCTTCCGTACAAATTTTGACATTCCCTAAACCCACCTATTAAGGGTAGTTTTGAAAAACTATGAATCAATCTATTTATATAGTATAGGAATGTAAACAAATATGATGCAACTTGCGGCCATGCAACCAATAATACAATATGGTGAAATATGTTTGAACTTGAAAATAAAACAATGTAATACAATGAACTTCCATAATCTTATACAAAACAAACACTTGAATCTTATTAAAATCAAGTGAATCTGTGATTATAAACCGTAAAATTATAAATATTGCATCATCATCAATGTGTCATTGCACTTTCACACGTGTCGGAATGCATTAAAGTCGGTATTTGTGTGTACACACAAACCCCCTGAAGTGCAAGGTTTTCCTTGTATTGCGTGATCGGTATGAGGATGATGAAATGTTGCTGTAATTGTAGGAATGTTATTAGGTCCTATTCGGCGTAATTTTAAAAGCGAAGCTCTGTACTGATTATGGCGTTGTTAAAATTTTTTCATTAGATGTTTTAAGCAAATATTTATCTTGTACACTATATCTAGGTCTGTATATAGACAAAAATAAAATAAAAGTTTGAAACAAATTCAGTAGAAGCCTCCGAAAAACTGTTTTTGCCCAAATTTTATCGGAACTTTGACCATACCTAATGTAACTATAAATTGTAAAAAGTAAAGAAAACATTGATCGGGCATTGCAAATGTATTGGAGATTCAAAAATAAATAACTTTTTCTTCACAAACTTGTAAGATTTTTTCATAGATACTCGTGGAACAAGTTTTATGATATGACATGAATGATGACCTAGCGAAGCGGCCGCGAGTGATCAGCGGATTTCACCGACTGATAACCGACGGCTCTGATGCTGTCTCTCTTTTCGCAGTCAAACATTACGTTGGATGAAAGTACAAGCTTTTAGGATATGCTGGCGTTGAAGTTGCGTTGGCCATGAAGGGCCCCCTTAAATCCTTTAGTGAGGCATGAAATGCAACAAAACTCAGATGGGCGGAGAGATGTGTTATCATACAAATGACAATCTCAGCGGAATTGGAACGGGCTTTCCTCTGTTATCGTTGTTTGAAAATACATTATATCGGCTTTGATGAATTTAGGGCCTTACTCGCGAATAAAAAAAATACTTTTATCTTAAAGACTCCCATAGATAGACCGTTGAATAATATGTTTTCATTGTCACCCCAAATGTTGATTTGAGGTGCAAATAAAATTATAACGTTTCTTCCCTGTTCGTATCAAGGTCAACTCAGAATATGAATATGTCTTTCTTTTATCTGTCATCTCACAATTGACTCCTTTGTTACTGTTCGAGAGTAATGCCAGTATCATTGAGGCGATGCCGCCATGTTTTCTCAGAAGTAGTGGCATTGAACGGTTACTAACTCATGACGTGACGTCATGACCTTGATCTTCAGTTATGATGAACAGATCATAGTCAAGCAAGCTTTCTCTGGTTTCCATATTAAATAATGATTTGTTTCTCAGTTGGAGTTCCGTGGCGCCCTAGTCCAGCAACTGCGTGATGTGACAAAGAAACTAGGGCTGAGCATTGCGACCCTGCACTCAGCCGTTGCACTATTAGACCTGTTTATGGATGCTCACAGACTGAGAGCTGATCGGCTGACTCATGTTGCACTGGCTTGCCTTAGCCTTGCTGGTACGTGATTTTAAATGTAATACCTACCCTCTTCTACGTATTTAGTCATTTTTGTACGATATTTAATAGATTAGTAGATTTTTTCACCTATAATTTTTGAGTTTTGTGGTTTAATCGCGATCCTCCCCTTTTACCCCTTAGGGATTATATTAGAAAAATCTGTGTGCCAAAAAATAATCTGTGCGTGTAGCTGTCAATTGACGGGCCAGTTGATCCACCTATTACGCCGCAGGTCGTGGGTTCGATTCCCACAAATGTCATGCATTTGTGTGCATGAAAATGTCTGTATGTCCTGAGTCTGGGTGTAATGAGATTTCTGCAGGGTCGGCAACGCGCAAGTGATACCCCTGGTGTTGCAAGCGTCCATAGGCTACGGTAACCGCTTAACATCAGGCGGGCCGTATGCTTGTTTGCCACTTAGTGGTATAAAAAAAAAAAAAAAAAAAAAACTTAAGTATGTATTTACAAACAAAAAGTAGTATATGTTGTATATCAGTTGTCTAGTTTCCAAAATAGGTATGTACAAGCTCTGCTTAGTTTGGGATCATATAACCGTGTGTGAGGAATATCCCAAGATATTTACTATTACAATTTAATATCAAATCTTACTGATTATTTCTTTCCACAGCAAAAAGCGAAGAGAAATTCAGCCGAGCTCCTACACTAAAAATCCTAGCAAAAATAAGTGGAGTACAATTATGTGGGAAGACATTTAGACAGTTAGAATGGATGGTTGGCCAACATGTGCGTTGGCGCTTGTTGGCGCCAACACCGGTGTCGTTTGCAGCATTGCTGGCTCAATATGTTGTGACTGACGCGGATCTGACGACGCGGCATCCGAAGTTCGTGAGGCGATTCAAAAGAGACGGCGCGAAACTACTGGAGGCCTATTTGGACTTGACTTTGTCTGGTGAGTTCTGGATAAAATTGGGTAGGAAGAAGTCGACAGTCCCAACGTGACATTATTAAGATAAGCTTCAGCATGGTCTAGGGATATTCACCAATGCCAGGATCCAAATATTTCCAAATAATAACACTTAATTTCACTTCGGCAACACTCCATTGATACCCTCGGGTCGCAAATTTCTATAGACTACGTTAACTATTTACTATTTATATCAGCCGGGCCACATACATGTTTCTGGTATTATATTAGGGTTCCGAACCAAAAAGGTAAAAATGGAGAGCGTGGGGGGGGAGGGGGCAGCCATGGAAGTTGGGTAGGTCTTTGGTGTGGGACGCAACTTGCGTCGACACCCTTGCACCATCCCATCTTCCAAGCACGGTGTGCTG